>PKRV01001643.1:242199-458319 GCA_003709505.1 Hyphantria cunea | reverse complement strand
TAACAAATTACGCCCAGCCCGGAGGGGAGACGCTCGCGAAGGACCCAGTCGTACCCCACGTTCCACAGGAGTGGTCCAAGGACAGACCCCTGCGGAACGCCGCACGACATGGGTCGCCGTCTCAAGGCGCCATCTCGATCCTCGTACACGACGGTACGCTCCTCCAAATAGTCTGCCACCAGCCGCCTCAGGTACTCTGGCACCCCGTGGTACTGGAGTGCTTCCCTGATGCAGCTGAATGGCAGACTATTAAAGGCGTTGGCGATGTCCAGAGACACCGCCAACACCACGCCGCCACAGCTCACCGCCTCTTCGGTCACGGCCCTCAGGCGCACCACGGCATCGACCGTCGAACGCCCCTCTCGGAACCCGAATTGGGCGTCCGACAGGTCTGGGGAGAGGAGACCCCAGCCCAGCAGTGGGACATTATGGGTTGTTGATGAAATAAAACTACATTATTTTCGGTGCTATTAATATGTTCGGAGTCGATTGTTTTGGCAGCCCTGCCCGTGCATATACATAGTGTCAGTAATTAGTGTTTCTGCTCGCAGGAAATGAGCCAATGTTTGGTTTTACGTCGTGATTATGGCTTGCCCAATCAATTTCATCATATATCTACTTGGATTATATATTTGAACTAGCTGAGCCCCGCGGTTGTAGTTGTGCCTTTTCAATAACATCCACTGGTAGTCAGAAGAAAGTAGCTTAAGTTACTCGTTATATTATCAGCTATCTGGCAACGAAAGTCCCGTAAGTAACAGTCCAGCTGTTTCTGAGATTAATCGGAACAAACTATCAATCAGACAATAATTTTAAAAATTGTTTCTTAGATGTGAGTACCGTAATACTTCCATTTGAATTTAATAAAAGCTGTTAATGTAATTTTACAAACAGACAGTTCAATTTTATTTATTTCTATAAATTTCGATGATCATAATTTGTAAGATTTTATTACAGAATAAAATTCATGTTTAAAAAGGACAAAGACAAAGGGGTGATCCAAGTATCTTTTCCCTTCCATCTGTCATACGATACTTTTTAATTTTTCTTCTTACTAAAACTAAAGGTATAAATGATAATAAAAACTTTTTTATATATTTTAATTTTTACTCTCTTACACCAGATTTTAATAAGAAATCACATTTATAGAAAACATACTAACACTAACACACAACGCCATCTAGTCTCAAACTAAGTACAGTTTGTGTTATGGGTACTAAACAACTGAATAATATACATACAAGGTAACTTTTTGTAAATAAATACATATTATACGTAAAAAACACCGAAACTCAAAATCGGGAATCGAACACGAGACCTCACAGCAGTTGTATACGTTAACACAGCGCCACCGTGACAGTGAAATGATTAAAACAGTTTTTTTGCAAAACTTTTAAAGATGGAATTAACAAATCATAACAAAAAACTTTTGTAGTTTTTTAAACATGAAACATATCATAGATAAAATACAATAAAATAATTATAAAGTTTTTTCTAATTAATTTTTTGGCTTTTTTAGAAAAGTACACTTTTAGTTCATTTTCTGTAACTAAAACATATAGCTACTTACATTGGGCGGTGGAGGCTGTGGCCGCATCTGCTCTAACAGCGGCAGTAGCGCCAGAGGAGGTCCAGGGTACATCCCATGCTGGCCTCGTCTCACCAACTCTTGGCGACGCAGCTGCTCCTGTTGCAGCCTCTGGATCTCTAGCTCTGCTGTCACATTGCCTATATTCTGGAACAATTGAAAATTATAACGAATTAAGAATGGGTCTATTACATACATACAGTATTATACATTCAAAAATAACTCTATCTGTAAACTGCTGCAACGAAGCCAATGAAATTTGGTATGAAGAAACTTCGGTCACTGAGGAAAGACACAGGCTACTTTTTCCGCGAGAATTGACTTGTATACGGGCTGTGACATATCTATATAATACTCGTGTCCCATTGTTGCTCACTGTGAACGCCGAATACTATCTAAGCAATTTTCACGTATATTTTAACGTACCTAAGATTTGATAGGATAGGTCTTACCGAGCCGAGCATTGTTAAAAAAGACGTATACGAAGTTTTGAGGGTCAGTTGATACAGCGTTTAAAACATTAATAAAAAAAAACAAGAATAAATAGTGTAGCTTACTTGTATATTTTGAGAAAGTTCATTAAAAGCACATAGTCATTTTCTCCAAAAAAATATAACCGAATCGGACATTTTTTACTTTATAGATAAAAACGCATAGCTGACCATATACCGGTTACTATATTTTAGATATAGGTTGTAAAACTGTTAAAGGTACCGACGACATTAATATATACACACATACATATTAATAGTAGAAGATAAAAAAACTACCTAACGATATGTAAATAATAATTGTTATTGCTTTTAGATAAAAAAAAGTCGTAAATTCTCGAGCCAGCCACATTTCGAGCGCGGTCATTAATAAACTAACTTCATATGCAGTAACAAAAGGAGCCGCGGTCCACAACGACCCAAGTTTCGAGCTCGCAACTTTCTGCTATCAGTCTTAACGTCTCACGACGCGATATTTGTTCCTCACAATATATTGCACACTTAAATACCTCCAAGCACAAAGAATAAGCTAAAATGTGTTCACAAATCAACCAGCCGCACGGTCACTAAATCACGGTGACCATAAAGCGAATCATCCAAAAAAGTACATCAATTAATTGCCTGGGAGTCGTGACGAATAACTCTATATACATTTTATCGTCTCTTCATTAAGACAGTATTGAATCGTTAATGGTTGTTCAAAATAAGATGTTATAAGGTGATGAAATCAAAACAGCTCGATGATGCGAGTTTCCGGACGAACGCAGACTTTTCAACGCAGAATATGAAAGGATTTGAGATTAAAAAGTTTCCTTCAAACATGTCAACGCTCCTGCCGGTAGGAATTTCAGCGAATCAACGTCGGCGCAGATAAAAAAGGAGAACCGTTAATGGAAGACAAAAGCGAATGCATAAATAAACGTGACATAATCGTGCGAATAAAAAGTGGTTCGGTGTGTAATAGAGGGCAGGCGGCCCTCCGCAGCGACAGCACAGCGCCACTGGTAATCGACCGTCGAAGTTTTTCCATCGACCTGACAAATTGCCTTCATAACCGAACGGATTAAACTTTTTATTAAAAACAACAAACTGAGCATAATGTATGGGCGTAATCGGTAAGGGACAGATGTTCCCGAATAACGTACGCGATTTATCTAATGTAAAAAGACTTTTATTTAATAGCTCTGCGGAGATATCCTAGCAATTGCCGCTTATATTTTATACCGTACCGTCGTTTTGACATTTCGGCCGAGTTTTGATAGCATTATTAATGTTACGGATGATATAAAAATGTGATTTTTGATAGACTGGACCAGCTGGCGATCGCAATTTATTGTGTGAGATTCGCAGGTGGAGCGAGCCATAAACACGATAAGGATGAGACACAGCCAAGATCGAGTGCCATTATTATACTGATTGAAACAATGCAACCTGTGCCAATAGAAATAGTTGGGTGTGATTTGGCGAGGTCCGATGGTCGGTGTTCTG
This sequence comes from Hyphantria cunea, assembly GCA_003709505.1. Classification (NCBI taxonomy): domain Eukaryota; kingdom Metazoa; phylum Arthropoda; class Insecta; order Lepidoptera; family Erebidae; genus Hyphantria; species Hyphantria cunea. Next base: position 454,752 of record PKRV01001643.1, on the reverse strand, counting down.
TCAATACTGTAATGGTTATAAATGGAACCGAAAACATATTTTGTTATTGTGCCCTTGTCGCTTGAATATGAAAAACGTTTTCCTCTTCCCATATTTCTTATCCACTGAACGTTGGTAGTTAATCATAGAAATAATATAAATGGTATATCTTTACGCGAAATTCGCTATTCTACTGAACGGTACAAAAGGCCTTGACGTCAAAACTAACCGAAAATATAATGTCAAAGAATAGCCGTAATTGCGAGATCTTCTGTTTCTCATCGTATTGGAAATTAAGGCATACAAATCCATATCAGCTGTCGACACATTTTCCATTAAATAAAAACAAGATTTATTAACGATAAAGACTAAATCCTTATAATACCATTGTCAATGAAACGCGACGAGTAAAACCCTTCTGATATACACTTAAGCATAGATTAGCTGAAAGAACACGACAAACCAATGTTATCGTGGAATATAGTGGACAAAGAGATCAAACTGAACACCGGACATACCATGATATAATTTATAACGTGGGTAGATATCAAAATAGTAATCCTAATTTTTAAGACGTCATAGTTCAAATGATATTCACTCTTAGGCGATGGGAATAAGAACTTTGGGGGTGAATTGAAAGAAAGATTAGGTGAGAGAACACGGAGAGCTGTATAATGAAACAGACGTCGCATTGACGTAAGAGATGCAGATCTTTTGAGTGAAATCATAATATTTACTGTGACAGCGTGTGCTCATTTTTAGGTAGATTATTCTAGTCACGAATGTAGGTTTGAGACAGCTACAGATTTATATCTTAAACCTGATAATAAGATCACTTGAGTCAGTGGTGTCAAATAACAAAATATCTACAACTAAACTGTAAAAAAAAAACCTAAGGAAGCAAATACCCTTTCTACGATGAGTACTAAAGAGATTGTTTTTAGTGGTAGGTTGAAAATTTTCTGCCTGGATCGTTTTTACAAATAATATTCATTAAATATATTAATGTATAAGCTTGAATGAAGAAGGTCAGTTGGGATAAAAAAAAACACGTATACACTGATGGGCTAGTTTAAAAATTACAGAAAGTTCCGGGTGAGGAAGCCAGAGAAAAACTGCTCTATTCTGCTAGATCTAGCTGATGATCTGGACCTTTGACAGTAATAGTGCTGTCATTAATAGGAACTGTCACGTCTAATCGATATCTTTTTATTGAACGTCAAAACGAAAGACGCGGTTAATTTTTGTTTTAAATGCTCAAGTGTGTTATAATAATTAGTTAGTTTCAAATTACTCAATATGTATTTGAAGATTTATAAGAACCCATAATGGAAAACAGTGCACGTAATTCTTAAAATTAAAAAAATAACATTTTAAAAGTATCCAATTCCTTATCAAATGTGAACATCGAGTTTTTAATCCCCAACTTATTAGTACCCTTTTAAGTTATTTTGTTTGCTTAAAACTATCAAATTATTTATTAATACCATGACCCTAAAGTGTTGATAATTTGAATAATACAATTTAAAAGGGCCAACGTGATTTTGAGGGGATCTTCGGGCATTATGGTGCAACGATGACATATCAAAATGAATTGCTAATGCACCACTGGGAATAGCACATGCTAGGAGCAGATAGTTCTTTCATACCTTAACAAAGGTTTGGAGCTGACATTTGGTCAAAATTATCTATACACATAAACAAATTTGATGTGTCTGTTTATAATATCAAATTAACAGCTTTTCTTTAAGTGCATATAAAAATATTTACACGGTACTTACATTAAAAAAATAATTTCTAAAATGTTTGTCTGCCTGTTCTATCTATCAATTGGTGCCGGCTAATCTCTGGAATGGTGGGCCGATTCTGATGGGACTTTCACTGACATATAGTTGGTGATATAAGTAGTAAGTCAAGCTATGTTTATTATTCGCCACTTTACAATAAAAATCGTGTTTTGCCACGGGTTTTTTAGCAAATGGCGGCTCCGTGGAGTGCAGCAGCATGTATGTGTATATTTTTACAGTTTATAAAAATACTGTTTGGAATTTTATTAGTGACTTTTTAAACCTTTAAAATCGTAGCCCTATCACATTACCAAAGGTTATATATAATTAAATAATATGAATAGTCGAAGTACTTACAACGACTTTATAAAACTTAATCCTCTAATCACGAGGTATATTAAAATTCCACAATACAAAAAATATTAAATATATAAATGCCGTATTCACTAATTATTATATCTATAATAGGATTACGAGTATATATATATTAGCATGCATTATTTCCAGTAAAACAAAACTAAAATTTAATGACTTTAGTAATATTAAAGTTACAACCAATAAAAATATATTTAAAAGCGGCTCTACCCCGTCTCTAAGCCGATACTTAAATGCGCTTTATTGCTGATCAGAGATATCGCGCTGCACTTTCAACTGCAACATGTGTTGTTGCTACTGTGTTGCTGATAGAAAACTAAGTTAACAATGACTCATGCCTTCTCATTGTTACAATGAATATAAACGTATTTGTGTGTACCCATTATGGTGTATTAGGTTAAGAAAATACCGTCATTATTATTTGTCAAAACTGACAGCTGACACTTTACTTTTTTAAATCATACCATAGAGTATACTGATAACTTTATATTTTTAAATAAGGAACTTGTATTTGCAATCTACTGTGCCATTATTTTCAACAAACCTAGAGACTGGGTTTCAAAATTAAAAAATAAAATACAACAGTCTTGGTTTTATTGACGGATCTCTTCAACAAGAGTTGATGAACAAACTTTAAATTATGAACAGCTCCAACATAGGTAATAGAAGATATCTACAAAATATTTTTTTAATCATAAAAAATATTGAATGTTTTAAGCCCTCAATCTTGCTTTGAAACATAACATTTGATAAGCTAAATAAATAAACACTATGACTTAGCGAAACAGTCAAGCAAGTACAATCGCGTACAGGGCTCTCCGCAGGAGACCCTTTATCCGAGAATATATTTTTTAATTTTATCGACCAATGAGTTGCAAATATTCAAAGGTACCGATCTTATCTAATATGGCGGTAAATGTATTCTGCAAAATGGATTTCAATACATAAAGGTTTATTTTTAAAACAATGTCAGTGTTTCTTCAAGGGTTTAGTGCGTGTTTGTAGCAAGTTTTTACGTCGCTAAAGTAATTTCAAAACCTAATGGTAGCCATACTAACAAAACTTCATAAAAAAATCTATAAAACTGCCTACCAACTAAAGTAATTAGGCATTTTCTGTCTTTTGTGGTTAAGATTCTATATTACAAATACAAATTAAGGATTTCTCTAAAATATGTATATAGATAAGGAGATCAATCATCAACAACCCATAATGTCCCACTGCTGGGCTTGGGTCTCCTCTCAGGAGAGGGTTAAGGCCATACGTCCCCACGCTGGCCAAGTGCGGGTTGGGGACTGAGATAAGGAGACTAAAATTAAATAGGCACGTGTCATTAATATACAAATACAAATTAAATACATAATAATTTTTAATAATAAATATAAACCGTACCACCATTTACTTCCAAAGTTAAACTCTTAAAATAATCATGAATAAGAAGTTATTCAGAACCAGAGAAGAAAAAAAAAGTTATTCATAAGTCAAAACTCAGCACCCGCCCACTTCTGTCCCTGATTTGTTATTAATTCGTACAATACTCGAGGTGCACAATAGTCAGCCGTGGTGGTAACCCTGTGAAGTGGCATCCCTGTGGTGGGTACAAATTAGCGGTTGATTGGTATCGGACGTCGACCGACACGTGCCACCGAATTATTGCATTTTCATCTCACTGCTACTCAACTACGTTCTCTTGCCTTTTGTGGAATACATTCGAAATTATAAGGTTTACTTGTGTGTTCATTGTGAAAAATGTTTCGAGTTAGGAGTTGGATATGTATGTTAACCAAATGAATCTTCGAATGAATGTATTTTTTTTTAAAGTTTGAGAACCAAATTTGCTAGTTACATCACTTTAATAATAGTATAATGTGATTAAATTATATATAAACAATTAAACTAAAAAAAGTGCGAGACTTTGAATAAAAATTACTAGAAATTTGACAAAACGTCCCAATTGATTTTCTTAAAATAAGTTATTATTTATTTGGATGAAACACAAACGCAAATCCACTCTCAGCTTCGTAGTATTTTTTCTTTCACACATTCTACTACATAATCTCTCACTTTCGTATAAAACTCGTAAAGTAACATAAACAATACCTTTATGCCCGATATTAACAAAACTTTCTAAAAACATAACACGGCACCTCCTATTATTTTACAGCTTCCCTTCGACATGAGACACACAACAAAGTTGGGTAGTAAATCAAGAAATTAAGCTATTACCGCCACATCACAAGCCGGCATCGCTTTTAACTCGACTTTTTCATATTACAACAAAACAATTTTTAGACTTCCGCCCCGGTAAGTAACGACTTTATAATTTGAAACATATTTTGTTACCGACAGTACCTGCCGTAGAGAAAGCATTTTTCAAGGTTTTAAACCTGATCGATTGATGACATTGCGTGCTCTGATGATGGACGAAACTGTGTAATTTGTAATATCAACAGCGTAATTTATTTGGATTAGACTATTAGTGCAATATTTCGGTCCTTTCCGATTAATTGTTATTGGCTTACCCCACTTCTTTTAAAAGATCAATTTCATCTTTATGCACATTAAGGTGAGCCTGCGATGCGATGATGCGTTTATACTATCGTTTAAATCATACAAACACATAGACGAAAGGTCACAAGTAAATAGTATTGAAATTTCGAAACTTCTTGTTACATTGTTCATAGATAGTCATGCCATTTTTAATAATAGCAGAGTATAAGTGAATGACAATATTGCAAATGGAGGATATTAAAATGACCGTTTGACCAAATACAAAAATATATCGTTTGGGATACAAAGAATTGACGGTTTGACCACCCCAAAACCTCTTTTTTGAGGTTTGCTTTGGGGGTTTGATCTACCTTTAGCAAGCCGGCTATGAGTAGATCGATATAAATCATAATAATCTGTATATTTCATTACGTACTTTTCAACTGAAAAGATTTATTAATTTCACAGATTAAAAATATTCAGTGTATGATAAACACCTTCGTCGAAAAGAGATTTATAATTATACATAGGTATTTTTTGTACTACACATATCACACATACCTCTATAAATAATATCCTAAAATAACCACTTGAAGGATTCAAAAACAGTAGACAAAAGAGTGGCCAAAAGGACGACCACCGGACCGTACTAAACCCCAAGAGAGTAACAGAAACAGCTAAACCTCCCTTAACCTCACCCTCCCGCCCCTTTCCTCCCTGTCTTGCCTCCTACCTCTTGCTGGCCCCGGATGCTCGTCCCACTTCAGCTTTTCTTTTATTCCTTACCTACTCTTGTTTATTTTTGTTTTCCGTTAGCCGGCGGAAATAATAACGTTGGAATTGTATAGATATGGTGTAGTTTTTTAAATAACTAAGAAAAAAATGGTACGTTTTTAGAGCAATTTTAATTCGTAATTTGTATAATATGGATATTAGATAGTAATGTGTTAAATGTTTTTGTCTGGATAGGTATCTGTTTAAAATTAAATAAATAAATATATAAATAAATGTTCAATTGAATGGAAAAAAGGGTTTTTGTAATTTAATATTCCTAAGAATGTACTACAAGAAACCCTGTGTTTGGGAAACAAATAAGTGGACTAAAAATTAAAAAGAGGGAGTTGAGTACACTTTCAATAATTTTTACCAAATCTTAAATACAATCATTTAACTATGAGCAAGTAGATAGTAATATAGATAAGCCCTTGAAAAATTGTTTGTACCACATCTCTTCTATGCTTTCGTATCCCCAAGATGACCTTTTGTAGGCGATAGAGCCGTGGAGTGCCGTCATTATTCTGCTCTGCATTCAATTCTATATTTAACCATATTAAAAACAAAACTGAGCAGCGCACTCTTATTCATTCGCATTAATTAAGCATTTCAGTGGTTATGAATTGTTTTGGATGAATATATTTATACGTATTATATCTATATCTTTTTTGATGAAATTAGAAATTATAATTACTTATTACGTTGATTCACAGTCAAATGGCATATCTATATTGAGATTTCAAAATCCGTCAGACATTTTTGAAGATTACATAAAATGTATTTGAAATTTTAAATAAACTTTTACAATACTATAAGTAATTACTGTTAAGAAATACAAAGAAAGAATTTAATAGATAAGCGTACAGCTTAGTGCGAATTGAAATACAATGTCTTAACACCATACTGGCTAAAACTAAACTATAGTGGCCATTAGATATTATGTATATATCTAAGGCTTTGTGCACATCAATGGCAGATGCCACAAAAGTGCGAAACCTCGCCGCACACGAGAGAAAAGATTAATAAAGCTTAGTACACTCAACACCTGTCTTTTGTCGCTAATGGACCGCCTCTAATCTCCTGGGAGATAGTGTGGCGAGGAAAAATAAGAAAAATTGTATTTTCTTTTCATTTTGGGGAGTTATACAATATTGACGAGTTATATTATTCTGATGTAAGTGTGGTATTAGAAAAAAAATGTTAACGTTTGAGTTTGATTTACTGGCTGGATGGGTATAAGAAGTTTTGGGCGTACTTTTATTACAACTAGTGGTCGCCTAGTGGTCGAAATTCGACCATAATAATAATTATTTTTTAACTTTCTGCGGTTCTCCTCCATATAACAGTGCAAACTGTAGGTAACTGCAAAATTTTATCTACGTCCTTTTGTATAACTTTCGTAAAATGGGGTACAAAGGTTTTGATTCACATATTAATATATACATAGACAACCTCACCCATTTCACTAAATATTTTTGGATCTGACTAAGTTAACGATTCCAATATAGATTTGTAGTTGAGTAAATATTAAGGAATTTACTTCAAGCAGTAATTTACTTCTTGATTTTCTTTTAGTTTAGAAATGGTAAGTCGTGAGGTTACTAAAAGAAATGACTATCTACTACTATTTCTAATATTATATATAATATTATTATTATTTACTCTTTGCAGTTTATTTTCCAGTATTGATGTTTAATTAAAAAAAATCCGGATGAGCATTGATCAAAGCATCGAACATACAACATCAAGTCATAGAAAGGTCAATAAGTAAACAAAACAGCCAACCACTCAAATTTTCTAACCGAAATCTGCAAAAGAAGCTAGGCTCTTGAGAAAGTTTCAAATAAGCTATCGAAAATTAAAAGCTACAGTCATTTCAACTTGTTTGAGCTGGAAATAATTGGAGGAGACTCGAGCTAACCGCTTGGATGGGGGTAACAAGCGAGTTATCCGGCCAAAAAGCTAAGATATCCGGATAACAAGCCGGGCAAAATGCACTAACGAGAATGCAACTGAGCTTGACTTGAGATGTAACGCTTTTGCTCCGTTTGGATATTATAATTTTGACTTTTATTTTGGGACCTGTGCTTAGTTTTAGTTTGTAAATCGTGTTTTATATTTTCAAGAGAGTACATAAGATGACAAATGGATATACAAAGGGTGGCCTTATTGACAAAAACAATCTTAGAATGGATCAAAATGAATATACAGTAGCAGTTAAAGGTGCAACGAATGTTGAAGAATTATATTTGTACTATCTTCCGCGTGCGACTTCGCTCGCATTTAATAAAAAAATATCCTATGTTACTCCTATTCCTCCAAAAATACGTGTACAAAGTTTTATAAAGATTGGTTAAGTACTTTTCGCGTGAAAGTATAACAAAGTTATATTCACATTTGTAACATTGGTATGATTTTAGTTAATGAATATAATCATAGTGTGCTACATTGTGTTTATATTATTTTATTATATACATCAGGCCATTTGAAATGTTGCAAAAAAGTTTTTACCATTTGCTATAAATACATTGAACTTAAAACAAATTAATGTTTCTAATTTATTGTAAAAAAAGTATCATCTTCATTACATTCGACTGCCTCGGTGGCGCAGTGGTAGCGTACGCGACTGCTGTCCATGAGGTTTCGGGTTCGAATCCTGGGTCGGACAAAATGTTTGCATGATCTGCAAATATTTGTTTCGGAGTTTGGGTGTTTTCTATGTATAATATGTATGTATTTACAAAAAACAAAATGTATGTATGTATTCATATCAGTTGTCTAGTACCCATAATACAAGCTCTGCTTAGTTTGGGACTAGATGGCGTTCTGTGTTAGATGTCCGTAATATTTATTTATTTTATTTATGTATTTATTATTGACAGCCTTTAGGTAGTTGTATACTGCTGGGCACAAACCTCTCCTTAAATCAATAAATAAATAAATAAATAAATAAATATTTCCGACATCTAACACACAACGCCATCTAGTCCCAAACTAAGCAGAGCTTGTATTATGGGTACTAGACAACTGATATAATACTTATATACTTTTTTTGTAAATACATACATATCATACATAGAAAACACCCAAACTCCGAAACAAATATTTGCAGATCATACGAACATTTGATCCGACCCGGGAATCGAACCCGAGACCTCAGAACAGCAGTCGCATACGCTACCGCTAGGCTATCGAGGCAGTCAATGTTATTATATTCCTTGTTTATGATTATGCATAACATTTATTTCGTATTATAATACACTATTCTTAATTAGCATTAGCCTTCGTGGTACACCAGCATATAATTGTATTTATTGAACATAATTATGCTTAAAATAATTTCTGTTGTATACAGGTTCTAGGAAAAATTTAGTACACCAACATATATATTACTTCTCCGACAATGAATCACACAGTTTCATAAAAACGTAATGTTCTGAGACTAATTTTATTATTACTTGTTTAAATAGTTGATGTTCATTCGAATCACATTCTAAGAAGTTTTTTTCATAAATTCTCATTTCTACGAAATAGAATTTTCTGGTATTAAAACATTGACGATTAATTTTTATTTGATCCGACCTCATTTGTACGGAAGGCCGCAACAAAATAGCTGTCAATTTGACAAGTGACAGTACCATAGTGGTTTTCTATTAAAGATCATACTGTTGGAGATCGTTTTTTTGTTTTTGCGAAAGACGGTCCCCATTTCATGTCATCCACATTTTTTATATTTTTTATCATTCATTCCATCACGACGAAGACTTGAAGACTCGAAGACTTAGAATTGAAGAAAATAGCTGATCCAGCTGATTGCCACATCATCAAAAGAAGAAGAAGATCATACTGTGTTCAATCAGCCTTCCAAATGGTTCATATCTTGAGTTTTTACACGCTCCAGTGTTTTTATTTTATTATCTGAAAAGTAAGTCGCTACTAGAAGGACGTATCCATAGAATTTTTACTATGGATACGCCCTTCCAGTAGCGAGTACTTAAATGTTTTATTGTAAATATTCATTCAGATACAAAATTTGGAGAACCTTGGTGGAGGCCTATGTCCAGCATAGTCCTAGCCCCAAGATATGTCCAGCCGTGGACATCTCTTGGCTGAGATAATGATGCAAAATTAGACTACTATGCGTGTTTGCGTTAAATAGTTTGGAATGTAAAAAAGTAAGAAACGTATCTTTATTTGGAATCTGGTGCACAGTAATGTCAGAGATCTCGATCGGTAAATGATTAATAATAATAATATCAAATTAATAGTATAAAAGTTTAAATATACAATGAGCTTAATATATATATTTTCCCCATTGACAGATGACAATGACAATACAATGATTCATCAAAGTCCTCAATCAGTCGCGCGTCGTTCGGCACCGCGGCAAGCGTGTCATTCGGCACCGCGGCCAACTCATCATTAAATATTTATTGTTTGTTAAAACCACTATAATGTCAGTGATGATGGCCAGGAGACTTAACCTCTTAGTTTTATTAACATAGTTGCTTAATATTTGTATAGGGGACCGGTCTCACTTAATCCAGTTAAGCAATACTTATTAAATACCAGGCATACCAAATAAGTAATAGCTCTTTAACAATATTTCATAAACCATTATATATTATCTGTGGTGTTTCCCGGTTTGCAAGAGGTGTCTGCCTGTTTTGACTTCATTTTGTCTCCCGATTTGCTAAAAAGGGAAGTGGACTTCTTATATTTCCAACTCTTCCAGTTTTCTTCTGATTAATTGCATGGGTTCCAAGACAGTTTCATTTGTCCTGGGACTTCACGAGTGTCATAACTCCGTGTGTTCGTGAGTCACTGCTGTTGATCCTGGTGTACAGGAGCTACAGTGGTGGGCGTGTGGGTGGGTTTAGTCCCAATAAAAAAAAACGTTATTTAATTTTAGGCAACAGTTCTGTGTTATTTTTTGTATGCTTTAAGGCTGTGAGTTTAAAGTTGAAAATAACATAGAACCACTGCTTAAAATAATTAAGAATAATGCTGATTGTGTTTATGAAATATTAAAAAAAACTTTTAACCCTCATACCGAAACTTAAAACTGATTTTAGATAGTAGAAACTAAAATTAAGTTGCTTTAAGTAACTCTCCGGATGACTACAGATTATGGTTTTTCTATATTTTTTTAAATCTATTATTACCTACCTAACAAAATTCAAAAACAGTTGATATTCGTAAATAGTGCACAACTATCATACTTGTATGTATATTTTTTCTGACAATCTATATATGTGATTATTGTAAAATAATAAGTATCTGATTGACCGTGTGTTTACGTTATTTGAGCGCACCAACAAACAAATAGACACGACACAGTGTGTATGGATTTGCCGTTGCCGCTAATCTCGCGGTAAAAGGGACCAGCCATTAGCAAGCTATAAAGTTACCCGCTTATCTGCTATGAAACTTAAATACCCTCATAAAATATGTATAAACAAAAACTATTTAAGTAAAAAGCTCTTTTACACAAAATATTAGTTTGATCCTTCAAATAAAAAGGTTTTACTTGAAAAAACTCGCTTTAGAACTGTCAACGAATAATATATATCTAAAAATAAAAACAGAAGTCCCATCTGTTCGCAACTCGAGTCAAAAATAACAACTAATAATAAATCTATTATAATTCCATCCGCACTACTTATCGACACACACCTCCAAATATAAAGATATTAACCTTTTCCCGTCAACAATGTACAGTGAAATCTAAATATTTATTTTTATACAATTCCACTGAGTTGGTGTTCTATCTCCACTCAAGAGTTTAAGAATAGTACTGGTATAAAGTTTGGAAAGAGTACACAGTACACCGGCACTTGCCTTTAAAATAAACATGTTGGTCTTTGTGATGTACACGCGGGCATTACAATAAATGTAGCTAGTATAGTACACTTAATAAAATAACAAACATCGGCCGCTGTTCAATGTAAACTATCAAACGGATCTAAATACTTCTTTTTTTTATTTAGACAGTGGGCTTTTGTCTATCCAACACACCGAGAGGCGATAAAACACGATGATGTGCCTGTGGAATGATTACATAAGCAATGGTTTTTAAAAAAGTTTGACAATGCGAAATATTCGTTATTTAGATATGGATAATTTAAAATTTAATTAGAGATGTTCTTTTTTAAAGATAGCTAGTGTGTTAATGCTGAATAGTAACTGGGGCCATTGCTGTTTTCGTCCTTTAAATTTTGGTTTAATATTTTTCCAAAACAATGTTTTTAGTCGAATATGATTAAATAAATGTTATTTTTATGCATTAGTAGGTACATTTTACCTTTACCTTTTATTAGGTACTTGTTATAATTTCTTATCTCGGGAATCGCTTTCAATGTATCGATATTGCACTGGGATTTTTAAATATATATATTTATATTATCATAATATACAATACTAAGACTTTCAATCATATACATAACAAGTCTAGTTCATACTAGACTTATGAAATAAAATATATTAATAAGTAAAATATCCCCTCGTCGTTATTTGACAGTTGTATTTCTTTCAATAGGTTTATTACTATTTTGTCAATGGTCAATCTCAGAGAAATTGAGAGGAAATGGAAACTTCGGTTTTCAACGCCATTTTCTCTCCAAAAACAAAACCATGTGCAAAAGAAATAAAATTATATTAGTGTCTTACAATTCCTATAAGGTAAGAACTGAAGCGTTCAAACAATTGTCATAACAAATTCTTTAACACTTCCTTTTAGAAAGGGTAATTGAGTAACAGGCTACGGAGATCTGCTTATTTTCTATTACAAGTTAAAGAATTAAATGATAGAAACGGTGTCTATAGATGCTTTGCTACAAACATGTAAAGTTGCTTGTAAACTTGTATCTATTTGGAATATTTGTATAAATGAAATAGTAGATGAATCGAAAGTAATATTTAACCTACTAAAGTATTCATATATTTTCTTACTGATCTGTATTTTATTGTGCTTATTTATAATAATATTTGACAGAGAAATATTCCAAGCCGTAAAGTTTCAATAATTCGATTCCGGGCCAGTTCCTAACGGCGTCTTATCACCAGAAAACTAAAGAACAGTAATTAATAGCCCTTTTCCAATTCAATTATTTTTTTTACGTTACAGCTAAAATTCTTATATTCTATCTATGGCAAAAACTTGATTTATGGGATATTAATATGTGTGTATATATATATCTATTAAAACTATATATATATATTATACAATGTTCATAGAAATAATTAGAAAAGACCTAGGAAACACAACCGACAAAGCGCGCACTGATTACAGTATTTCATGAAACCACATTTTTGAATATATTTTGTAACTTGCCTTAATTTAAGATTCAATGAGGTGCCAATTGCAATATAAAAGAGGATATTTAAGGACATTGCAACCTTTTTAATTTTATTATCATCACTAAAGTTTTAAAAACAATTGCCGCGCGATGTAAAAAATACATTAACTGACCGCGGCGCGTTCGAGATTTAAATACCAATAAAATTCCAGATTTGTCACCATTTTAATAATGCGCGATAACATTGCAAAATGGCGGGTGTCATTTTAAGCCCCTTTTCTTCCGTCCGCAACGATTTTAATAACAACATCTCCGTTTTCTTTATTCGTTCTTTTGAAATCTCTTTTAAGCTGAAGTAAGTTTATTACTAGTCAGATCAGGAATTTCAATCTCACATCCTGAGTGAGACGGCTTTGATGTAAGCGGCGTACTTTGTTGATAGATTATCAGTTTTAACAAAGAAGTAGTTTAGGTTGAATTTAGCTTGGCTAAGAGAGTTCATTGATGGTTTTCTAAAAGTGAATTTGCACTCATTAGTAGTATGTGGCTCATTCATTGTGATACTCTCTTCATAGAAATATGTTGAAGTTTTACATATTATTGAAGATTTGACAAATTATTAGGTCGGTACGTAAATATTCTGTGGTTATTTGTATTTTTAGCTTCAATGATATTGCAGTCGTGTGTAAACGTTTGTGAGGTAAATCTGTACTTTCATATTGTGTCGTGTGCAGCTCCTAACTGCGTTCGGCTATCGATCCGGCCTTCTGCTAGATGCAGAATTTTCAGGATAAAACGGAGTAGGTACAGTCATCGTAAAATATAAATAGTTTAAATGTTATAACTGTAAAATATACTTTTTATTTTTTGAAAGACCTATTATTATTAAAAAAAATAAAAAATATTTTATAATATTTCAGTTGCTTACAAAATTATTTAATTGTGTAAAAGCGAGTTATGTTAACTCATTGGTTTTTCATTAAGCCTGCTACTTTTATTATCTACCATTAAATAGGAGAGCTAGGAGCTATTTAATTTTTTATAGAAGATTTATAGCGCACAAAATAACTTTTAATGTAACAAAAACCTAGTTAGAATAGGAAACAGAATATAAAAAAATAATTTACATCATCACACTCGTGTAAGTATCAAAGGGAATAATGTCATTATTTCAAAATGTTTTAGATCAAAGAAAACACATCAATACAGAAAGAGATCTTCATAATAACATTCATAATGGGGGCTCTTGTAAAAAAAACCTAAATTAATTTCCCCGATCCGTTCCTTCCCACAAAAGAGGCTGTCTCTTTGATAGCATTTCTTGTACAGTCGCTACCGGTATGCAAATGACAAGAAAACGCTGGCCACTTATTATTGCTCATCAAATATATGAAATATTTTAAAATAAATTGCAAACTAACTAATGAACCACTTTGTTCTTAGATTGTTTTCAAAATTTTTAATTTATTGGTCTTGAGATGACAAATTGAATTACTATAAGGAATTTTGTTTCATTTTCAGGTTCTAAGTTTAAAAAAAAAGTTGATTGATGGAAAGATGAAATGGCATTCATATTTTCTGTAGATTACTAATGATAGCTATTGTATATTTCATCCTAGGGTTGCTTGGAAGAGATTGTTTGAAACTATAAAGTTGCTCTTAGCACGTATTTGATGCTACACCTATATCTTTATTTTATATTATAATCTGCAAAATCTTGATAGATCATTTTTTCATTGAACACTTCAATTCAGATAAATTATTTTATACATTACATAATACCTACTACTATATTAAATTATATTAAATAAACACAAAAAAACGATTCAAACTAATATTAAAAATGTATCGTAAGCAAAAAAGTAAGTACCCCCAAAATTGTTTACCATATATTTACGACAGTGACTGTACAACCAATAATTTATGCAAGTGGACGGCAATAGCTGAATGGGTCCCTTTTAATCACAAAATGATTTCCCCATACAAATAGAACCTCCATGAATAGCCGTGGGTTCCTTAAGAAATTAATGTTAAGTGCATTAAATGTTGTTTAGAAGAAATCAATTAATATTTCTCGAGTATTTATTACGAATTACATTTTTAGTTCAGCGATTCTGAATTGTAAAGATATTCCATAAGCGTACTCAATATAGTTTTAGTTTCATAGTTTCTTTGTAACCTTCCTTACATTATGTTCTAATCAGACTAACAATAAGATTTTCTAATATTAAAAAATTTATAAAATAAAACGTATTTATGGATTTCTTTAGACTTACCTACATAGTATAGTGAAGTCGCCATTCAAATCATTATCAATGATATACTATTTCTACGGAAAATGCATTTAATAAAGCTCTCTTTAAGGACGTTCCTTCATGAAACTTTAATCGACTAAATCAAAACGATTAAAAGTAATGTCAGTATTTTGTACTTGATAAATTAGATTGAGATAATTACCTAGTACAGGTTAAAATTAAGCAAAAATAACATCAATCATACTCAAACACAAGATCGAAATTTAAATAACAACCGGCAAACAAATATCATCGCTTAATTTCTAAAAGTTTCTTTTATTTACACAAACATCTGAATTGAAAATTGGAACGCCTTTGATTCAGAACGATTATGTACCGTACGCTAATAAAGTCACCGTTTTATACTGATCTGCCTCTTCCCCCACCTCCTTTGACTATACGGGCTATGGAAGAGGGAACGAATGGCCCCCCGAGGTCTAACTGAAATAAGCATCTCATTCAATACAAGCAGAGAAATGTAAACAGACAATCAGTTATTTTTAAAATAGAATTCAAATTTGCGAATAAGGGGCGGGTGGGAAGAGGGGCGCGGGTAGTATATAAATTGATAAACGCTTTGAAATTTGCAAGAGTACTTATTCGAATTTCAAATTATAATACGTAGTACTTATATATAGTTAGTATTTATGTTTTAGAATTCCAAATACCTTGACATATAAAAATTTGTTAAACACAATAGCATTTTTCCCTATATTTAAGAGAATCAAGAGTAGAGTTTATAGAATACCTTCTTGTACTTCAATCTTAAACTTAATCTTGTCTTTAAGGAGTCATAAATCAAGATGCCATAAATCATTAAGAAGATAAAACAAATCAACAGTGACAACAAAAATCGATTTAAATAAAATGCGTAACACGCTCATTAGCATGCACACTTGTGCTGGAAAAGAAGTAAAATACGTCTATGGTTTTATATTATCTGTGACATTAATCTGACTGTCAATTGAGAAAGGTGTTTTATGGGGTACGCTTTCCACGGTTACGCAAATGGAAAGAATCGGCGGCAAACAACGCGCCCTGCTCGCTTTGAAACAGCCAAACGTAATCTGTTTTGTTAATTTTCAACGTCGTCTGTCGTTTTTCATCTAAGCCAAGGGAAAAGATCCGAGTAAGTCCTGTTTGTTTTACCCCGGAATGATTATTGAGCGTTTGTTAGCTGCCGCTACAAATAAAAGCGAGCATTTGTATTTTTGACGGGTGGCGGGAAGTTACATGTAAAATAACTTTTTATAACGCCAGTGATTTGTTTTTGATTTATTCAAACATTTGATTTTCGAATTTTGTTTTCAAATGTACCTTTATTGAACACACTGATTTATTTCTGAACACCAAAGAGCAAACATATATGTAATGAAAAAAAATGATTATGTATCGATAAGTGAAAATATTCTGATTGTTTCGATGAAGATTTGCCCTTCGTAATAATTAGATATTAGGCTGTGAGAAGGAAATGTAAGGATAATTGTATGCGACCAATAGTCTTTTAAATATCAAAGATATCTAGGTGTTATAGAGTTGCTCTTGTTCCGAGTAACTCTGGTGACACTGCACAAAGAGAAATTAAATACTAGACACACTTGTATAGTAGGGACTTTATTTTGGTTATAGAATACTATCAGGTGAACATTATCTTTTAATAATAAGTTATAATTAAATAGTCTGTCCAGTTACGACAGACTAAATTAATTATTAATTATAACTTATTATAATAACAACACCATTGGCGGATTTTAGGTTATAAAATAGCATTGTACCTATGTCAACACGAAATGCAGCAATAGTATATTACATATTAATAAATGTCTTCGCTTATCATGTAAACAGAAATCGAAATCTTGTAAAAAAGCACTTATTATATACTAATAAACATTTTTGACTTCAAAAATAAAAATTTAAACCAGTACCCACAAGCCTGTTTCAAGGTACATCCATGTACGTAGGTATACAGTACATGTTCTATAATAAAGTGCTTTAATCCAATCTTGTGCACGATCAAGTGCGAAATATACACACATACATTAACATATACATAAGTAGCTAACTAATTAAAACATCCGAACACCGAGGCGAAGACAGAATATTAAGCCATTATGTATCAGGGGACCGCCTTATTTGAATAAGCACAAATTGTCAAAGAGATTTTATCTGGTTAAACAAAGATGCTTCTTCTGTTAGCTTTCGCCCCTAGCGGGGGTGCCTATTTAATAGCATCGGGTAATACGCTTGATGATGCCTACGATTTTGTTAACCCCATTTAATAATGTTTTGTTTCGCTCCAACGACTGAAAGAGATAAAGATAGGAGATACGATTGTGAGAATGCGGTTTTGTGATAACATAAGCTGCTTATTTTTGTTATTGTCGCCTTGTTTTGAATTCAATGAATTAAGCTTTTATTGGATTTGTTACTCAAGGATCAGACTGATTTAGTTCAGATTTTGGTGGTGTACAGGTGAACATTTAAGGAACAGATCGACTATAGATCCAGTTCTTTTTGGATGTCCAGCAAGGAAAATATATGATGACAGGTACACCAAGAAAGCTTTGTTCTCTCTAATCTTATCCTTAACCTTGATAGTTGTAGGTATGGTAACAAAGATATTTGCTTTTCAAACATAACCTGTCTTTTTGACTTCTAGAAACTTCACTCGCCAGCATACAGATGAAAATATACCTAAATACCTATTTTTTATTTTGATTTGCTCCAACTCAACCTACCTTAGGAAACTTTCTGATGAGATTGTTACATTATTTAAGTGATATAGATGATTTTACCAAGGCATATACACTGTAAATTTAAGTTTTTTCAACATTATGTCACAAAAACAAAAATACTTCGTGTAGATACTAAACAGAACCGCCAACATTTTCCACAACGATAAAGATCACTACGTAATTTACAAACTACACGTGTTCAATTTAAAAACAGATGCGTCTAAAAATATACGTTTTATCCTAACTAATCATTCTTAAAATACCCCAGTGTAGCACCGCAGAACAAAAATAGTTGCCCCATCAAAACACAGCATCGCTAACAACCATCAATCCCAATTAAAACATCCCTAATGTGAGAAAATCGACAAAACATCTCCCAATCGCAGCGACCACAAAGCAACCTTTATACCCCACCCTACTTTTTTTTTAAATCATGTCTGTCACGCGTCATCGTGACGGAAGATACGAGTTGCGTCATTAGCGCCTGCCGCGTCATCCCGCCGTGATTTGTCGCCGTTTATCGCGCGGTTTTTTTTGCCGCGAACGCTTGCTATCGCCACACGTACAATATGCGTGAGTTTTCCGTCGGGTAATGTGTTGGAAGTTTTCCCAGATAAGCCATGAAAGCGAATACTGGGTAACTTTTTTTGTTCGATAATTTTCTGTAAGCATTTATCTTTTAATTTTTGTAAAGTTGAACTTTATGCTGACGTGGGCCTACTAGATGTATGTCATTCGCGTATTATTTTGTTTGAAAGAACTTTTGGAAACACCGTAGTCAACACTCAAGCTCAGAAGATGCGATAAGGATACATTTTTTTTTTATTCCTTCTTTATTGGGTTAAAATAAAGAAAATACAATTTTTAAAAGGTGTGTAAAAAAGTGTGTCGAATTTTAAGTAGTTAATAAAAAAAACACATAGTTGAAAAAACAAACCCAAATAGACAGCTCTCTGTTAGGTCTAAACTAGACTGTGATGAGGTCTGTGATGAGGTCTGGTGTTAAATAAATTAATGTATATGTATGTATATATGAGTAGTATGAGTAGATGTGTATTTATATATGAATGATGAATATTTTAAATTTGGTGTTTTTTTTTGTAAATATTCACATTTGAACAGATCTGAGATTTGTGCACCCTACTACTGGTACCCTTATTAAAGTCACCAAATTATCCGTATAAAGGTTGTCTGTAAGAGATCGCCATGAGCGATAAGACCGCCAATTGTCATATTTGTATAATGTAATTTTTTTTTTATCTGTTAAATGTGTAGAATAAAGATAAATAACAAAAAAAGAGACTCCTCAGATGACACTACATACCGACAATTAGTGAAAAACGATGTAATTATTTATTTACTAATCTCAGGCATATACCTGTCATTACTCAGTAGGTATATCGCACGTAGAATATTCTGCTTAGTTTTGTGAACGAAAACTACCTTCGTGAAGTACCTTCAATAAAAACGTCATTCAAATTACTACGTTACTTTATGAAGCACAAAAAAAAAATTCCAACAAGAACATCGCATTTCCCGCCAAATACCAACTCGTGCATAATGCAGAAATAAAAACATGGCTTTTTATCCATTATTTTGGTACGAAGTTCGTTCGGATACGCGCATGAAGGGTAAACGCGGGCACTAAAAAGCACAAGTAGGCTCCAAATGCCACGCGTCACAGACCACAACAAACGAACGCGGCTGCGATAGAAACGACAATCGGCATGATTTTAATTAGAGAAAAATTGCCGCAGCGAAGTGCACAAGTGTGTAGCGTCAGATAGCATAGCCTAATGTTGCTAGTTGAAAAAAGTTTTAGTTAATTGAATCTGTTATCTTACAGATTTATTTTTTGGCATAGTATACGGTGACCTTGTTATTTTTAAAGTTTTGAAATAATGAGGTTATAAACTGTTTTAAGTTGTGGACTCAATACTCAAACTTGACCCCATTTATCAATAAAAAAAACACTATTACAAGTTTTTGAGACCTTCATCTTTAATAAGTGTGAGATACTCTTTAGATTCTTTAATAAATATAAAAAAATACATATAATTAAATTGTGAATAGTGAACAAGCATAGACATACGCATATGTGAAAAAAGGCAATTAATAAGTTGAATGATTTATGGAATTCAAAATAAATTTTTGTTGCTGACGGTGAAAAACTCAACAGAACAATACTCGAGGAACCCTTTCCGCAAACAATTAGGGAGCAAGTGCTCTCGGAACAACGGCAATAGAGCGTCCCTCTAGCAGTTAGAGTGGTGCAAAAGCTTCCGACTGGCTGCAAGCCATCGTTGCCTTTGCCTTTGCTTGCTCGGTCGCCGCTCGGCTCAACAGCGCGTGCACATTGCCAGCCGTTTTGTTTTTAATCTATGGGAATAGAGTTTGTTTTGAAAGAACCGGTACTATCTTCCTTTGATGTTAGTCAAATTTGAGTTCATTGTCAGATATCATCAAATGTCAGATTAGGCAAGAATGTTTTTGAAAGTACCTTCCAAATGATATAATTCATACGTGGTGCAACACCTACTTATTAAAAAAAGAAAAATGGTTGCCTGTAAGAGATTGCATCCAAGCGGTAACGCTGTTTATTGTACCTTAATATTTGTATTTATTCCCTTTTGTAATTACCTGGTGTACAATGTACTTATTATTGTTGTTACCTACATAGATGTGTTTTTGAACCTAGAAATCGTGTCCATTTAGAAGAAGAAACCTAGAGCACCTGAAATTACAATTTAGGAAAATGATTTAAATTAGACATCTAATTATAAATAAAAGCCTAGTTCAAGCTACGTTTACGTAATAGAGATTTGTGACTTGGAAAATACCTAATTATTTTATGAAATTAACATTTTATACCTCCTTTTTAAGGAGAACTTGTGTCCAGCAGTAGACTTGTAGAGCTATGGGTGTCATGTCCATCTAACACAGAGGAAGGATCCTCCGGCCAGGCGAGGTGAGGTGATCATGCCTGGCCCCACTGCCCAACGGTTGATGTTGGGATGATTTACTTATGCTAATCGGCGCGAGAACTTCTATTGCGCGATTCAGGATTGGTAGTTTCTTCGTTTCCTTCGTTACTTCATAGTTCGATGTATCTTCGCTAGATGGCGCTGTAGTGTGTTTTTATTGTAGCGCTGTATGTGTAGGTCGCTACAGATTAGACCAGCATTAGGCTGGTAGGTAATAAAACTCGAGGCTAACTAATTATTATTTTTCTATGAAATACCTATTTTGTTTTTCGATTCTCAAAAGTAATTAAAGTAATACACATATTCATTCGACTTGTTTAAAAAAAGTATCACATTGAACGCGATAAAATCAAAACATGAACATTGAAATCCGAGAACAACACAATTTATATAAAAGAAATGCAATATCATAACTATTGTGAACGAGTAATTTATTTGACAGCAAATATCCATTTACCCAGTTGCCGCTGAATGTAGTAATGCGTTCCTACTGATTGTAATCATACCATAAACATCTTTCTCGTATATTTTCCTTTATGAGGAATAAATAGACATTTTCTCACTACAGTTACTAATAGAATAAGCTTAGTAAAAAAGCAATAAAACGGAAATTAAAGATCAAATGACTTCCTTATCTTATAAAAAAGACGAAACTACCAAAATATTCGAGTACATTAGATGCGATGGACATTCTAAAATCTCCGATAAGTAGTAATAACAAAACGTATCTTACTTCAACGTCAACGGTGTTATTCCTAATTAAAAGCATCAAGTTTTTTGTCTATGATTATAGTGACGTTCTAAGAACTATGTTATCTATGGTACAGATTATAAATATTGTCTACACTAACTATAAAATTCTAGGTGATAATTTGTGAAAGATATGAGAATGACTGACTAACAAAACGGATTATTACAATTAACAAACTGGTTTTTAGGTTTTCCTTACGAGATGGTCCGTCCGTAATATTGTCTTTATTTTAATTATCTTTTTTGAAACATAATCTACCTATTCTAAATTTTAAACCTGAATGCATGCTGTTTAATATTTTGTTATTTTTTAAATTAAATTGGTTTTCAGAAAAGAGTTTTATTGTAATGGTTGGAATGTAGATGTTGTTCTAATTTTATAATTAGTAACCGTTAAAAACTACATGGATATATCGATAAAATTAAAAAAATAAAGTTTGGACGCAAATCGTTGACGGAGCTATCAAAATTGAAAAATCAGCACAAGCGCTGTTTCACACCGGTTTTCTGAGAGGCCGTGGTATCACTCCGGTCGAGCCAACCCATTTATACCAAAGCATAGCTCTCCCACGGCAGGCAACGATACCCTTGGGATGATAACAGAATTATGATTTATTTTCTAAAATGAAAAAAAAACACCCATATGAGGTACAAACAAATCAATTTTTAAAGACAATACGAAATAATTTATATGAACTTATAACCTAATCGTATAATAAAGAAATAAGATATACTAAGTAGCTATGTATAATTAATTTCAACAAAGTTAACCTTTAGAGCTGCTCTGAACGTCAGAATCCTTAATACATTGTAATCATTGGATGAAAGTAACCTGCCTTTATGATAAATGAGGCAAAGACGACCCGTCATTGTTCCACCAATGAAAGACCTTTTGTCTATAGGCTGAAACAAAACCTCTCGTCCGTTGTCTATGCTCCGTTCGTCTCACTCCTTTGTCGACCATCGCCGTGTATTGTCGTGCGGTGCGTCGACGGCATCATTAAATGTGTTTAAAAAGGACAAAAGAATGCTTTGCAAATATTTGCGAAACTCTCACGGCATGAAATGTGGTGCTTACATAATTAAAAACGATTATCCGGTATATTAGCTACCTACCTTTTAGTAGCCACTAATTTGGTATGAATGTGGTTTTTATCGAAGATTAGTTCAACAGGAAATTCATATTTTATGGCTATTAATACAAGCAAAAATGAATATCCAAAAAAAGTCTATCTGATCGTCATTAAATTACTCAAGTGAGGGTTTTATCGAAATTAATTTATTAAATTGCAATAAAGCTGTTTCTACAACCTGTGTAGCGACTTAGGTTTTAGTATTACTTCGAATTAATGAACTGTCGTATTTTTAAAGTCATAAAGTCTATAAAATTACTATAAAACAGATTTATAACTGTAAAGCAATTTCCTTCATTTAAATAATCAGCCTGTATAACGCACACAAAGTATTTCTAAATTTTTATATCTTTTTTAAATCAACATAAATTTATTGACATCATAAATGTTTTATTTTTTGAATCATTGTTTTATACTTATCTGTCTAATTAATTAATTAAAATATACAGATTGTCAATCAGCTGTTGTCCCGTGAATTGTGTCAGTGACCTGTCAATATAAACTTAAACATCACTGTCTTAGAAAAATACATGAAGATTTATATCGGGAAAGGAGATCTTTTTTTGTTTTTGCGAAAAACGGTCCCCATTTCATGTCATCCACATTTTTTATATTTTTTATCATTAATTCCATCACGACGAAGACTTGAAGACTCGAAAACTTAGAATTGAAGACTTGAAATACTTGACATTGGCAGAAATAGCTGATCCGGCTGATTGCCATTCATCAAAGGAAGAAGAATATATCGGGAAATATGACTTAAGAGATCGTTTTTTGTTTTTGCAGAAGACGGTCCCCATTTCATGTCATCCACATTTTTTATATTTTTTATCATTAATTCCATCACGACGAAGACTTGAAGACTTGGAAGACTTAGAATTGAAGACATTAAATACTTGACATTGGCAGAAATAGCTGATCCGGCTGGTTGCCATATCATCAAAACAAGAAATATGACTTACGTTTGTAATAATTAATTTATAAATTAACGAAATAGTTCATTAACATTTGAGAGGAATTCCCCAAGAAACCTCAAGAACCAGGAAATTCATTCTGTACCAAGAATCTTATACGTTGAACAATTCAGAATTCTTCGGGCTTTCATTAAAAGGTCAAATTAACCACGAAAGTCATAAAATTGAGTCCTATGAAATACCTACTAAGTATAATATACCTATACCTATAAAATAGCTATACCTATTCGACTTAAACAAAAACATCACGCTAAACTTAATTATTAATTCCCACAGTTGAAGCTTACTTATACGACAATACTGGACAATACCGAGAAAATGAAAACAATGAAGTCAGCCATTTTGTAAAAGATATGAGCATACTCAAGTACAAAACCTCATTGTGAACGCATACGGGAATATATCGGTTGTTTTGTCATCCCTATTGTGGGGACAGACAGACGGACAACTGAAAAGACAGCCTTTGAATTGTTACGTAAGCTGGAAAGCTGAGTTTGAATACCTTTAAAGATGGGTTTGTTGTAAGTAATTCTTTGTGTGTGTTGTTTATAGTTTCCTAGTTTTTCCTTATTTTGCCTGCCTTTTTATAAGAATACCGCGAAGTCAAAAGGAATGGTAATAGTTTTGGCAGGCTATGTATGTTGCGCCTAAACTACTAAACCGATTTAATTGAATGCGGTGTCAATAGATTCGTAACAATGGCAGGGGTGACATAGGCTATTAGAACTATATCAAACGTTTTTACGTAGTCGGGCTTATAAGTTTGATAAAACTTTTATTGTTTGGGTATGTATATATTTTTTATGGAATAGGGGCAAACGAGTCGACTTATCACCTGGTAAGCGATTACAGCCGCCCATGCCCCGCAACACCAGAGGCATCGCAAGTGCGTTGCGGCCTTTGAGGGATGGGGTGGGGAGAGGGGGGGAGGGGTTCGGCTCCGGTTTCCGCACTCAGGGTGTGGTATCACTCCGATCGAGCCAGCCCATTCGTGCCGAAGCGTGGATCTCCCTCGGTTTGTATGGTATGTCGGAAAGAACACGGTTCTCCTATTGGTAAGTTAGTGATATATCCCTCAAAAGAAGAATCAGGGAATTAGTCTAATTCGGTGTATAACAAAAAGATTCACTTTTCTTTGAAGCCTTGTTAATGCCCTGTGGATGTATACGAAAAAATTACGTTCCCACGGTTTTAACGAATTGAATTAATTATTTATTTAAAAACCGCAGGTGCTTTATTCAGGCTCGCACCTGTAAATCCTAAGCTTTGTTTTAATATACCTTAAAACAGTAACTATAAAATAAAGAGGCTAATTAATGCCACGATCCGATAGCATTAGTGTGCGTTCAGTTATTTCGTAACACGTAAAGCACCTTTTGGTTTCCATCCCATCGTCTTCATGTGATACACCTAATAGGTCAATTAATCAGAAAGCCGGTTTGTTTTTAACACAAATACATTTTCCCATACGCCTATTAACTATGTAAGAACCTTCTTAAATACCGGTTGTATAGGGCTGTCATGAGCATTATTTAAAAAAGTTACCGTATTACGCGATGCTAATATTTATTTTACTTAGAAATAAATTTAGAGGCAGGGTCAATAACGGAATATCTTGGTATTTTTATAACATTCCAATCAAATTCCTAGATTGA
This sequence comes from Hyphantria cunea, assembly GCA_003709505.1. Lineage (NCBI taxonomy): Eukaryota > Metazoa > Arthropoda > Insecta > Lepidoptera > Erebidae > Hyphantria > Hyphantria cunea. The sequence goes on along the minus strand of PKRV01001643.1, from coordinate 429,524 downwards.
TAAATAAACTAAATTGTACTAAAAGTGAGAAATGAGTTTATTTAACTGTCTCTTTTATTTAAAAGTTTTTGTTTAAATTAATGTATTTTGTTTTATTTTAATGGATAATATTTAAAAGCACTGGTCAAATTTTAAAACAGACTTGATTTTATAACAACAGACAATTAATACATTTTTTTCAACGTGGGAGAGCCACGCTTCGGCATGAATGGGCCGGCTCGACCGGAGTGATACCACGGCCTCACAAAAAACATGTGCGAAACAGCGCTTGCGCTGTGTTTCACCGAGTGAGTGAGGATACCGGAGGCCCACACCCTGACCCCTCTTCACATCCCCATTCTCCTCCCCATCCCCCAAAGACCTGCAACGCACGTGTGACGCCTCTGGTGTTGCAGATGTCCATGGGCAGCGGTAATCGCTTACCATCAGGCGATACGTTAGCCCGTTTGCCCGCGATTCCATAAAAAAACTATCTTGATTGGTTGATGATAGCAGATCCTAACTTACATTATAATATTCTTCTAATGTTTTAGTTGTCCCCAATTTCGTTAGTGACAACCCTAAGTTAAACCTACTGTCCATTTTATTTGGAAACAAGTTGCCGTGACCATTAATTCGGCCGCCATTGTGAATAAATCATATCTATATACTGTAACTGCTCTTACATGTAACTGATATTTGAAGACATCACCAGTTACCAAGAGAAGAAACTTCTATAAAATTCTAGAGCGCACTTCTACTAATTATTAATTCCTACTATTATTGTATTAGCAAAACTATTGATAGTTTCTACTATTAATGATTATTCTGATTTGCGTGTTTTGCAAATGAATTGTTCGGATGGCGTAGTGATGAAAACGGTCGCCACGACGCTTTCTACTGCGATAAAATATTGTGGGATGGGAGAACACCAAGTGTGATCCACAAATTGCTGTTCCGAGTCTTAGTGCTCTTTGCATCTGTTTCATATTTGTTTGTAAGGCTCTTCGCGACACAGGATTTCTATCTAATGCAGGAGTTGTCTTTTTAAAAAGAAAAAAAAAACTTCAGGCAGAAAATGAGAAGAGTCAGCAGAGATTTTGAAGTCTATCCCAGCTACTAAAAGGTTTTGAGTTCAAATGCATGGCGTGTCATCAGACTTCATAACTGAGAGCTACTTAAATTCATATTTTAGTTTCAGAAAGCAAATATTATATAACACCATGGGAGAGCCACGCTACGGGATCAACGGGCCGACTCGATCGGAGTAAATAACATGGCTTCACAGAAAACCGATGTGAAACAGCGCTGGCCCTGTGTTTCACCGATTGAGTGAGGATACCGGAGGCCCATACCCCAACCTCTCCCTCATCCCCCAAAGGCCAGCAGTGCACTTGTTGCGCCTCTGCGTCTATGGGATATAAATCAAAATTTCACTAGCTTTAACTCATGTCTTCACCCGCGTATGTGTCGGATACCGCGGTAAAAAGTGAGAGTCCATTTAGATCAGTGGTTTAGCCGTGAAATCGTTATAGACAAAGAGATAGATTAACTTTCGACTTTATAATATTAATATGGATGTTATCTAAGTTATTTTGGCCTACAATGTTCTAAAGAAATCATCCGACTATTAAGACAAGATAAATTAAACTCATCATTATCAGTCAGTCAATCTTTTCTCTCTGATAATTCTACTAGACAATCACCACCTGGGTCAGTCCAGAATCAGAAGATATTTTAACCTTTATGGTATTAAAAGAATAAAGTAGTTTATTAAATAAAATTCGTAGTAGTAAGCCCTCCGACACATCAAGAAAGGCTGTCTCGAAATCGTAAAAATGTAAGTATAACCGATTACAAAAAGCTGCTTGTAGTACACTGATATATATTTATAACCCACAGCACTTTGTTGTGACCGCAATCTTGCGATGTGTACGGCACTTTATCTCCCTAGATCGTCAGACAAGTGGGCTGAGAACATCGAAAAGTTTGTCCAATCTGTCGAAGCGTGGGACTGGACAACACTGAAGTGTGAACTTGTTATCACCATCACTTATATTTTTATTTAAAATGTTATTAAACACTACACTCTTAAAACAAAGAAATCTATACTCTATAGATTTAGAAATAGAATACATTATTCATTAAAGCTTGTGAGGGAGCATCATCTAAACGTGTCTTTTACGACGTTTTGTCACACCAGTAGGTCCATATTTATTGGTAGATAAATTCTCAAATCTATTTCGGAAGGTCCACGTTTGACATGAGTATTAATAAACTACTCTCATGTTTGTTGAAACTAAACTGTGAAATTAAAAACATAGGTATAAGACAATATTGATCTTATATTAATGCAATACTATTTAAAATATGTACGTATTTCTGAATATTTGAATGTATTTTTATGACCGCCATTGCTATAAACACATATTCAAGTAGGTATTAAGAATCGTATATGAACCAAGTTAATACTTAAATTTGTTTTATTTAAATTGAAGCCATAAATATTGACAAAAAAACTATAAAAGAGAGTTTGTTTAATTTACATATTTATGCATGAGTAAGGTTTAAGTTTGTATTGTGGCTATTTGTTATATTTTATTCATAGATAATTTAAAATGTTACAACACTTTCTCATAGACAATCTGCCATTTCTTTTTGTTCTAAATATAAAATTTTAATGAGCTTGGATTCTCTCGACAGGAGTGATTTTACAATTTGTATAATTAATTAGTCAAACTGTTGGTTAATAAATAAATTATGTTTGTGTGTTTAGTGAATTAATATTATTTTTAATTCAGGCAACTCATTAATGGAATGCAGTAAAAGAGGTATTTGATGATTTAATAACTACAAATTGAAAGTTAATCATTTGAATGTATTTCTATATTAATTCAAGAAAATAATGTTATGTATAAAATATCTTATTCTAACGTGTGGTATCGATTTTACTAACGTTATTGGACTAATTACAACATAAACGTATAGCGCTTTGAACTGGAAAAACTATTGTTTTTTTATTAAATTAAGTTCAAGTATAAGACTTATTATTTAGATACATACCTACCTATATATTCATATAATTTGTGCCAATACATATGATCCACATCATTATATGCTAATTGCTATTTACTGGTAGACATACGTCTACTCCCAATGCACGCCACTTTAATCGATTATGGTTACACATTTTTTTACATTTTTTAGCTGCCAACATGACTCTGCGCTGCCTGATGGAAAGCATAAGCAGAATCTAAGAGTGGTGATCACCATTCTCAATGCGAATAAGGACAATGCATTGTGACCCACACGTTGTCACGCAGCGCTTAAAGGACCCGGGATCATTGTGGGGAGGAAACACGTGTGCTGGTACTACTGAAGTCCAGGTTTTGACCGCACAGGAAGAAAGAACCGAGGCGATGGCTACGAGAATATATTTCTACCACTCTGGAGGAAAGGAGAGGGGAACAAGTTAGGAGAGCTCTTCAGAAAATTCTCCATGCTAAAAACGATAGAGGACTGCGAAGGAGGCGATATCTCTACGCAACTGCAGAGACTCGAATGATTCGGTGGCTTCGGGGCTGTCGACAATCTGGATTGCTCGTCAAACAGATACTGTGCGGCACCATCGCATAGATGAGAACAGCGAACCAGGGTCTTGCAAAAAAGACACAGATGCCGTGGCGAGAAGAACCATCTCACATTTATTATAATATAAATATTATATTAAACATGAATTGATCAACCTCCACCACAAAGATGGTCGAACTTTACACTAAATAAATTATGCTTTAAATGTTTCTACTTAACAGACAGTAAAAACAAACAATGAAATTCAACTTACATTTATTATAAACAAATTTTGACATAACTTTGTATTATGACGTCTAATGTACGTAATTAGTAATAAAATACAGATATTAAAAGTAAAACGTTGATATTTCTCGGTATTTCTGTGGGAAACTTCTGTTAATTACTTAAAACTTTTTAGTGGCGTATAGCGTTATCAGATCTTATAATTGTTTAGAAGAAATGGATGCTTCAGTCTCAACTTATTCGTATATTAATTGCCATAAGTCTCGTTATTAGTGAGATAAGGTGGTGAGCAATCATGTTGGAATGACGAGTTGAAAGGTCTAGAAACCGTAGCATGTTAGGACGTAACAAGGTTTAGTTGCTACGGTGGCATGGTCAACGTGCTACGGATGTGGTCAAAACGGTTACGCATGAGGTCAAAATGGCTACGCATGTAGTTAAAATGACTATTGCTTTGTTAAAAATAGTGAATTTGCTGCAAAGAAATATATAAATAGCGTGTTGAGTTTAACCTGGTTTAGAATTTTGCGCAATGAATTGACGAGTCGTCTGGTCGGTGACATCTCTGAATAATGCTTTAAAAAAAGTAAATTAATGTTTATACTTACCTGTACACACCTCAGAAGTAGAGATTATGTTTTTCTTTAATCTTACTACTCAAGCTTACCTGTAACAAGAATGGCAAACGTTTTTTCACAAAATATGTAGTGAAGTATCTGGTTTATATAAACTTAAAGTAACAACATATTTTTTCTCTTTCTTAAGTTATCTCTTGTATTTACAATATGGTTTACATTCGTTATATATAAAAAAAATAAACATAAGTACTAGTAATTTTATTACTCTTTTATAGGCAAACAAATTGTTATGTTTGAGTCTCTATTTCTGGTAATTCACGTTGTTACTGTTGAGTCATACTGACTCAACAACTCAACTCAACATAGACTCGACAATGGACAGCATCGTAAATATTTATAGTGCATGTAACTCTTTGTAATAAGGTAGTATAGATATGAATTCATATACCAAATATTTACTCATAATTTATATATTTTAAACTACACCTTTTGGTATGTACTTAAGTGTTAGTTTCGATGTGTCGTAGGCATTTCTCATAAATATGATTTAAGCCTATTTTTCAAACCTGGCGCTATAAACGCCCACTAAAAAGCATAATATTCTCATATAATTGTGTGCTCAAAAGAGTCTTGTTAGGTCCACATACGGGTGTCGCATAAGGAGTCTCTATTAAATTCTTACGCTTTGGTGGAAGCTAAAGGTGGGAGCGGGTTGGACCAGTATACAAACTAGTTTTAATTTTCATTTTAAAGGAAATAAGTACCAAGATCATTTCAAATATTTAACCAAACCGCAAGTTTTACTATCGGCGTTAACAATAAAGAAGCGTAAAAATATATGTTGAAAAATGCAAAAGGGTAAAATAAAAATATTTATTTATTTATATATCTTTATTGTATATATGCAAAATTACAAGTTAAAACAGAGGATGAAACACAAATATGCAAATGATACAACAGGCGGTCTTATTGCTCACGGCGATCTCTTCGAGACAACCACAACACGGATTTTCGGTATCCAAAAACTTCGGGTAGCTCACATACATGTAATACACCTAATCATCTAAGTGAATGGTTAAAATTATCATTTAAATAATCATGCACCTAAATAGCTCTCACTCACTTTCACATTACACACATACATACACACACTAACACACCACTCACTAAATGTAGATATTCATATACATACATATATACAATGCACATATATATACAGACTAAATATATTCTACTAAAAGCGGATAGAAAAAATAAATGGAGATAAAATAACAAAAAAAAACATAATAACAAATAATGGTCCTTCACTAGCTTTTTAAAAGTAGGCAAAGTTTTTGCTTTTCGAATTGTCTTAGGCAAGTTGTTCCAAAGTCTTACCGCTTGCACAGTAAAAGATCTACCTGCAAACTGAGTTGAATGTTTTGGCGCCTCCAATATTAAATTCGATTTTTTTTGTTGAAATAATAGTGATAATAAATCTTTCCAATTATTTCTACGTCTTATGACTTAAACCAATCCGTCAGTACTCACGTATTACTTTTAGCACAACCTCATATGCTACCCTGAATGCACAAAGAAGTATAATAACATAAGCCAGCCGTAATTAAAAAAATTAAGGCACTTTGTTGTCGCCCCTGCCTTTACGTTGGTTTCATGTAAACGGACTTAGTTTCATAAAGATTTTGTAGTTCGCGCCTATTTTCATTACCGCCATTTTGTCTTTTAATATATATTTACGTATGAAATGTTTTAATGATGATGTCGTTGATATTTCTTTTCATTTCTTTTAGCAGGACACGCGTATGTTAGTGCTTTAAATTTAATTAAAAATGAACACGTTAGGTTCGGGTTTCTCATCAAATAACTGTGGGTATATAAGATACAGTTTTCCTTTGCTGTAGATCATTTAGGTAGGCCCGTCTTACTGCTGTTGACACTTTATTTAGCTATCTCTTGTGATGCTTATTATTATGTCGAGCAATTCAATTTTTTTGTGTTGTCTGATATATATCAGAAAATAAACTCAGTAACTCTTTGTTTTATTGATAACAAAGCAGAAAAACAGCTGTGGATGAAATAAACTGTAATTTTATACAATTAGTTAATCTGTAATAAATATAGTAATTAGTGGTGAACAGTTAATAGTAATAAATATTAATACACTTTTATTACTTTCGAAGTATTGGTTGATCTCATATCAAAGTCCACATTCTATTGAAATATTATGCAATAGTGCATCGCATAAATAATTTCTAAATTGACAACCGTTGACCAACGTTACCGACTTTTACAACTCATTCGTAACAATTATTTCCGTTGAAATATTCCTACGATTTGCCTTCAAGTCCACATTTAAACCAATTTTACGTGTTGTACAAAAATAAAATGTAATTTATTGTCTATTTCCCTTATTAAAACGTGTGAATCAACATTTACACCGTATGTTTTATTCCGATACCAATGTTGATGAATGTCAATAATTTATTTAGACGTGTGGGACACATTAATGGAGGCCCTTGGCTAATTTTCTACAGTTTATTGTGATATTTCTGGATCTGGTGACATGTCAAATGGCGATGAAAAGCGCGTTATACGGCAGTCTGGCGAAAGATTTGTGTGTAAACCTATTTGGAGTGACAAGGAAAACTATGCACGATTTTTTTTTTTTGGCAGCAAAGAAGTGTGATTCTTGCACGTTTTCCGAATTTCTGGCATTTCCGTGTTATTAAAATTAACGGTATCCTGTACAATCATTATATTGACAATATCTTTTTATGATGTGTTTCTTTTACAACAAGACTAGCTTTAGGTGGTGTTACTAAGTTAATTTATGTATTTTTTTTTTAATGAAAGTTTGTTAGAGAGTATAAGATGCAGTAGCTTCGAATAATTTATTTTGTGGATTTAAATATTCCGCATGAAAGTAAATTAAAGAGAACAATTTATGAAATAATAATATTTCACTTTAAAGTCGGCTAACCTGCAAGGTAATAGCTATAGAATAGAAGCTGTATTAAAGAACAAGATGACACTAAAGTATTTTTTTTAATTCAAAAAGGCCAAGATGGGAGTATCCTACTATTCTACTCTGAGTGACGGTTTGAAAAGGTTGGTCATCTGAGTAAAAATCAGTAATGGCGAATGGAGTTAAAGAAATTAATTGATTTCGTAAAATTCTATTGTTATCACCCCTAATTAGTGAAGTAGTTAAAACGATAACCACACAAGAGTCCCGCTATAGGTAGTACATCTCCCTTTTTATCATCAGTTCTCATTTTGAACAGTAACTTAGCCTAAGTTACTGTTCAAAATGTAGTCAATCTAAGTTACTGTACTTTAGACTAGCTTAGCCCCGCGTAGTTACTCGCGGTAGTAAAAGTACAACAATATCCGCGGGTAACATTACGGGACTTAGCTAGTTTACTAATTAGTAGCGTAAAATGAAAAAAAAAATTGAAATGAATAATTAATACGTAATTACGTATTTTTGTTATGTAAAAAGAAACAAAATTTTGTAAAACTTACGAAGTAGGTAAATGTAAATATATCAATTAATCAAGAATCGAGCTTAGTAAGATTAGGTCCTGTTTTTTTTTCCTAGAAATCATTTTTAATATTTTCTTCTGTTACTGCGTAAATTATGTTAGGCAATAAAATAAAACCGTAAATTACTTTGAAACATCTTGTTAGTAGAAATATTTAAATTATCCGACACTACATTAAAATAGTTTTGATTGTGAATATATAAAACAACCACCGGAGATTGGATTTCATCGCATCGTAAAAAAAACGTGTAATATAGGAGCGAATAAAAAAGTAGCGCAAGGGTACACGATATATATAACTGTGTCGTTTTGTGTCGTGTCGAGACCAAATTGGTATAAACATTGAGTAGGTTTATTGGACACAGATTATTACCAAAATGTCGACACGACACAAAATATCTAAAAAGTATGTTGTATAAATTTCAAAATAGTACCAGAAATAACATTCATTAATTTTCAAGTATTAACAATTCTTTTTTAGAAATTGTATCCAAAAATATGATTACAATAGTGTAAGTATAACACATGTTCGAGGGAATCAGGATTCTGTCTGTTCAAAAAATTTATTGTTGATTGTTTATTTTTAATTTATTTTATCGATTTGAGCATAGTAAAAATATTTACATAATTGCTTATACGGAATACATTTATAGAGCTGATGCTTAAGTATACTGTTCTAAAATGTAAATAGGTAACTGTGTTCTATCTATAGCTGAAGAGTGTATGTTTAGTTGAATGTACTAATCTAATAAACTAATTATTTAGGTCGAAAAAACTTTGGAATGTTGGATAGCGCACTTATTGTGAAAGGCTAACATCACATGTACCAAGAAAAATTTTGCAAAAATTGAAATAATTTATTCTATTCGAATATTACGGATAAAATTGCACTGATCATCGTGTATCATCTATATATTACCCTCAGGCTATATAATAATGTTTGACTAATACCAAAATATAGTCATTTAATTAATAAAGCAAGATTTTATCTTAGAGACCTTGCTAAATGAATTTGAGTCACGACCCTAATGTTAACACATAGACACAGATAAACGAGTCAAATAAATGAATTAAAGAACACTCAAAATCTAAACATTCTATCAAAAATAAAAACCAGCTCAGATAAACATAGATTAATAAACAAAAACAGAAGTGTCAGTTCGCGGAATCCTTGATGAGAATAAAGCGATAGGATTTCGCAATGGATAGAAGCGATACTTGGAAATACGTTACGATCTCAGTGCTAGACGGATGCGATGCCTCTCTCTTTATTATTCCAATAACAATCCGTAATGAGTGCTCTGGTCAAACGTAAATAGCAACTTCATACATTTGAATGATGCCAATGTAAACTCTGTTCTATGGACTACTCTGTACCGTTTAGGGTTATCGCCCATTTTTATTATTTGGTTAACGATTTTGTTAAATAAAACATCTTGTAGCAGGTACATTTACAAAATGAGATACAGATTTAGAATTATCTGTTTGCATTTATATTCAGAGCGTTGTAATATTTATTTAGTGTTCGAATTTTTAATGTACCTATTTTAAAGGCATTTTAGCAACTCAATGCTACTTTCTATTTATGAAACACCATGATTAAGATATCATCGTTATTCATGTACTCATAAATTGGACGGTCAAACTTCCACTTGCGTTGCTTGTTTTATATGCAACGAAGCATCGTTAACTTAATACTGATTTTGTTTGAGTCTATTTTACTAGTTGTAACTTAATATAAAAACCAAAATACGAAGATTTAGCGTTTTCTAGTTATTAAACCTGTATTACTACTGATAGTTAAAAAACTTTGGCTTATGAACCTAAGTGAGGAAAAACGCTTTTTACATAATAAATATAAATAATATAAATAATAATAATAATATCGTTATTAGCAATTCACTCATTATGATTAGTGTCGAAATCAAATGAAGTTTTATTCAGACCAGAACTTAAAAATTCAAACTGAATTGACAACTGTTAAATATGAAAGGAGCAGCCCTGACTGTTCGCGGCAAAGATCAAAGACGCACCTCACACTAGCTAGTTTACATTGTAACCTCTGTTCGGTAATGTTTACCCAAGCATTAGACTACTGACCTCTCGCTGACACTTGGCGTCGTGTGACGACACTGGACACAAATTATCTGACACCTTGTAAAATTCCAAAGAATCTCACAAGCCTAATGATGTCAGCGGTATAAGTACTTGTATTATGCAGCCCAAAATCAGATGGTTTAGCATGTTAATCGAATTATTTTAAAATACAAATAACACTCGATAATACATAGAACAATTAAGACAGTTTCAAATTAAAGTTACAACACAACCTACAAAATACAATAAGAGGTAGCCGTAGAACATCTAAAAAAATCCAAAGGAACCACAAATACGTGTTAAAATATAAAAGCTCCTAGTTTTCCAAGTGGCCTGTTGTAGGCGTACACTGTGACAATTTTTATAATAATAGGAACTCAGCTTTGATCTGCTTGTCATCAAAAGAAATGAAGTTATGACAGGATATTTAATTTTGTTTGGCTCTGACAATTTTGACGTTTCTAACGTTCAAATTCTTAAGAAAAGAATAAGCGTAAGATAAATTTATATACATCACAAAGTGGGTAATTTACTTGCGTTGATAGCTTATGTGTTAGATAGTATACAAATCAAGAAAAGAAATGTGCTAGTTGTGTGTTAATGGTCAGTATTCAGTTGTTTTTAAGCTTCTGTTGTTCGTATTTAGTGAAGAGAATCGTGGGGACTTTCTCTATAGAATTATTGTTCGTCAATAGTTTTAAAGTATTACTAATTCAATAGAGGAATAATAGATTATGATTTCTAGAGAAAGACCAACATTGGTAGTACAGCGTTGGCACATAAAGCTTTCCAATACTGAATAGTAGTTACTTTGCGAAATTCTTGAAATTAAAATTATGATTAAATTAATATTATGATTTTCATTTTTTTTATTTATTTATCTTTATTCCGTAAACTTAACAGATTGAAAAAAAAAGAGTTACAACATACAAATATGACGATTGGTGGTCTTATCACTTATGTTTTTGCTCATGGCGTGCTTTTACAGACAACCTTTTTTTTCAAACCGGTTATTAACACTATATGTTTATAAAACACAAATTTCCTATACATTTAATTCTAAATATTTCATAAGAAACATTTCATAGAGTGTTTTACTACATTATAACTAAATATATTACTTGGAGCAGCTTCTATTCGTATAAAAATACTTAAAGCCGAATTTACCCCAACAAAATCAACTGTAATTTACCAAATAAAGTACGTTAAAGCAAAATGAAAATCCATTTAAATAACAACTAATTAAAGAAAAATAAATAGAAATTAAGTAATTCTAATGTGAAAACTATTTTAATCAACATTACCGATGTAATCAAAGTGAAATAACATTCAAAGGCGAGCCAATAAAAACCGAATAACAAAATGTTACACAGTGGGATAAGTTTACAGTAATCTTAATATGTATGTAACTAAACACCTTCCTTTAATGTTCACGTTGGGAGAATTGTCTTACGGTTTCAATTATGTATCGTTTGGCTGTAGAAATTCTAGTGGATGTTAGCTTATACAACCCGCACTCAACAATATTGTTCTAAGAAAGAATTAAGTGATTTGTCAATTATGTACGTAATGTATCGCGGAAACTGTATGTGGGTGTTTTGTCTATACATTATGAAAGTATAAGAAGTTTAACAAAATGTACCTGAAGAAAGCCTTCTTTATCAAATTTTTTTTTTCTGTAATGAAATTTTTTTATTGATTTTACTAACAGTTTTGATACATATGAATAATTCTCTACCGGCATAAAGGTATATTATTATGTGCTAGTAGAGAAATAAGTATTAAGGACATGGAAATGAGATAAATTCATAATATGTACCGCATAATTTATGTTTGTAAAATCACATATCGTATTCTACAATTTAAATTTTACAACTAGCAATTTTATATTAAAATTATTCCATCTTAATTCTTACTTTCTTCTTTTTTCTTCTTAGTACAGTACTTATTTTTACAAGAACAAAAACAAAGCAACCCCTAACAATGTTTAACTGTGTGATAACTTTCGACATCTTCTAAAAACTATGTTTTTTATATATTAAAATAGACGTTCAATATCAAACTATTTAACTGGCAACATCGACCGTAAAAATCACCTAAACGTCATAGTGTCACTAAAACACTAATTTATAAAACATAAAAAAAGGTATGTGCCAATATTAATCTAAAATATATTCCCAGTGTGTTGATTCATTAGTTACGCCTCTGTATTTTAAAAAAGTTTTACTGAAAAACAAATGAAAAGTTAAATAATAGTATAATTTCAGTCACAAAGGGGGGAAATTATCGTAAATCCGTCCAGATAGGTGAATTAACATAATTTCGAGTGAGAAATAGTGTCAATGGTGCGTCGAATGACAGAATGTCACTCAATTGTAACGTAAAGTCAGAAGACCAAAATGTTTTGTCTCATGGAAATATGACAAAACATTTGTGTGAATTCTGTCATATTTATTATTTCAAACAGTCATAATATTACTCGTTTAATTTGTTGAACTTTAACTCTCTTTATGATCCGTCATCTTGATTTTTTTTTGGATACAGACCAGATTTGTGTAGAGTAGGTGGAACGATCCATGATATTGCTTTAGATTTTAAGGTTTTTTTTAAATGTAAATATTTTAAAAAAATATTTCACTAAAGACAATAAATATAGCAAACCTTTTTTAAATTTTTCATTAAATGTAAAGTTTGATGTCCTTACCAATATTTTAAATAAAACTATTGTTTTCATACTTTCCGATATATTGATACATCGTTTTAGATTAAGCTTTATCTTAATTACCACTGAAGTTATTCTCACATAGAGCACTTTTGGCATTACGTCTGTCTGTACTCATTATTATTGAGCATAAAGTACTAAACATATAAAAATATACGTCTTTAATATTTTAAAAACTTACACGCTAGACAATGTTGCCAATATAACTGTAAATAAATGGTGGTCTCCACCGATGTCTATTAAATAAATCGGTATAAGGCCGCAGTGAAAATGCTACACTTTACAAATATATGGCACTGATACAAAATAAAAAAAAAGCACAGTGAATGTTTTAATAATACTATCGGTTCGCGGTGCTTTTCGTTTAGTTTTAATCAGTTTCGTAATAATATTAGAAATAATGAAGTTTAAGGATTAGGACAGTCTCATTCAAAGCACCAGACCACCACCACCATAACTTATTCGCGACTCATAAAGTAGACTAAGATTGACATTCATTAATCTGAATAGTTTAGGATTAAGTAATTTGGAGATTAAAGTCACTACTATGCATATAAGTATGATTAAAAGCTAACAAAATAAATCGCCAATGATATTCTAACACTACGTAATTTTTTCGTCTGTTTTTTGTAACCATTTGATGAATAAAATTAAATGTCACGAAACAAATTAATTGAAACTTCATAAGTTAATCAAAAGTCGCAATTTTAATAAAACTTACACAACACAATCCGTTTACCTCTGCATTTGTAATTTGCAAAATGATCCATAATATTTATTGAGATTTTCAGCTGATCCAGAATGCATTCCTTAATTCTTACTTTAGTAACTAAACATAACAATAACTAAACCAAATTGTACTATTTTTAAGTGAAGAGCTGCTGCAAAATAATACTTAATTCTAATTGAGAGTATGTAGACCTTAGAACGTTATTATTACGATAATAAAGTTCTAATGTCTAGATACTAACAAGACTAGATAGATACTAGATACGAACGATAGATAACTAGATACGAACAATCAAAGCCTTATGATGCTTTGTTTAAGCAGTCAATCAATCAATCAACAACCCATAATGTCCCACTGCTGGACTCGGGTCTCCTCTCAGGAGAGGGTTAAGGCCATACGTCCCCACGCTGGCCAAGTGCGGGTTGGGGACTGGCAAGAATACGTTGTGGCTACGTAAATCTTGCCGTTGGATGTTTTTAAGCCGCCCTAAGGCCTCCAACTAAGCTTCACGACTGTTATCGTATGATAACAACCGGGACCAACTGCTTAACGTGACCTCCGAATCACGGAGACGCTCATAATAACATGCCACCAGAGGTCACCCATCCAGGTACTGACCGCGCCGGCGTTGCTTGCCCTCGGTGATTGTTTCTAATCACCGAGTGCAAGTAGGCTATGAGCTCGCTTATTTTAGCACTAACGGGCAGGGTAGATCAACCTAAAGTGACAGCTGTGCTGTCATTTTTAGTTAGCGAAAGCGAGACCGGAGGCTAAATGAGTGTCACCATGCTGCATTGTTGCATTTTATGCATTCGCAATGAGTATGGTGACCACCACTCTTGGATTCTGGTCATGCTTTCCATCAGGCAGAGTAGAGTCACTCTGGCAGGCCCATACATAAAGTTTATTTAAACTAATATGATTTTTTTAATTAAATCAATATGAATTATATTACAAACGATTAATAGTATTATATAGTATACAGTAGCTGTATACGGTAGCTAACACGGTATTGGATGGTTTAAAAAATAAACTACAAGTCGTTTTGTGTATTTTATTCCTAATATTTTCTTAAAAAAGCTATTTAATTGACCTGTTAACTTATTTACAATTATTATACATTTAATTTATGATATTTTTGCTGTAGTTCTGACAGGAAATTGTTGAGCACGTACAACTAAAATAGGTGTGATATATTTATTGTAATCACCGCTTAAAATTGAGTTTGCAATTCACTACACTGGCCGTTGCTATATTTTTTCCACTGGCAATAATATTACATTTCAACACCTGGCAATAAGACGTAACTATGACCTATAATAGACCTATAAAAATGAATACACATATTTAATTTTAGTTTCCATTAAAATCTCGTTATTTTTTTTCATTTTCAAGAATCGTGACTTTCTGCTATAAAACCATAAAGGCGTATGAGATTAGTAGCTGCTAATGCATTTAGCACTTTGTTACGACAGATTAATGAGCTCATGATGTGTGATTTGAGGATTGGCGTATTAATTAAATACATACAATGATATATTACTTAGTTCCACTTGATTGCACTTTTCAATTCATTATCAAGTAAAAGCTTACTGCATAAATGTCAACAATTAAGCAACTTAAAATAGTTTTTAAATGAAATCTTCGAAACGTTTAAATGTAACAAAACGAACGCATTCTCGTAAGCTCAACGGCCACCCAACAATGGCTGGCAATTAATAAAAAGGTATTTTTTAAAAAAGAATAGGGTCGAAACGTTCGACTCCTGCGCACCTAACTCTATACTAGGGTTGACATGTACATCTATCTTAATTTTTAATCTAGGCAACATTATAAGAAATTATTAAGAACCAGGGTCATCGACGTAGCCCACAGGATTAGCAAGCTGAAGTGGCAGTGGGCTGGCCACATTTGCCGAAGAACCGATAACCGTTGGGGTAAACGAGTTCTTGAGTGGAGACCGCGTCTCGGCAAACGTAGTGTAGGACGTCCACAAGCCAGGTGGAGCGATGATTTGCGCAAGACGGCTGGCAGGAGCTGGATGCGAGAAGCCATAGATCGAACTAAGTGGCGTGAAATTGGAGAGGCCTATGTCCAGCAGTGGACTACGATAGGCTGATGATGATGATGATGATGATTAAAGACATATTGAAGTAAGAAAGCGAATCAGTATTTGTTTGGTTTTTAAGTTTATTGTTATAGATAACTTAGATAATCATATTAGATTTTAATTTAAGGAATAATATACTTTATTGTGATTATTTTGTTTCGTCTTCACCAGCCCTAAATGTAACATATCAAGGAATATATTCTTATCCCCATACTTTGCACGAGATCACGTTCCACGCATTATTTTGATGAATTCCAATTTCAAATGTTGCTACGTACGCCATTATCTTATTCTTTTATTTACGTTCCTTTGTAGAAAACTTTTAAAAGGGCATCTTTGAACATTTATTTTTTTGGATATATTGACGCGGGAAGTTTAAGAAGAATATCAGTAACTACTATTACTTTTAACCATCTTCAAAAAAGGAAGAGTTCTTCATCTCAGTTGTTTTTTTCTCATCCTCTAGAACTAAGTAGCTTAAGAACAATTTTTTTTTATTTGGGAGGAGTTTTATATTGGAATCATATTTATTCCAATTTTAAAAAATCTGCTAACTCCGATGTGGGAAAATTAAGGCATAAAATTTATTTCATTTCAGTAAAATGTTAAGTAAGGGAAACCGAAAAAAAAAATTGGTTAAGACACAAAACTCCAAATTTGAGTCATACACTTTTAAGAATACTGCACCAACATAATTGTTCTAAGAAGACAACGAGCTCGGGAAATCTTGACCGTATAAATGTACTTAATGGAAAGAATTAAAGTAAAACAAAGCAATTAAAAATTCATCAGGTGTACATTGTGTGGGACATAAACAAAATTTTATTACGACTATTAATCACACAGTTAAAATCTCGCCGCATTTATGTAGGTGGCCATTGTGCGGTGAGCCTTTCATGCTCAGTGTGCCAACCTGTAATAAATCGCTCCAGTGTTGCCATCAAAATAAATGTTACAAGTATTACAAGTCAGCCTTTCAACTTTCAACCAATTATTAACAGCTTACTCGCTTTTTGTTTTACAAAGGTGTCTACGTTTACGATTAACACAAATGAGAACGTTTCGCTTTTTCTCAACATGTACTTAAGGTGTTTTAATTTATTTTTTTATTTTGTCTTACTCATAAATAATGACTGTTTTATTTTAAAGAAGCACAGAACGAGAGAAATTTGATTCTCTTTTAAAAACTAAGTTATAGTTATACAAACGTTTGCTAAACAAGTATGTTAAATAAATTAAAAATAATAATCTTTCCAAGGAATGTTTATCTTTTGTCAGTCTATCTGGTTGTTCCAACTAGTCTCCGGTAGCAGAGGATCGAACAAAAAACCTATAAGCATTACAGGCTAAATGTCTGTAGCAAATATATAAATGTAGGGTACCTAAACGGATCATCCTCATCATCATCAGCCTATCGCAGACCACTGCTGGACATAGGTCTCTCCAATAGCATGTCACTTAGTTCTATCCTGGGCTTCTCGCATCCAGCTCCCGCCTGCCGTTTTACATCAGCACTCCACCTGGCCTGTGGACGTCCTACACTAAATTTGTCGAAACGCAGTCTCCACTCAAGAACACGTTTACCCCAACGGTAATCAGTTCTACGGCTAATATGGCCAATATGGACCTAAACGGGTACGAATCGGCTATCACTTGATCGCTAATTGTTTAATCTTAAATTCATCCACTCTATTTTTTCGTAAAAAAGAAGTCATTTTGTTCTAAAGTTAATTCTTAAATTATCCGCCAAAACCTTAGTACTACCTACGGGCTGACTGTACAATAATACCATGCATAATATTGCTTCCATTATTTGTTAATTGACATGATTTAAAAACTAATTATTCAAAAATCTTTCTAATTTTCTATGAAACAAATTTTCTATAAAAGAGGTTCTATATCTTTAGGTGCTAATTAATAGGATATTTTATATAGAACAAGTGTCAAAAAGAGGAGAAAAAAGAATGAATGTAAAGCTTATGTTTCCTTTCATAAACAAAATACCGACAGTTTTTTTTGTGTAAAAAAGCAAGAAAACAAAATAGAAAGTCCGATTCATCCAGCGCTCGGAGCTCTATTCAAAAAACAACTTATTAAATAAATTAACCGCATGTTGGAAAAACAAAGATGGCGACTTATTTCTTAGGAACGCTGGTGCGGTAGCGATCGCGATTGTAGACAGCTACTTAAACAATAGTAACACAGGCGTCATACTGGCTGACAGGTTCTATTTTGATTATTGGAACCAATGTTATTTCTAGTAAACAAAACTTGTCTGGAAAACAAACTTGCCTATCTAGTGATACCAATACCTAGCTATACTTTTTTTTGATGTTACACACTTGGATGTCCTCCGCCCTGGGGGAGGGCGAAAGGGTCTGTCAGACTTTTACTGACTAAAAACCCCGGTGTTCCGTCTCCCACCTACGCCAGGCATCATGGGAACTTAAAAGGCGTCTGCAAACCTAGCTATACATACAACAATTATGATTTTGCTTTTCTAAAAGCTGATGTACAAGAGACGAGCTAATGCTCATTCTATTAAATCTCTTAATGTAAACAGACAGACTATTCTTTTGTTGTTCTGTCAGCGTAAAAGATTCTAAAGAATATTCTAAGAATGCTCGCTCGCTTGATGTAAACGGCATTAGAGCGTGGGCACAGTTGCATCTTCGTCAGAATTCTAGTTCTTAGTTCTCATTCTTGCTCGTTGCTATTTCGATGTAAACGCTGAAGTTTTTCATTTACACTAAAAGATTAAGAAAGAACGCCTTGTTCTTGCTCTAGCTCTTTGTTCGTTTAGTCTTAACCTACCCATAACATTAACTTGTTATTATATCTTGTCTCTTTTAACGCGCCTTTATTTCCTTTATCTACGTGTATGTTTGATTGTTTGTAACCGATTCTTGTTGGGTTTTTAATATTTATTAACTATTACTTTACTTATTTACTTACTGATAGATTTGAATAATTTATTGAAAAAACTACAATGACGAGCTAAGTTATGAGTCTGATTTTAAGAGAAGTTTTCTGAAATATCAAGAAGTTGTTTAATTTCAAGTCAACTATCTGCCTAATCTCTAATCAGAAATAATCCTTATTCTGTAGTCTTATTCTGAAAAGATTATAGAACCTGAATACATCATATATATAACGAATAATAACATATATAACTAATCTGACTGCTTCGTTGGTGCAGTGGCAGCGTCTGCTACTGCTGAGCTTGAGGTTTCGGACTCGATTCCTTGGTCGGACCAAATCTTTGTATGTATTCTCATAAAAGCATATATGTATTTATATCACTTGTCTTACTACCCATAACAGAATCTCTGCTTAGCTTAGAACTAGATGGCGTTGGGTCCGGATAGCGTAAGAAAGCGGTTCCCGGATCCCTCCCGTCTCAGGCGCAGAGTGACCGTGTGGTTTTAGATGGTTCGATTCCGACACACCACCCCGCCGCAAACCCCGGTGGGGTGAAGGCCAGAGGGGGTTTCCACACAAAAAAAAGGACTAGATGGCTTTGTGTATAAGATGTTCGAAATAATTATTTATATATTTCATATTATAAAGAGATTAAGTTTGTTAGGTTGTAGCAGGTAATATACAGACTGACTGAAACGATTTAGAAAATTCTTTCACCAATAGAAAGTCGTATTATTTTTAAGTGTCATAACACTATAAAAAATATTACCACCACATACATGCGGGCGTCACCACGGACGAAAGATAGTATATATATATCTATAGATATATTATGTTTATTTGCTGCTGAAGGATGATTAAATGTAAATGAAGAATGCTGGAACACAATACTGTCTAACAAACTCCTCCATATAAACTATATACTGTTCCGAACGGTATATCGTACATTCGCCACATACCTACTTATTTAGTTGGTACATAGAGAATATTCACAAAAACCACTAGCTCTCGTTTTGCCCGGACAAAGCTGTTAATTTCTTAAAACCCGACGCTATTCTATTTTGTATTCAACGCTGACTGTAGTCTGTGGCGAAGAAAGACCGCAAAAATAATTGGAAAGTCAAGGGAATAACTACATTTTAGTGAAGGTGCGCTATTTATCGATGTCAAATATACAGAATGGAATTTTGTAATGCCACCTGAAGGGAAAATACTCTTAATACTGTAAGATAAAAAAATTTAATCAATAAAATTATTCTAATGGTTTTCCTCTCATTCGATATGTCAGGTTTTTAGAGAGATTTCATTCTTATACTTGACTTTAACGATCGATGCTATAAAAATATATGTAGTCCTTACAGATTTTAGTCGGTTCGATTCCCGGGTGTGGCAAGCGAATTTCCGGGAATCTTTGAAAGCAGTCTTCTTTCTTTCCGAAAATAAATGTTTTCTTTGAGTAAAATTTTATATCCTCAGTATTAAGAGTACTTTCCCTCCAGGCGGCATTACAAAATTCCAACCTGTATATACATTAGTCAATATACAACTAAAAAGATAAAAAAATACCAAATACATGCATACGGATGAAAGTCCCTCCTAGTTTTTTTTTAGGTAATATCAACAAATATTTCGAACCTATGTAATTTAAATCTATTTAGCTTAAAACTAAGTAGGACGCGTACTATGTGATCTAGACTGTGACTGATATAATATTTATATATATATACTTTTTTGTAAATACATACATACCATACCTACAAAACACCCAAACTTCAAGGTCACTACAAAGTTCAAAAGACATACTCGTCCGTTCTTTTTTATTCTTTCTAATTTACATTTTGTGTACTCGTCACCACTCATGTAAAATATTTTCTAACAAAACAGTATTGCACTGAAATAGTTTAACTGAAAACGTACCATTTACTTCTCACACATCTTTTCAAATACTTTTCAAACGTTTATCGATAAACAAGGAAAGAGCATCACTACGTCGCCTCGGGAACGCGGCCCAGATTCCCAACTTTTCATCACTCTCCTTGCCTTCCCGGCTCATTGTGTCCGTGGGAACCTTTATTGCCCCCATAGAAAACCATGAATGCCGGCCAAGAAAAGCATTTGTATACTGAATACATACAAAGGAGCGTGTTTCAGTTGATTCTGGAGCTGTTTCAGGCGTCTTTTCATTCCAGTATTTTCCGATTTGGGGCGTGTCTATTGGTTTCGGTCTTGTTTTGTATCGGTAAATGAGTTTCGTACTGCAGAAAAGTTAATTTACTTTTTAGTATGTTTTTTCTGGTATTACTTGTTTAGTAGATGTGTATTGGGTTGTTTGTGAGCGATGATAGGAAATTGATTTGCTTTCAGATAGGTCCTCTTGTCAAGGAAATACCGGAATGTGTACCTAATCTTTAGTAGAAATGCGGATTTTTGACTTCTGTTTTGTTGGTTAGTGAATTGTCATAAGGTTTTTTTAAAAAAATTAAACATACTTTAAAGTATATATATAAAATATCACAGTTTTCAAAAAACAACTTAACATTAGCAAAGTTTTATAATTCAAATGATCATTTTATTCAGTCTAGGTATAATATAAATATGTTCAGACATTTTAACACATAACGCCATTTAGTCCCAAACTAAGCAGAGCTTGTATTATGGGTACTAGATAACTGATATTAATACTAATACACTTTTTTTTTGTAAATACATACTTAGAAAACACCCAAACTCCGAAACAAATATTTGCAGATCATACAAATATTTGGTCCGACTCAGGAATCGAACCCGAGACCTCTTGCACAGCAGTCGTATTTGCTACCACTGCGCCACAAAGGTAGTCGAAGGTTTTTTCTATGTCACGAACAAAATATTAATCTTCAACGGATGAGATAAACTATAAAGTATACTTGCCTCATCATCATCAAAGTGCATCAGTACGATAAAGCATCTAGGTACTAACAAAACACTTAATATAAAGCTAATCAATACTAAAGAAACTTACGAAGATATTAAAATACATAAAATGGGATATTAGCGGCCTTATTACGTTGAATCTATTTACAAAGATGAATTCGTGGGCTTTTGTGACTTTTCTTAACTTTTATAATTTGATGGTAGAAGAGCCACGCTGATTTCAGCACGAACGGGCCAACTGGTCCGGGGTAGTACTATCATCTCACAGAAAACCAAACTAAAATAACAACATTCGTGGTGTCGTATTTCGTTAGTGAGTGCGAGACCGGAGACTCAATGATGCAGAAGCATCTCCAGAGGCCACTATAGTCACCATGTGTGGGTCACCATGCTGCATTGTTGCATTGTGGGTATACATCCGCAATAAGTATGGTGACCACTCCTTTCGGGATCTAGTACCTCAACACGAACTTCGACTGTACTTTAGATGGAAAATAAACTTGCTATTTGGCTAGAACCCATGACATGACTATGTTTTCACGTGTAATAAAACGCTTGAAATCATAAACGAATTTTGTGGCAAGGCAACTTTAACGATTTATGCCATGACCGGCAATTTATGCTATCTCTCTTGAAATTAGTAAGATAACTTACAATTTTAGCCGAACACATGTTATTTCTTAAACGTAGTAAGTATTAAAAACATTTTGAAACAGTTTAGCAGAGTTTTCACTAAAATGTGTTGAAAATCGAACTTTATTTTCACAAACACAAATGCCACAATTAACAATCGGATAGTTTCTTTATTTTTCACATTAAATATATACGTACAGACATTAGTTTCTTCAAGAATGACTTCTACAAATTTCATTCGGTTTCCCGGTTAAAACGAATCACGCTCAACTCAAAATAGCCCGCAGAGATCTGTAGGTAAAGCATAAAACAAGAAGAAATACTGCCTATCACACAACAAAATTCAAGTCAGTCCTAAATTACAGACAAGTAGGTAAATTATTCGTAAAACAACAAGCAAAACGTCTTCTAATAACAAACCATTTAATAATGACTTTCACGGATCTTTACAACCGCGAACGCTGGCGTGCGAAACAGCTTATGAAAAACGGAACGTTAATGCCTACACTGTAACGACGCCAATAAATTTCTTGAAGAAACTATAAATTTCTATATATATATCTACACTCGAGCATTGTTCCCTCTACGATATCTAGCGAATAAAATTATTGGCTACTTGCTAACAAACAAGAAACATTTCTCTGCTACTAACTTTACGGGTGTTTTTCGCATGAAATCTAATCACAGCGGGACATAGGTGGGGATAACAATTGTCTATTGTGTTGGCTATCTCGTTTGCGCATCGCAGCGGCGTCTTTGTGAGAGGAAGATAGCCGCATAGTGCTGTTGCGTTCTCACACAATGATCTGTGAAAATGGTCCCGCCTTTGTGTTGGAGATTTTCTTCTATTCGTTCGTTTTGAATCGGTTAGTCATGTGTTGGGATATTTTGTGCGCATGTCTTTTACTTGGGATATCGTTATAGTAATATGTACCTACCTAAGTATATAATGTGTATGAATGAATTTTAAAGAACAGTAATTTGTGAAATATGTCATTTGTAAAAACTCACGTTCAGTGTCTAGTTATAATAGATTTTTGTATACAAGAAAGTTTTGAAATTGTATAATCTAGCATATTACTAAATTGGGTCTTTGAATATGACTTTATACGAAAATTGAACTAATATTTAAAAAAAGTAAAAACTGACAATTGGCTGAAAGATTTGTTTATGCGATTTCAACTATTAAGGGTCTGTTACACAAACACACGCACTGTTATGTACATTTCACCGATCATTTATTACACGTTCATTTCGTAATATCATAAACAATACATGCCATCTTAAATACTATGTCAAAGATAATAATGAATTTGAAAATTCGTACCTGTGAGAACTGAAAAATTAACTAGTTGAATCTAGATCAGTTTACCACAAATAATATTAAAAAAAACAACATTATACGTTGCACTTATCGTTATTAAAAACAATTATGAAGTCGATACATGAATAATCGATTATCGGCGAGCACTTGTACATTTTAGTAATTTAAACGAACCACACTAGGCAGCGTATAAACTATTAAAATTTTAGTCAAGAGAACTTCAGTCGTGCTTCTAATTTGTGCAGAACATATAGTTAAAATACTTAAATAGTGTAGTTCGTGATGTATGGTGTGAAGGAACAAATAGGGGTGACGGCAGACGCCAATCATCAATCGTTTCTCTATGACTGATCGTGCTGTCAGTAAACTAATCGATGTACGATACATCGATTACTTACAACACAGTGTTGAAATATAAAACGGTACGAGCTGATATTAAAATTTAAAAATCGAACTTATTTAATTTATAAAAAAAATGCTATGAGTACTATTTTTAAATATTTGTCCGTCATTTTTAGTCATGTGCACAATCAATAATGGCGGACGTAAATTTGTATTTGCGTGAGTTAGTTTACAAAGTTTTTACAACAAAGTGTACTTATATATTTTTTAGCAAGAATATGTTGAAAAACTTTCATATCCATACCGGTAGCTTGTCAAAACAGGGCATATCCACGTTCTGAAAGGGAATGTTACCAATTACTACAAACATTTTATAGGTTCATATTATCTTCTAACTTTTTTAATCAAAAGCCTTGTCACCACACATCTGTCCGTCACTTCTCTAGTTTTCTTTCAAAAACTAATTGGTCTGACACGGCTAACCCCTCGAAACTCAGCGATATTTATATATTTTTTAAATTAAAATATTTTTTTAAAGAGCAACTTGTTGGTTCGCTTTTTCAGCGGCAGTAGTTAGGCGGTTAATGGGAAATGACACCTTTTAAAAGTTTCCGTTTTTGATTCAAACGTTATTTCTCTAAAAATGTTTCAAATTACTTAAATTGTCAGATATTTAAATCAAAAATTTGGTATAACACATGTATGTATTTTTAAAATTGTAAGCAATGTTAAATTAGGTGCTGAGTCTAGAAATATTTGACTTGTGGAGGTACACTGTGATAGCTTAATTTTATTACCTCAATAATTTTGGAGTAGGGCAAGTAAATCTCGCAATTATATAAGTTTTATTAAATTATTTAAGCTTAATGCACATCTTGTACGTAGGTGAACTAAATGCCAAGGGGAAGTCTCTGCCAGTCAACCTTTAGTTCAGTAAAATTGTGATGAAAAAACAAGTACACAAACTCACTGCTAAATATTATGGATACACACATAAAAGTTAAAATACATATATAATACAAAACACAACAAATAAACGTACATATAAATGAATTTAATATAGAATATATAAGTACTCAGTCGGATATTATCATTGTTAATGTTTTGCCAATTCATTCCAAAGTAGAGCATGTACTTTCGTCTTAAATGTGAGGTGGTTTATTAATCTAGCTCTGAAATTTTGAAGGGTAGTTTAAAAAGCGGTTAAGAACTAGTTAATATAAGATGAGATACCTATTCTTTTAAATAAATCCTAATTTACAGCTATATACATAGTTTTACAGCAACTTTTTTTTAAACAGATAAATATGTTAAGGCTACGTTGAATACATCAGAGAAATAGATCTATCTGTTAACCGCGAATGTTCTAAATATACGATATGATTATTGGTTTTATTTTTTTCTAATTTATAATTTTAAGTGATGCATTCGTAATTTATGGAAATGAAAGGGAATTTTTATATCTACACGAATAGAAGTAACATTTCAAAAGGCTATTTTTGTAGAAAATTTTGGGTAACAGCTGTGTAGAAACAGAAAATAAATCAAAAAGTTCATAATAAACTTTACAAAAGCCGCAAGACTTTACGTAATACTCTTTTAAAAGAATACTATTCTTTAGTTTTCCAAATGGCGCCATACAATATTTACTAATGTTGATAGTATTTGTTTCTATGTAAGTTCCGAAAGCGTCAATAAAACCTTTCCTTCTCTGGCAAACAGATCGGGGTAGGACAAGGGCCAATAATACCAAGTTTCTTCGTAACATAAGCGGTTACCATTAATGCCCATTTCTGTTTCGTAACCGCCCTTAGTAGTTCTTTACTTGTCAAATCATACCATAAGTAGATGATCTGTGTTTGACAATACTCATAATACTACTTATACCAAAGATTTTATATTTTGGTGCGTAGATACTACTTTAAACATTTCAGGGTTTTAAGAACATTAATGTTCTAATGTCATGTTGACTTGACTACCAGCATCCCTCGCTACATAAATAACGGACAACAAAAATGGCGACCCTACTAATTTATTTGTTTTTAATTTTTAAAATCAGAACGAGGAAGCGGACCAATGAGACGCGTCCTCCGACTGATTGTCAATTAGTGACATCAAACGGGCTTTTTGCGAATTAAGCGCTCGTTTGTGTTCATTTTTTGTCCGGCTGTCGTCGCGTGCTAACGTTTGATGCGTTTTTCGTTTATACGTTTCATTTTCATATTTCCGTTTGTCTGGCCGTATGGGGCTGCACGAGTTACAATATATATCTACTGTACACACATTGAAACATGTTTTCGTTTATTTCAGTGATATTTTAATTCGACTGAGTGCTCTTACTGGCGAGTCAACTTTTTTAGGGCTCGCTTTTTTTATTGTGCCGTTTTGAAATAGACATAGATTTAGATTGTTGGTTATGGTACCGATGTGTGAGTAGATTATAACTTTACCCGCCATTTTTTTTGGTTTGTTCAAAAAAAATATTTTTTTGGATGAAAAGGAAATTTTGTTTTGTGTTATTAAGCCAATTTCAAATTTTGGGACAAATGTACTGAGTAACAGTAAATAGCTACCGTCACTCATAAGCAACTCAACATTCTTAAGCTTAGAAATGTTGCAATAAAATTATTATTTATGTAGTTGGGTATTATGAGAGTAATGTAAATCGATATCTTAGACAATAGACACTCTAAATAAAATTAAAAAGATTTAATCTGTACTATGATAGATATTATATAGTAACTAAACTCAAACAAAATAGTCTGGCATTCTGACAAGACAAAACACTAAAAAAAATATTGATGAATCGAATGCACAGTATCGAACGCTATTCGAAATACGGCCGACATAGTCAACAAAGGGACGTTCTGAAAAAAACGCGCGAATACGAACGCGCCCGCCATTAGCCGCTCCCATTTGCACCGCTATAGACAGGCCTCTTCAATCTAACCGTCAACCATTGTAGGGTTGATGATGATGTTTTCTAAATATAAATGTATTAACGGTTATTATAAAAAAATATTTTAAGCTTAGTCGTGCGTGACGTTATATGAAGCTTACTCTGTGTTTTAGTTTATGAATATTAACAACCATAATTACGTACATACATACGTCATATGTCACGCCTATTTTTCAAAGCAGTGGGCAGAGATAGTTAATCTTCACTTATGGTCTTAACATACCTCCGTGGCTTCGTCCACATTCATCATTCGCTGAATGCATGTTTGTCAGTTCCTGATACTTTTCACACGGCCCTTATTTAGAACCACACCAATTTTGTCGGTAGAAGTTCGTCGTGGGCGACTTCTCCCGATGCTTTCATACATATTCGCTCACAAAAATACAGACTTACATATCGCCCGTCCTCTCGAAGTAACCACACAATAAAAGCATTTTCTTTTTAATCCTTATTACCTACGAATTTTTTAAATTACCTAATTAGAAAAGCACACACAAATCCAAACTTTAAAGAAATTCTTTTTCTCTTTCGTGATTCGGAGGTCACGTTAAGCAGTCGGTCCCGGTTGTTATCATACGATAACAGTCGTGAAGCTTAGTTGGAGGACTTCGGGCGGCTTAAAAGCATCCAACGGCAAGATTTACGTAACCACAACGTATTCTTGCCAGTCCCCAACCCGCACTTGGCCAACGTGGGGACGTATGGCCTTAACCCTCTCCTGAGAGAGGAAACCCGAGCCCAGCAGTGGGACATTATGGGTTGTTGTTGTTATTGTTGTTGTTGTAAAGAAATTCTAAAATTAGAATGTCAAAAGACACACCTTTTAATGTTGCCAATAACCTAATAACTAATAAAAAAGGTATTCGTTTAAAATACTATTCGCATTTTGGCAACCCTACACAGAGGGCATATGATCGAGTGTTGTTGGAGTTTTTATCGCTGATTCATTAGCAAGAGAGTGTCTTTGTTGCTGACGGCACAGCTAGTGCCCGGCACAATATGCATTCAACATGAAAATTGATTGGGGTTGAAAGGATACAAACTGTATTTGTATACTTTGATGATTGAAAATGAATGTGCGTTATGGGAGCATGCTAATTAGGGGTTGGTTATGCTTTAATACGTGTAAACGAAGCTTTAGGTTTTTTGCGACGATGTGTAGTTTATTTGGTAAATATTGATTCATCATCAACAACCCATAATGTCCCACTGCTGGGCTCGGGTCTCCTCTCAGCAGAGGGTTAAGGCCATACGACCGTACGGTGGTCAACTGCGGATTGGGGACTAAATATTGATTAGTTAGTAACATTTCTTTGGTTTCGTAAAAGCAGACTTAGAAGCAAAATTATGTAGATACACAGCTGCTTTCTAATGAGAACTAGTTCTCCAGCAGTGATCTATTAAAGTCAGTTGATAATAATGACGCGCAATTTGAATTTTACGATGCCATTTTTATACGTCACTCCTTATTTAAATTAAAACAAATAACTATATATAAAACACATGTATGTATAAGATAGAGAAATGAAGATAATACTAAGACAAAACCCATTACAATGTATTAAGTACACAGCTTTTGTTATCCATTTTAACAGACACTAAAATACATTAAAAACAAACAAGACAATATGATCTGCGTACACCGCTTCAATGAGAAACTTTTCAAAAGAGTCACGGACCCGTAATGAACCTAATTTGTAAAAAAGGGTAAACAAAATCCAACCAAGTTTGAGGAGGGAATTACAATGAAAGGGGCCTTTATGTTTGCCTACCTTTCGACCCAGCAACTTAAAAAAAACATTTGTGTATAAACTGATTACCTTTTACTCATCTACACGAAAAAAAACACATTTATAATCTAACATACGTAGCTTTATATACAGTATATTATTTTAATTTCGACAGTAACTTTACAAAAACAAAACAATAAAATACAGACGTACAAGAAATCCAATAATACTGACGCTAGAGAACAAAAGCTAGGCATCTAACAAGCAGAAACGGCGAAGCATCACTCATAAATTAAGTTTAACTACGAAACGAGACAAAACATCTTCAGGCGAAATAAATGCCACATCCCCATAACAATTATCAATAGCATTGTTCAAAATTTATGTTATGAAGTACAGTTGGATTCCTGTAACCAAGGGCTTATACGACATGGTGAAACTGTTAACGCCATAAAATGTATACGAAATGGAACAATAAGTCGCACTTTACGGGTTAAACTTAAAGATCCAAAACAGGAATAAACCTCCATTCCTCAGCCCTTTTCAATTCGTGACCTGGCATGCAAAACAGATGTCTGGAGTTAGATAAAAGCTTTTGAAAACAAAGTATTACCACTCATTCCGAAGTGGAGTGGAGGTCAAAACGATTGTGAACTTCTATTTTAGGACTTGCCTATAATGCTGGTGATGTATTATTTTATATGTTGTATTTATTTTATGGTAGATCGAGATTAATTAAGTAATTAATTCTTCATATTATGGGTATTGAAGCATATCTCTATTTCATATCATTAAAAAAATATAGAGCTTGTGTTTGCTTTTTGGATGCAAAACTGGACGAAAAATTCAATTATTTATAGAGAACATGTACATTGATAAGTGGATGATATATGTATTTTGGAAGGAATAATAGAGGAATTATCGTGAAAGCCTAGTTCAAGACCTTTTCATTAATCGCTTCATCCCTTTATAGTCTTTTGTTTAGTCCCAAACGTCTGACATCAATATACTAGTGACTAAAACCGTGTACCTAGTGTACACGGTTTTTCAGTTTGATACCAAACAAAATTCCGTTACAGAACTCTTTAAATGACTTTTAAATAAAAATGTCTTTGCTTCGAAAAGACTATGCTGAAATAATTCTCAGCCCATTTATCTCGGTCGATGCTAATCCGACTAACTTCATTACAACAAGTTGGCACTTCAAACGAGGTCAACTATATACAGTATTTTTAATAGAAAATATGAAATATAATAGTATTGAAGCCGTAACGAATTTGGTATCACTCATTTTTTTAGAGATCAAAAGCTTCGAATGGGCGATCAATTTTTAAGACCATCAAATATTTTAATGGCGATTGTTGATGGAGAAATAATGTTTTAAGTGTGTGTTGAGCAGATTTTTTTATATCATCTATGCTAATCTGAAGTCTGGAAAGAAACTATTAATAGTATATAATAGAACACTAGGAGCACGCAAAAAGAATTCCAAGTATTTGAAAAGCTTGTCAACTCGAGAATTGTAATTAGTGCAAAATATTTATTTATTTGAAATAAAATTATTCCAGGAGTAACTAGTTGACGTTATTAAAAAACTTAGAATTCGTAAATAAGTTTAACAACGTCATCAGTCATGTCTACGTTGAATGGTAACCCACCTTTGCGTGTTCCTGCTGCGCTAGGAGCTGTTCTCTCACCATTTGCAATTGTAGGATCATTTCGGATAGCTGCCTCTCTTTCTCCAGCACGCTCTCTCCAGCTAACAGCGCCGCCGCGTCGAGGACTCCTCGTCGGTCACTGTGACAATAAAAGAATTCATTAAATATAACTGCTAATTATAAATCTACCTATTTTTATCCGGTCACCGAGTAACTACAGAATGGGACGAATAATAATGTCTATAGTCGATACTATAGGCTGTAGCTTTAGTCTTGGAAGTGCCTTGTAGACTGGCTTACTTTGCTCCAGTCTATTTTAGTTTGAAGTCTTTTTCTAAGGCTTTTTTTATAGAGTGCATTCTTTTTGTATAGGATAATATCGCTACTGTAAGATAAGATAAAGCTTAAAATCTTCTCTTTAATGCACGGTTTTTTCTTAATATCAGAATATTGATAGTTATTCACAATTTAACATGACCACTATTAGCTTAGAGCATGAAATGTAAGATGAATATGTTAATCAAGTATCTTTTTAATTTAGTTATTGTTCTTATTATCTGTGGAACCTTTACAAACAAAAAATAAAACATCAATATTACTCGAAAGTTGACGATACAAGTCTCAGTCTTTAGTTGAGATAATAAAATCAAATAACTCTAAACATTACATTTTATTGACTAAAACATGTAATAAACTTAGACCGAGTGTAACGAATAGTTTCTGGAATATAAAATTGTGCGCATTATGTAACATAGGATCAGGTGAACTGTAGAGATAGAGTGGAATGGAGCCGTTTGAATAATTCATCACGGCACTCTTGTTGGAACGCGGAATCAAGACATCAACAAAGAACTGTGACGGTATGAAACTATGTCCTTATAAATTTTGTTAGTGATTAGATATGTAGTTTGTTAGTGATTACTGTGGAAATTCATTGTATAAAAGGCTATCACTGGCCACAGATTGCTTATAACGGAACCGCGATATAAGTAGCTTATGTTCTTCCTCAAGAATCAAATTATTTCCATATAAAAGTTCATTAAAATCGATTCAATGGTTTATTCGTTAGCATTACGAATATAATTACTTTCACATTTACAATATTAGGAGGGATATAGTTGGATATTATCCAAATTCCTTTGAAAAAACACGTGTAAAAATTTAGTTATTACGAGTAAGAACCGTCATGAGCACATTTGACATATATATTTAAAACGAGGTCGTTTTAAATGTTATTTTTATTATTATTGTTTGGTTTATGTGTTTAATAAATTAATTGTCATTTAAACAAAATAAGTTTGTTGTTTCCTTTAGAGGTTATAAACAATTTAACAAAGACTTACAACGTGGCATTTGATCCTACGAATTACGAATTTTGTGTGTCTCTCATGGGAGGTAATGCTCTAATTACCACGTTAGGCAAGCTGGTTGGCGATCGCGTCGATTGAAGCATACCAGAAAACCCGAGGTAGTGTTCCTTAGGAGAGGCCTAAGATTAGCAGTGGACTGCAACGGGCTGATGGTGATGATGTGCATATTTATATATATACCTGTGGTCGTTCAGTGCACAGTAATTAGTTTGTTTTTCTTCTCCGTGCTCATAATTTTCGCACTGAGGTACTTAAAGATTTCGTAAAGACTGATAGAGTAAGTAATAAAAATCTATTTTTATCCTTCTTGACATCTGACTGAGAATTCCAGAGATCAATTCCTGTACAATATTCTTAATTTAAACGTAAATTTTTTGTTTTTTGAAATTATGCCACGTCATATCCAATATTTTGAGATCTATATAACCAATTTTTTAACTTACCCCGTCCCTTATTTCGTCTTTATATAAAACCTTAACTCACAATTTCCGCGTCTCCATAATAGAGGATTTCGTTCACAAACAAGTGCATCAGGGGACAGACCTGAATTATTAATGCTGTGGTCTTAACTCTCTCTATCCAGAATTATGACGTAACATCTCTAAATCTGCTATGTTATTATTTTTTTTTAAAACTTCAAATTTCTCGTTTTCAATTCATTTCTGGTTAAGTCTCCTAAGTAATCGATTGATTCTTTTAAAATATATAAACTATAAAATTATTAAAAAACATTTAATAAACCTACATATTTTTAGGCATAGTATTCATGACAACCTTCAGATTTAACCGAATTTAACATCGATATTGTAACTATCGAGTCGTCTTACGTGCAATGCGAAATTTCACGTATTTTTTACAATCTTTCCAAATACCAATTAATTCACAGGTTACAAGCGAACATGAATCAACTACCCATAAATAAGTACGTAATATATAGATAGATATATAAGTGAAATCGATCAAACAATACGCAACATGACAAGGCTCGATATTTTAAATGACTTATTCAGCAGTTTTGAGAAATGATCACGGACGCCCTTAATTGCAAAAAACAAGTTGAACGCATACCCAATTGTTTCTCGCTTGTCAGAATAATACCCAAAATCTTTTATTTTTTCCACGATACAAAAAGACTGGACCACTTTCTCAAAGAAAGGGCTCACGCGAACCAGTTCAGAGTAGAAAATAAATTAACGGAACCTAATTAGTTACATTTCATTTTTTACTATGAACCAAATTATTATTCATGGAGTTTATACTGAAGTGAAATTCAGTTTTGAATAACTTAAGTTTTGTTTCGGAATGAATGTTGTTAGAAATTAGCTGCACCCGGATTTTATTAAGTTTTAACAGACAGACAAAAAATTGATTTTTTGATTTAATGTCGTAAATACTTTCATATGCATTCCGTTTAGTAAAAACCTGTTGATTTAAAATTACGAACAGGCACTCCAATTATATTTTTTATTTTTTGTACATTATTTTAGGTTAAAGGTTCAATTTCGATTGGTATTGGGAAGTACCTTGTTACATAAAAAACAATCAAAAACATATTTCACACTATAGCGACTACCTACACGGGAGGGATTTGTGATTGATTGTGTACCAATACACAATTGTATTACAAAACCTTCGCAAACAAATATAAAAGCTGTATCGATCAGCCTCATTTCTGTCATACGATTCAGTGGAACACGTTTTATTTTCCTGTTCAATGAGAACGCCACTTATGATTTATTACGCGTGTATTTTGTACTTGTAACCCCAAGAGAATTAAACTAGATCACTTTTTCGAGAACATTCTTATAATAAACACGTGAACTTATGTACAATATTTTGTTATATTTCACTGGATGTGAAAAGCAATAGACCGGGCTCTGTGGTGTGATGCTGATCTTTCTTCTAGTTTTTGTTCATTCTCGTCCTCGATATAGTAATCTACAGACCTTGAAATCTAACTCCATCTAAGTGATAGTTGTCACAGTTTCAGGACGGACGTGGTACATTGTGGGTGTTAATTTATATATATATATTAAAATATATAGCACTCCATTTCTGATAAAACTGGTACATAAATGATGAAGATAAAGGTGATGGAAAAAAATTATAATATGATGCTTGTTCATCGATTTAGTAGAGCTCTACCACAGGCCGTGGTCACAGGGATGTGAGCTGTGTTTTAAGATCTATAGTTTAATAAAAAAAATGGCCCAGCTTCATTATAGACAGTTTTATATTTCGGGCCGGTAAGAGAATTCTTCGAACTAGTTCATCGGAGTTCTAAGCCTTATGTAGAGTTGGAGGTCGTACGTGCACTCAAAAAACAGTAATTCACTAAAAACACTTTTAAAGAATAAAATTGTCATTACTAAAAGGTAAAAACAATACCCTTAGAGGTAACTATATTAGAGAGGGCCCGTAGTTAAACTAGGGTGAACTAATAGGCCAACTCACTACCGCTGCGTGCACGGGCTACAGTTCTATTAGATTATTCCGATTCACGGTGCAATAAACGCGTTAATTTAGTATTTATACACAATTTTCGGGAATTTTTGTTTTCATTTGTGTTCATGTACTAACAAATTTGCTTGTCAATCTGTTTATTTATTTGCTGTGCTATTATGAATGCAGCAAGAAATTTAAGAAAATTATATGATATGAAACATTTTACCCACGAAGCTATTATTTCTAGAGTAGCTCTTAGCTTGATGTACTAAGAAGGTATTTAAAAGATTTCAAATCGGCATTTAATCTCCAGTGTCTCGAAGAACCGATGATTTCAGGATAGTGGCGTTTAGCAAAGCAATCTATAAAACTATAGTCTAAAAACAGATTTTTCCAGCATCTTAATTTCCTCAGTTTCCAAAATACTATATCTATACTATACTACTATCGTTATATATCTAACTATACTGTTATCGTTACAAATATTGATCACAAAAGTTTTGTTTCTCACCAAACAAAAGGCGTAGAGGTGCGTTGGAAGTCTCAAGGGTTGCGTCAAGGGGTGATGTAATTAAAGTGAATGCCGGGGGATGCAGAGAAAATGAATTTTGACACTATACAGTGGATATGGTTTGATGTTTCCGTTAAATACTTTGTGTTACAAATGATTTTTTATATGTCTATCTATATGTCTGGCTCAGCTGTTGGATTTCATATTAATATAGTAAATCCAAAAGAAGATCTGTCTAACTAAACAGTTGTACCAATTTCAATGAAATTTAGCACTTTAGGTATTTTGATTATTGAGGTATATGAGCTGCTCTTTACCGCCATTTGGCAAAATAATAGTACCCTATGTCAAACTAATTGATTTGTCAGTTTAAAAAAAATATCAATTCTTTATTTTTTCCCTATAGAGACAACTCCCACACATTATGTCCTGTATCGCGGGGGATTTACAATTTACAAGAAACAGACACAAAAAAAATACATAAACTTTGATACTTATCGTCACTCTTAGCGCAACTGAACACTGTTTCCCAAGATACAGGCTTAGGCTTAGTTTAGGAATCAGTACTAGTACCTACACTATCTTAGTTATGTAAACGATGTTCCAACTTTTAAATCATTATCTTGTAATTTTTTAGAATCAAATAAACATTTTTATTTATTTACTTATTTGCTTATAAGTATATGCTTTTGGTAGCTAATACTTAAAAACACCGATAGGATGTAATCAGCATCATTTGAAGATATGTATATTCTTTATCCTCAATAATTTCAAACCTCATTAAAAATATATCTGGCGATCAGTGAGTGACCTTTGCAAAACTTCGCCAATTACATGGAAAGGAAATCAGAGCAGGCTGTATAATCGAAGTTGGACTTTTAAAGAAAGTCGGTGTAAAAAGTATTCTGATATAACAGCTTGTCAGTACCACCTGTCGGCGTCGTGATTGTAAATTTGAGAGGATGAAAATTTTTCCTCTTAAAAAGTATTTATGAGATCATAAAAGGAAAAAATAGGTTGAATTCGGAATGTTGTGTGAAAATTTGTTTTGGTTTATTACTTTTAAACTGCTACTTGATATGAACCTGTATTTTTCACGTTTCAATCTTTAATTTGGTACACTGCAGATTTCTGCTCGAATTGGTGCTGATATAGGTAGAACTTACTTTTTAACTGTAGATATTAATATAAAACATTGGAGTTTTCACCATAGAAGAGCCATGCTTCGGCACGAATGGGCTGTCTCGACCGGAGTGATACCACGGCATCACAGGAAACCGGTGTGAAACAGGCTTGCGCTGTGATTTACCGAGTGAGTGAGGATACCGGAAGTTCAAAGGCCCAATACATTATAAGGGGTATTAAAGTTATACCCAAACCACTTCTAAACGACCACGTTTCAAAACTCCCATAAAGTAACTTGCATATTTCTTTCCACAACTTTATTCTTTTATTTTTTTTCTTTGATTCCATCCCCGCTTCGATTTCGATCAAAATGTGAAGCATCAAAGGAAGGTAAGTAATTGAGATAATAATTGGTTCCCGTATTATTTGCAGACGCAGCTTCTTTGATACAGACGAAACCGTATCTATGCTTAATTGTGAGATAATTAGCCCCAGATTCGGGCATTTTTTTCAACGATCGTAGGGTGATTTTAACTTTCCATTATATTGGTTTTTATGATATTGTCAGTTTTTGATTGTAAAGATGTTATTAATTTTAAAAAGTTAAATTAATGATGATGACTGATGGTAAGCTCAAGCAGAATCCAACGATGGGGGCCACCATACTCACTGCGAAAGCAGACAATGCAGTATGCGTGTGTCCCGGACTATGGCGGCTTAGTGAGATGCTTTTTAACGCCACGCTTAAAGGTCCCGGGATCATAGTGGGAGGGAAACACATGCGCTGGTAGTGAGTTCCAGTTTTTAATAGCTCGGCGCAGGAAGGAAGAACCAAACCGTTATGTCAAAGTAAAGTATATTTTATTAAGTGTAATGGTTTCAAAAAGCATTTAACGAATTAGGTGGTTACAGTATTATGTTTAGAAAGTTTAAAATAATTTCTTTAAGATAGGGAATGATAAGGCATGGCGACGATTTAGTGAGGACCTGAAATCACATAGCCCGGGTCCTCTCTACCACGTTAAACATAAAAAAAGGAATGAAAAATTATATTGTATATATGTGACTATAATATGTAAAGCTTTAATATTTTTATGGTCTTTACGGATTTGTGGTTTAGATTTTCGAAATTGGTATTTTTTTGGAGTCAGAGAGCCACATGAACATTAAATCACAATGTAATTAAGTCTAACCAGTGTAGAGTTTGGAATATTCGTGAGTATATTGGAAATACGAAGGAATACTCAAACGTCGGGTATCATCAGGAACGTAGGTAAGTTGTTTTGCAAAAAGTAGAAAATCTCAAGTTAATGGCTTAAAAGTCGTAAATGTGAAAGTTTTTCTTTCAATTTAAGGCACCATACAACCCTATGAATCGCTACATTAAAGAAACAACGCCTCATTCCGTCGACACACATCATTCAACATTACGTATGCAATGTTAGGGTTGTCGCGAATACAATTTGTGGGCAACAATAAAAAATCCCTTTGCATGAGACAACGGCGCCGGTAGGGTTATACGTCTTGTTCGTCCCCTAAAGACAGGAATATTGGATTTGTATGGATACGACATTTTCTAGGTGTACCTAAACACGAAAATCAAGTTTAGGAAAACATTTTGATGCATACATTACTAATAAATTTTACAGTATTTTTCAGAAAAAAATCTGGCATAGGTGTGTAAAAGCTTCATCATCTTTTTCATCGTCATCATTTCAAACAGGTGTAAAAAGCAAACAACTTACTTTCACTGTAGTTAAAACAGTTTTGAACCCAACAGGTCTAGTAATTACTGCTAAATAAAACAGCATATATAGGATTCCCATATTGGCCCACCCATATTGTGTAACGATTTCTTGTTTCATGTTTAGTTATAGTTTTATACAAAAATGAATATATTGAGAAAATATAACTATAGCAAAAGCAGCAGCCTGCTTATTTTAAAAGAGGATCAGCCAACTTTGCCATCAGGCAGCCGTCCGTAAGGCAAAAAAAATGTCGAATCCATATTAGTCTTTCGTCCAACAATACACTCATTACTAATTTAAACTCCGCCACCGGTAGTCAGTCATATAGTGGCATTTTTATTGAGCTCTGCACGATGCGGTGAGACGGTACACAACGCGATCCGGCCCAGCGTTAGGGGACCGACGGCTGATAGCATTTTAAATCAGGTTAAGGTCAATACGGACCGGCTTCGATGGAACCACTCTTTGATTTGTGCACACTATAGGGTATTACACGATTTTTTGACAAAAACATGTATGAGCATGTTTTTTTACCCGGCTATGCTGAAGTCAAAAGGGTAATAGTTTTGGTTTTGGCAGTCTTTTTATGTTCCATCCAATGTTCTATCGTAGCGTTTAAATGACTGAACTGATTTTAATGAATAAGGTGTCAATCGATTCTTAATAATAGTATGTGTTGTAGCCTATATATGAGGGAATTCTAACCTCCGATTATAACTTCACACAAAAATTTAACTAAGATAATCACAATGTGTTTGGTATCAAAATGTGGAAAGTTTGGCGAGCACATTATAAATATGTTCTTACATAAACGTACAGATGGCCCAGTGGCTTTAGCGGACGTCTCGCCGTTTTCTACTACACCGAAATGTTGTGCTTCCGGTTTTCGTATCACTTTGTTTGATGTATAAATTGTTGTTCTGAGTTTAGGTGTACTTTGCGTATATTTCATGTATGTCTGTAAAGTCGTCCGCGACACAGGATCCATTTGTAGTTAGATGGTTGTCTTTTTAAATGAAATGAATGGATTTTTAAGTCGTGATAAATATTTAAAAGTCTCCCCTCCAATTTGGAAGAGGGGGAATTTGGGATCCGGTAAAGCAAAGAATTTCTTAGTACCGACATCATGTAAAGATCACTGCGGCCGAGCGGTGGTCACCATTATCACTGCAAATGTGGACAATGCAGAGTGGTGACCCACACTATGACAGCGTAGCGAAATGCTTTTTCCCACTATAATTGCAATAAGAATTTTTAAGAACAAACATAAATGAATACTAATTAATATATTCTGAATAATATTTTGTTGCTACTCATTTGTTTAATGAAATAATTATAGTGAATTGAAGCTGTGTTGTCGATACGTTCCGTAAAACCGGTATATAGGTACCGTTTGGTTTATTGATCCTAAGTTGTTAAAACAGAAATTAAATAAGAGTGATATTGATGTAAAACTAACACATATCATTGATTTTCTTAAAAGGGTGTGTAATATCGCTAGTATTCCTATCTATTATTATACTGCGTTGCTTTACAAGTTCGTGACAGATGAAGTTGAAATCTTCGTTAGCTGTTTTGGCGATAGTTAATCGTAAGGTAGAATAGGGTTATTGTTATTCTTAATAACTGAAAAAGTGGATTTATCCGTCTATGGTTCCTTTTAGTCGATATGACGGCTTTATTATCTATGTTGTATGAACTCTGTTTGAAAAATACTTAAAAAGCAATAGCGTATCGTGCTAGGTATTCGGCAGTTCAATGTTAATAAGTTGTTTTCAAACTAATCAGTGATAGAATTTTAGTGATATATTTTCTTTTACTACCTGGGTTAATAATTCTCCATAGTTTTTACAGCACTCAGCTTATCGTCTCAATAAGACCTTTTTTTAAGGCCCAAACAGTTTTAAGAAAGAATGCTATTGGCTAAATGAATTCAATTTGATATCCTTGCATCAATAGCATTGTCCGCACAAAGCCCGGTTTTTTTAGCCAAAAATAGTTTTGCTAAAATCACTGCATAAACCCTGCTCAATAAATAAAATGGACCGAACCTGTCCGCTCAACGTCAATAAAAACACATCCCAAATGTAAACGAGAACGATGCATGAATTCTTCATTTCAAATTGTATGGCCATGTTAGGGCATTATCATTTTTAGTGCTCGCCACACTGGTATATTCAGATGGAATTTTTGATGCACTGGCGACACAGGCGTACTGCGATTGGCCGCTCTGAATATTGTATGAACCAATCACTGCGTTGCGCTTAGCGTTGCATTCCAATTTGAAATCGCTAAGGCGGGAAACGGTGACAAAGTTGTGTTTTGCAATATAACGCAATAGGCATAATTTGTTGTTACAAAATCAAATTGGTTTTCCTAGTACGTATGTGTATGGCAGCATAGCAGAGGACATAATTGGTAGGCCGATTATTGGGACGCGGTAAGTGAATTTCCTGCGTTTCATTCGTATTGTAGGTATATCAAGCTCACAGACGGGTTTAATATTTACTAGAGTTAAGCATTGCAACTGTCGTTTAATTATACGTTACATAACTATTCAATTATGACCACAGATATTAGTAAAGAAAAGTGCGACACTTGATAAAAACACCAAACTTCTTTGCCATACCTTATTGTTTGAATATGCTCTTGGGTTTTAAAGAGGATAGCGGTTGTGGCCGTCAAGGTTAGCTGAAAATGTAAAATCAAAATCATCAGTGACTACTGGGTATTTTAACACTAATTCAAGTTTTATCACGACGTTTATGACTGAACAAACCTGAAGAAGCATACCTAACATTAACAGTAAACAATAAATCTTTCTGGAAAGATTTCAATAATGAGAACAATAAGAATTTGTTTATCAATTCGAAAAGAGACAAAATAAACGGAAAACAACCTATTTTTGTTGTAACTATGTTATACAATTGTCGTATCTAAAGAACAGTGCACTAATTGTAGTATTATTTATTGGCGGCGCTCGCGATAACCCCTGCCCTCCGAAATTATTATTGTTCCTATATTTTGTCAAATGCTATCAGGTTATTATTGTCTATGGAACTGGGGCGACAGACGGCAATCGGCAGTACCTTAAACTGCAGTTTTTAGATTAAGGTTCAATGGCCAATTGCTGATATTGTTGCTATGTGTGGGGACCATTAAGTTTATCTATACAAATTTTACAAATCTAAAGAGATTGTTCGTTTGGATGAACGTGTTAATCTTAAGAACTATAGATCCGATTTGCAAATTCTTTTAATGTTAATTGCCCAGTTAACGAAAAGACTATATATCATTGAACTTGCAACAAGGAGGAAATATGATTCCTTTTGAGAAATTCCATTGTGAGCGCTGCGTAAAGCGTTAAAAGTTTCGTAATAATAATGAATGAAAGATTTTTCCTCTTTAGAAGTTCTTTTAAGGTTGACTCACTATTACCTCAGTTAGTTTCTAGTTATTTATAAGCTTGCTGATGAAATTACTCATGAATACGTAAAAGCTTATGGCTAAACCTGCTTTTAATTCACTATAAACTCAAGTGTATTTACGAATAGCCTTAACAGTTACGTTCGCGATTATGGTCACTTATTTATTCAGGTCTAGGGGTAGAATCGTAATGTTTTAAAACATTTATTATTGTTAAATAAATACTGCAACAAAATAAAGAAGTGAAGAAGTAAGTTAGACTCTATAAACCAAAATCTAGAACGAAATTATTGGTTATAATAAGTACAATTCATCATTTATATCGTATCGTAAAAATAATCATACAACGAAATCGTATCTTAAAATAAACATGACACACACAAATTAAGATTAGCCGCGTTCCAAATAATATCAATTTACAATTGTACTGTTGAAGTCACAAACAGACAATTCATTTCAATACAGTGTATGTCCTGTGTCCATATGTGGGCAAATCTTAGCTGGTTTCAACAATATAAAGCGTTATTGTACGCACAAAGATCTATTGTGTTTAGACCTTGTCAATTGTCTCAGAGCTCGTGACAAGTCGCTGTGAAAACGTTTAGTTAACGTGTGTTTTACCTTGAAAAATCAGTCTATTGTCTTTTGAAAGTACAAAGTTTTAGATAAAACTGCCTCGTTGGCTTAGTGGTCAGCGTTAGTGACTGCAGATTAAGAGGTCTCGGGCTTATTTCCCGAGTCAGCCTGCTGTTGGGTTCTCTTACAAGAAATTTTTAGCTGGAGTATTGAATATGGGGGTTTCCTCGCCCGTGCTTCAGAGAGCACATTAAGCCGTCGGTTCCGGTTGTCATGAACATCTACGGCAATAGTTATTCGGAAGTTAGTGCCCTCAAATATACTGACAACTAGTTCGACTTTCGAATTCGGTTCACTCTTAGGGTTGCGAAGTTCGATGCCAGTCTCTCCGTGTAAAAACTGATATTCAGGTAAAACCGGTTGAACCAGAAGCCAAATCTTGGGAATAATAAAGGCTAGGAAGATAAATAAAAAAACAAAGTTTTAGAAAAGATCAGTTATTTTTATTATAACTGAATAGTTTTTTGGACTGTAGAAGAGTGAGATTTCTGTCTGCTGTTTGACTTGTACTTTAGCACATCTTTACTTTAATAGATAGTGTAAAATATATCTAGCATCTTCAATTTATTTAATATATAGAAATAATCATGCACCACTGGCTTTTGCCCACGGCTTCGCCCGCATTTGTGTGTGTTGGTTAACGCTGTAAATAGTAGCATTTGTCCTTCCTTAAGAATGAAATTCTCACTATGCCAAATTTCATTTAAATGGATACAGCAGTTGAGCAGTAATAGCGTAACAGACAGACAGATGGAGTTCTTTTCAAATCTATATAAATAAAAAATGAATCAAAATGAACATTGAAATGTATGTACGCGCGTTACTTCCGATAGACTGCAAAAATTGGATAGCTCTTTTGTTTGTTTGTTCGTTATTGTTAGGTCTAGCTCTGTATTAAAGAAAATTATGAGAAAACCGGAAGTGTAAGATTTTTTAGTTCAGAAATATACAACTAGAAGCTACAGCGGCCATAATTCGGTCGCGCGCGGTCGAATTGAAAGACCTCCTCCTTTTTTGAAGTCGGTCAAAAAAACGAAGTTTGTCGGGTCTGCTAGTTGATAATATTAGGATATATAATTATTACCTAAACTTTTGATTCCTTGCTCTAGTTTCTCAGCAAAATTTTCAATTATGTTTTTTACTTGCATTAAAGCTTTATAAAACAGATTAATTAGCTAGTGGTATCTTTCTTAAAGTAATGCGAGCAGAGCATTTCTTATCTCGTATAGTGTTACAAAAGCATTGGGAAACGCCCTGGGGCAGTGGCGGGCCGTCTGTAGCCATCAGTGGGCTCATAAATAAGATATTCATATTAACTAATATAACATATTCTGTAATCTGTAACACTTATACTGTGCTTTGTGAATATGTATCACTCTACAGATTATGACTTCATTCTATTGTTAACGTTTTGTTTCGTTGTATGACTCAAGGTATAAGAACAAGCGATGACTGGAAATATTATACTATATTCGATTTGTTATTAGCTTGGTGTGTATACCTATATTGATTTACCTGTTCATACCTGTTGCCCTGAAGGAATATAGAAATACGTAAGAAAGACCACTTACATATATTCTCCGTATAGAAAATTAACATTTGGGACTAAATATAGTTTTGTTATCAATAGAGTGAAAGGAATTAAAAAAGTGTGTTAAAAATCTATAAAATTTTGTTAAAAGTCATGACTGTTTTGCGATAGGCAAGCCATCATAGATGAGTTCATTGTTAATAATAATAAAAATATTAAATGAGTGTAAGTCGACTTTCACCGGCTCCTGTACTACAAGTTATCATAAGTTGTTACCCAAGGGTGTAAAGTTGCTATTGACTATAAATTTAGGTACTAACAATTTTATGTATAGCATTTTTGAGTTTAAGTTACCTTGAATGTAAACTATCTTCTTTTTTTAATAAAATAATTGTTTGACCCATTTCTCAAAGTAATCTATACTTAGTAGTTACAGCAACAGAAAATACAGTTACATGTCACAATGACTATCAAGTAACATTTTGGAGAAAGAAAGTCATGAGAAGACTAAATGTTTGAAATTTTGTTTGTCGCGAGGCAGTCCTAGCTAGAGGCTCTTAACATAAACTAAAAGTTAATCGCTTAAAGCTCATAACTTAAGCCATGGACCATTTAAGAGCA
The DNA here is from genome assembly GCA_003709505.1 of Hyphantria cunea. Classification (NCBI taxonomy): domain Eukaryota; kingdom Metazoa; phylum Arthropoda; class Insecta; order Lepidoptera; family Erebidae; genus Hyphantria; species Hyphantria cunea. The sequence continues at coordinate 386,053 of PKRV01001643.1, read as the reverse complement.
TCAAGGAGATGGATTGTAGAACATTACGCGCTCGCGTCTTAATCTCGTTGAGGGCTATTACTGTTCGTTTAATTACTGCTACACAATGCTACGTCTGGTATATACCAAAATTTTGTATTGTACCACCACAATGACTTATTAGGGGATTGGAGTAGGCCGATGGAGTAATTTGAGATTAAAACTGAGATTAGAACCGAGTATATTCGTCTTCAGTCATGCATGGTTCAATATCATGAGTGTTGTTTCCAAGCTCCCAATGTACTGAATTTGTATCCAGAATAATGAAATATACTATCTGAAAGTGATTACATTCCCAGTAGGTAAATATCTAATCATTATAGTAGAAGAAGAAGAACAGAAGAGAAGAATCCCAATCTTTTTAGAAATTCTACTTATCATATCAACCAGTGGATATTTTTTTAATCGGTTAGTTGTTAATTATTCGGCTAGTTCATTACTAGCCGAATAGTTAACAACTAACCGTTATTCGCCGTTATTCGCTCAGTAATGAGTAATTCGGTTAGTAATGAGTAATTCAACCAATAATTTGTTATTCATTCGAGAGTATTTAATTCGGTCAGGAATATGTATTTCGGTCGTACCTAAGCAATTAATTCAGATTGGAGCTTGTAATTTGGTCAAAGTTTATCTAGTTAACTGTCTAACACGTTATTTGCAAAACATCCACAATGTGTATGTTAGCAACTAAACATATCCGCAAATACAATCGGTGCTATCAACAAAAGCTATTACGATAACAGAGGCAATGATAAACCATGTAAATATTGACATAGATCACGCTTGACATCTCCTTAACCTTTGTTACAATTATCTTCTATTATTGAGACTAATCTATAACGAGATAGGTTATTAACTGATTGAAGGTACGAAATACAAAGCTCGTTTTTTACTTGTTCCGATGCAGTGATTCCCAATGCACATACATTACTACTAAAGACTGCATTACTATTATTTTCAGGTCCTACTACTTTCTTTAGAAGACTGCGTGGACTCTAAAACATACTATAATGCCTGGGTATGTTTTATCTCTTCTTTGCAGGGCTAGTCTTGTTAGGAAAAGCCGGACATCTATTCTATAAAACTTTGACTTGTATAGCTGATTTTGTAGCATATTTGCAGAATAAACGATAACATTTTGTATAAACCTCAGACATCATTACACATCCTCTCTACATGTCCACAATTTTGAATTCTGTAGAATCTGGTTTTATATCTAGGTCTCATAGAAAGAATAATTCACAGAGTAAAACATTATCAAAAGCCTACACTTCTACATCATTATCATCATCAGCTTTAGAAGTCCGTTGCTTATGTTCAGCAGTAAACTCCTCTTTAAAACAGCGGTTTTGTCCAATTATATCACGCTTATGGTATAGGTCTTTTCCCTATTTATCCACCTTAACATTGGATTAAAATTCCAGCTTGATAGGATTTCATTGTAGTATTTATATTTATAGATTCAATATTTACATCTAATAATCATATATTTAAATACATATTTTAATTAAACAAACAAATTAGCTTTTTATATCTGTCTAACCGCTATTCTAATTCCAATATTATAATTTGCTTAATAGAGTATATTTGTAAAATGTCAATCATTTCGGTTTAAACATTTTTATTGCTAGAATATTTTGACAATAAAAGTCAAGTAGCTATTTTACGGAGCTGTGAAGATGAATTATGAACGGTAACATAACCCCAGTGATCCTATTAACAACAGGGAGTTTTGTAAGTCTTTAATGTAAAAAAGCACCTTACATATTATAAGAAAAGTAATCAACTTAAAATATAAATCCATGAATAAAAACTAAAGCACCTTGTACTAGAGACATTATTGAAGATTTTAAGAGAGATGAAGATACAGAAGTTTTTAAATATTTTTGGTACAATAGATGAAAAAATTTACACCCCACCCACTCGCAGGTTCTAAGTAAAGGAACTTTAACAAGCACTGGTTTTCATTTAAGCTTTACTGCATGTCATAAAAATGTATAAGACCTGAAAAGAACAACACCAATAAAATTGTAGGATACAGTTACACCTGATAAGTTCAATACGATAGAAGTTATTCAACAAATGCCTCAAATCATGAACAATGATTCAAAAACAAAAGACCAAACCTCATTTGAAGTGTTATTCATGTACATTGGTCTGTCAATAATGTTAAAAATGATATTGTTCCTAAATTAACACATCAACCATGTTAGGAATTTTGCACTAGACCTTTGAAATTTTAATGAAAAGCACACAGAAGTTATTGAATAATTGGTGAATTTGTACTTGCATTTACATATTAGATACAATAATCAGTTTTTTGCGCAGAAGTCCCATATTGTATGTCTTTTATGTCATGAGTGCTACTAATATAGCATTTTTATGTCCGGAAAGTCTTGACAACATGGTAAATGGTAGTGAGTTTCGATATGCTATGGGTTTGATAACCATTAAAACCGAATAGCTGTAAACGCTGGTTGAAGGACTTACTAGATCATAGCTAAGTCACAAGCCCACTATTCTAAAATTTCAAGTTTATTCTTCTCAATTACATACATATATTTACATACATTTTTATAAAGAGTAATTACCAATTTTCTGTGGATGCTTTTATTTTATCGATTAGCAAATTGCTAAATTGTTTGAAATTATTAAGTTATTTAAAATTACTCGTGTACATTTTAACATCATTATCTTTTTACATTTGTGAAATGAAAATAGCCTACACAGATATTAAATCAATAAAAAAAATCTTGATATTCGGGATCTGTACTATAATTAATATAATCTTAAGCACCTAATACAATCATTATACAAATATAATTGCAAGAAGCATCTCGTTAGTACGAATATTAATGTACTATTTAATCTAACCCCACATAAATAACACACTTAGGCAATAAAAAAACGAAAAGCCTGTAGGAAACTAATCCTTAAGGTCTAAAAACTAAAACCACTTATGATAATCAAGTTACGCGAAAACGTCTACTATCTTTCTCTTTGCCCACAAATGCCTAGTGGCTCGTATAAATATTTAAGTTTAATTACTACTTACTCCTGTTCACCATTAAAGTTATAGACTGCAAATAGCTCTTCGGCTACTTAACGTCAAGTTAAATATATTAGTAGTATTAACCATGAAACTGTGAGTTAAGATTTTGTAGTTTAGTATCGTCTATGGGTGGTCTGTCATACGCCTTGACGCCAGTTTGAACCTGCGCTTCGTTTCATCTATGGGAATAGTTTATTTGGACCGTTTTGATTAACATTTTTTTAATTATTTTAAGTTTTTAATAATTGAACCTAGTTAGTAAGTGCATTAGGAGTCAAGGTAAAAGTTATGGAGAATAGTTTTAAAAACTAGCTAGTTTGTAATTCTATAAATTTTACTTTGCAATTACCATTCTTTATTTATCTTATTTCTTTTATATAAATTATTTTTACAGACTTTTACCTTGTAAATTACTGTACCCATTAATTAAAAAAATAACTTTAAATTTAATAACCCTATTTGTAGTGTGACAAATTCGTTGCATTATGTTTACAGAACATCGTGACCGCGAATGTCAGCTCATTATGCTATTTTTGTAAATAAATTAGATACAAAAAGAAAACATTTATTCACGAACACTTACTTCCGCGAAACATTGTAAATATCAATAAATTAATACGTTAAGGAAAATCTTTGCATCCCCGTTTCCAAAAATTATGAGAACGGAGAAGTATGAAAAGAATTAAGAAGTTAAATGAAAGAGAAGTGCAGAAAGCTAAAATAATAAAATGGTAAATAACGGTCAAATTTCCACCACTGGATGACCAATAGTGTTTCTATAGCCCGTTAGATCCTCCACCCAAATATCTTCATATGTGTACTTAGAACAATTACAAAGAATATATTGAACATTTTAAAGGAAAGAGGCAACTTAGTACTTTACGATTGCCATCATCCGAATTCAGTGGACACACATATATCGTAAATATCCATAAAAGCATAGTTAAACACGTGTTTAAATCTTTATAGTGAAATGCGGTGGCCCTAACATTGTTTTTAATGTGCTGTAATATGGCCAATTAAATTCTAGTAAACGGCTAACTTGAAATGGTCTTTGACCGTTTTATTTTTGTTGTGTTTTCCGTGCGGCCACAGTGTATGTTCGTGAGTTGCCGCTTTAATGTTATTATGTCGGTTATTTATGTCTTTACCTGTAAGGGAAAGGATCTTCCATAGCTTATATCTCACCTTAAGAACGCGAGGGAGGTCAAAATATGAAACGTGACGTCACCGTACATTTGATCCCTTCTTTCAATAATATAACTCTCACACAATTTATAATTTATAGTTCTATAGTTAGTTTTTGCTTGGACTGTATTTTTTTTATAAAATAAAGCATATAAATAAGAAATCTATGATACGAATACGTAAACACTCTTAATAAAATTAATATAACCATGTCACACGGGCCTTTAATTATTACAAATCTATTGACACTTCATCACCACATTGACTGACAGTTGCTACGGTGAAACATACATAGACTGCCGAGGTGATAACTCCTTTTTTTCCTTTTGGCTGTAGTTGACTAATTAGAAGCACCATTGCAAAATTAATGATGTTACACAATGGAAAATGTAATTAGACACTAGGAAATAAATTTAGTACTCAAACGAATTGTCAACATAATAATATTATCATTATTAATGAGATTAATAATAATCGTCACATAATAATGATTTCCGTGTCTCTTTGTAAACACTGAAATTAAACAGATGATAAATGAATGTAGGAAACTGCCAATAATCGGAAGGTGATCTAATTAATTAGTGGTGATGACAGATCCTAGGCTAATGAAGTACGAACAATGATAGATAGAGGACAAACTATTGTTATTAACCAGTATCTTGACCAGACAGAGAGAAAATGATAACGAAATATATATAATTGTAGCGATAATAAGATTGATTAGATTGGTCTAAAACTCCGTCGTGATTATTGGTCAGACATTGATTTAAGTTCACACACAAAAAAACCATTTTATTTTGAAAATAATGAATGAAATCTAAGATGATATTTCAATATCCGAAGTCCCTAGCTCTCTTTAAGTAGAATATTTATTTCTGTCTTCATTTTAATAATTATCATTAACATCTCACGTTCTATATGGCTATGTTATGTGCTTTTTTCACGCTTGTCTGATGATATTGATTTCAGTTTAGAGTTTATCAGATACAATACAGTCGTATTTACTCAAGTAGATATTTGCTTATAGAAAATATTTGTTCAGAACATCACTTACTTGTTTTGTTTGACGGGTGTCGTTGAAGGCGTGGGCCTCTTCTCCTCCTTAATCGTACTGTTATTCATTTTTGACGTTAATCTTTTTAGTACGTCGTCCATAGACCTTTTATGAGGCGCATTCAACGACAACGCGCTGTTATGGTTCAGCAATGAATTGTTATTGTTACACAGTCCCAAAACCTTCGCTTCAGCTCCTGGACTACTGCATTCTGATGAGCCACGTCTTCGTGCCTGAAGGTCATTGACTTGATGTAGACTTAAGAAAGATGATGGGACTAGAAGATTATTTGTCATGTCTAATGTTTGTTCAAATCGTTGCTTCTTTGAGGGTCGCTCGTCTTCGTAATTCGTTTCCTCTTCACTAATAGAACTCCTGGTGGAGGAACTTGGTGAGAATTTGTAAAAGCTGTGCTGTTCGTTGTCGTCTGATTCCTGATGGTCCGGGAAGTCCAGGTTGGCTGGACCGGCTTCAGGCTTCTCTGTGTCGGCAGCACCTTCTTGCAATTTTGACGGTGGTGACTTTCGTTTAGATGACATGTTTCTGAAAATAAATAAATAAATGTATATATACTATAGCGATACTATAGCGATGTATATATATACTATAGCGATATATTACTATGTATATATACTATAGCGATAAAATCATAATACGCAAAATTAACACGTACAATTTTAGCTTTAGTTTAAGAAATTGTTTATTTAATAAAAGTGATATAAGACTACATAGGCATTATATTTTTGTAAATAGATGTTACATAATTCAAAATACAAATACAGCTAACAAACAGTATCACTGTCTGATTGAAATCTCGGGTCAGATGCCAAACGTAGTATTTGTCACCCAAACTCTCGACTAGTTACGAAACTTGCTTCGTTAAAGCATCTAATTGGCTTTTACTAATTGTACTAATTGCAATTACTGCTTCCTTTGGACTTAAGGTGTCCGCCGGATCATGTACTAAGTTGTCCAATGTTATCAGATCTCTAAACACCGCTTCTATTTCATCTGTACCATCTTAATTTGTGTTATTTACGGGGGCGTGGAAGGTCATGTTAAACTGAGTGATTTTATTAATGTAAGTGTTAAGCTATTCTGGATTTACTGAAATCGCATGGTATATAGTAAATTTTGATCGTATATGTACAATTATAGAGTAGCTTGTGTACTTTGATGCTGGTTTGAGTTGGAAACGTCTCCATTGATTGTGTTAACAAACGGTTCTTGTGCTAGTGTCTGGCGTTTTGCTTTGATGTTTGTCTACGGATTGGTTGTACTGATGTGATTATTTTGAAACGTTTACTTGATGTCATCCTTTTGGCAGACTGCTTCAGTCTTTGAACGTCAATGAGAAATGAAGTAAGCATACTAATTTGAAGGATATTGCTGAGGAATTATCGAGTTAACGCTCGTTACATTGTATGTATCAACAAGCAAATATATTTCTTTCGGAATTAACTGAGTTTGATTTACTTTTGACAATTTTATAAATAACTAAGCATTACTGGTTCAATTTAATTAAATCATTTTGATATTTCTGAAGATGTGGGAAAATTATATTTTAGTAAGTTCAGTGCTGATAATTTGACTCTAATTAAAAAAGTAAATGAATATCTAGACTTTTTCTATTTATATATTTCCTAAATTTTAAGTAGTATTAGTAGTATATAGATACATCAGGATTTTAACTTAAAATTTATAAACCAGCTCAATTTATCACCCATTATTTACACACAGAACAATGTTTGTGTTTAAAACAAGTTGGCTTTAAGTCTGCAAAGTTGGGACAGATCTGACAACTAAATGAAAAATAAACATTAAATTTAAGGGCTTACTCTCTGCGTTTGTTTAGCGCTAGTATAATTAAAATAGTTTTGATTGACTTATTTGTGGACCTTATGCTTTGGGTTTTTGATGTCACAACCAAATTTGCTTTCAACATTAAAATTAATTTTAGAAACAAATTTGGTTCTAGGCAAAATGTGTAAATATGTAAGTAATAAAAATATTTTAATTTATCTATTACAGTTGCTATATCTATAATAATATTTAAAGCTGAAGAGTTTGTTTATTTGCTTGAACGCGCTAATCTCTTGAACTACTAGGCCGATTTGAAAAATTCTTCCAGTGTTAGATATCCCATTATCGACGAAGGCTCTAAGACCAATAGGAACGGGGAAAATTATAACGCTACAAGAGACATAAACGAGGTTGCGTGTGTCAGTTAATTTTTGAAATAATTATGAGATAAAGAATTAATGACTGCATGGATGGCTTCGCGGTTTTACTCCTAAATAAATTACTCCATCTTAACCCTTTGACCGGCGGCGCCATGACGGGACTTTCACTGGGAGGTAGCTGATGTTATAAAGAGTAACTCAGGCTACTTTTTTGGACCAGCTTAACCCCGCGGCCTTACCCGCGGTTGTTGTTGTACCGCTGGTAGGTCCGTTCATTTAGATATTCTCAGTGCACCCACACGCAATTGTGATTATTGTTGTAAAATACGAATATATTAATTCATACAATGGCGTAAACTCACAAATCATACTTGCTTGTGGATGTATGCCGCAGGCGGGTACTTTGATTTTGTGGCAATTTGCCGCACGTGGGACGGCAGCGCAATACAGGTGACTATATCTAAGCGAGTGGACTATAATTACGATGTCTAACCTCTATCGGTAATTTTTAAAATTTTGGGAATCATTCTACTAAAACAATGACCTAGTTCACCCTAAGTCATTTCTGTCTGAAAGGGTGTCAAATCAATAGACTCGGGAAAAGTCCTAATAGCCCACTGACAGCAAATTGTATTTATTAGTGGCCATGAAACATTGGGTGGTAACAAGAAGCTAATATGCATAGAAGGAGCTCTGATTTGCTATTCTTAAGATATTTTTGATTCAAAGATAGGTATTACTTATTACCTTTTATAAATAAGGTGAAAATAAATTTTTCAAAAATAGATTGACCTAGTAGCAAAAAGATTGTGATAGAAGGTTTGGCCGTAAATAAATAGCTTTTTTTTAAACTGAAATAAAAGGTGGCATATTTTTCAAAAATTAAAATAAAAAGAAAGAAAAACTAGAACAAAGAATAGCTTAAATTAAAAAATAAATAAAACGATGTTGGACCAGCCAAATTAAAAAAAAAAAACAGAATTCATCATTACATTTTAGTTTTAGATTTATTAATATTGCTTTTCAGGAATAAAATTCCGTATCCTTGTTTATTCCCGACTCAACGGTGAAATAAACTCAATTGTCTGGGGCTTCACCTTACTGTTGCAACAAAATGTGGTTAATTTTTGCTTTTCTTTCAAACGAAATAGTTACGCGTATAATAATTCAAATTTCTTTCTTAGGAATAAAAAGGCTATGATAATTTTGATATAGAGTAATTCTAACTTTTTTTTTCATAGGTATGTTTGCACAATAGTATTAATACTACTTAATTTCCTATTTGAATTCAAAAAACACAATTGATCGATAACAAACGTTACAAATGTGCATTCACAAATTTTTATTTTAATCTATGGCTAATTTCATTCTATAGCTGAAAGAATATTTGATTAAATATGTTAATGCCACTATATTTATTTCTTTTCTAATGCGAAACGTAACGCTGTTGTCAAACAATATGGCGTTGTGGCGGGAAATTTGACAGGTCAATTTTACATTAGGAATTGTTTATTTTCTAATGCATGATGTTTTTGTTATTGATTGACGTCAAAAAACATCTACACATTATTTCAAATCTTTAGGAATTGGGTGTTATATTAAAAAGCGTCAATTTTTATATAAAATTTCACTATAGTACATGGAATGACTGATATTGTCTGTATGTTGACGGATTGAGGGTGAAGAGTGTCACAATCCCTATTGATCCCATAGGTAGGTATCCTAAGAGCTGACTAAGGGAGCAATATAACCACCAAATAGCAACCACATACCATATAAAAGGAAATCTTGACAAAAACCCTATCTTTAACCCGTCTAGCCAGCGTGGTATAGTAGGCTAAATCAGTCTTTCTGAGGAGAGGCTAGTCGTGGTCTATTCGATTGATCTAGGTATAAATTTTAGTTTTTTTCTACATATATCTTTGCTTTTCGCTTTGTTTTCATACTTTCCTTCGTGTTTCTCGGTTTATTAACGAATGAAAGAATGAGGTGATCCGGCAGAGAACTAAGGTATACATACACACACACAGCCCAAAGGATTATAAAGCTGAAGTGGCAGTGGGCTGGCCATATTAGCCACAGAACTAATTACCGTTGGTTTAATCGAGTTCTTTAGTGGAGACCGCGTCACGACAAACGTAGTGTGGGACGTCCACAGGGCAGGTGGAGTGATGACTTATGCAAAACGGCTGTCAGGATCTGGATGCTAGAATCCGAACATCGAACCAAGTGGCGTGAAATTGGAGACGCCTATGTTCAGCAGTGGACTACGATAGGCTGATGGTGATGATGACAACATATACATAAATACGCCATCTGAATTATATCATTTCAAGTTCTATTATAGAGTTAAAAAACAATAACTTGAAAGTTCAATGGTGCAAGTCGATTCCAATTTATAGTGGGGTGCGGTAACAATGCGATAACTAAATTGGTAGCAAATTGTTTCTGTAAACACCTCCCCTTGCAACTGAAATTGTTTTAAATGGTTTGTTGAAATACACAAAAGGGTTATTCAGTTAAAAAAAGGATTTCGCTATTCATTGTTGTGTCGATGCGATTCTTGCGTGATTTATTACTGATGATAATAAGTATTTTTTTTGCATTCTATTAAAAAGATACGTCAATCTTAATTATAAAAATAGAATCTAATGGTAAAAACTGATAAAAATTGTTCTCCGTGAACACATAACAGACAAAAGATGTGTATCACTATAATTTCATTATATATTTGTTTAATCTTTCTTCCAAGACACAGTGCTCATGGGTTTTCTTTTCAAAGTATCCTCGGTGCCCCTATATTAGGTCCCCAAGACGGAAATTCGTTGGTTGGTTGGTTGAGCCGGCTTGAAACATACCTTGGCCTTGACCAATGATGACCCGTTGGATTCACCACACAAATCGGGTCTGTTTTTAACGATCTTCATGTATTATTGCGACAGTTTTTATATGTAATATTTATTCTATGTAATATTTATCCAAGAAAATGACCACACCTTTAACTAATACTAAAGATGTCACAGGCTAAATCATCTTCTAATTTATACGAGATATTAACGTGTGCATCCGTTTAGAAATTAATCAGAGTGCGATGGACGGAAAGACGGTCGGATGGTCTAAGTAAACTGAATAACTGCCTTGCCTCCAATCTATTTGACATAGGAAATTGCCAACACCCGTCTTAGATAAATGGCTAAGGTCCCAGCCGATCTATGTATTTATATCATCTAGTTAAAACTAAGAAATGTCGTACGGAGATGACGCATTGATTGAATTTTGATATGAGCCCTGTAAAACTTGATAATTAATTTATAAAATGTACTAATAATGGTTGAACTCGATATTTATTCCAAAAGTAACTAGTCTAATTTTGACTAAATGTAGTCAATCGAAACACTTTTATAAAAGAAGTAGACAATAAAAACAGTTCAAATCGAATAAGCGAATAAATGTCCCATTGCGATAGGAGAACACAATGAAAATAAAAATTAAATAGAAAAATATTGTGAAGCGTTCGTAATTGAATGAGGAACGAAGAAATATTTTTTCCTTAAGTAAAAAAAGAATGAAACGCCGGCAGGAATTTTCCAGTAACAGGATTATTTCTATTCTATAATAAGTTTATTTCTCAATAAAATTTAATAACATTTTCTAGAATCTTTCTTGTACCAAATTACGTTTTGAAGTAGTTACTTTTCTCGGTCGTAAATAGTCCAATTTGCTTATTAATTTTGCTGGGTTTGTCTTTTGATTGGTTTACAGTTATTACGTTTTACAGCTTTGGTTTAACAATTAAATTAGTAGATGGTGTAAGAGGCAGACTATGACACATGGCACTTTTAAACGTGGGAGAGCCACACTTCGGCATGCATGGGCATACAGAATACAGAACATTCGGCATACAGAAAACCGGTGTGAAACAGCGCCTGCGCTGTGTTTCACCGAGTAAGTGAGGATACAGGAGGCCCATAATCCAACCTTTCCTCTCATGCTCCTCCCCATCCCCCAAGGCTGGCAACGCACTTGGGACGCCTCTGGTGTTACGAATGTCCATGGGCGGCGGTAATCGCTTATCATCAGGCGAATTGCTGCTCGTTTGTCCCCTAATCCATAAAAAAACATGGTATTACTCCGGTCGAGTTAGACCCTATGGTTAACCATGGCCTCGCAGAAAACCGATGTTAGGCAATTTTTGGTACTCGTCGACCGAACTTTTTAATTCTGGAGGAGTTTGACATTCACAGGACTTTGCAGCATTTGTCTCCTTTAAGTTGCAAGTGACTTTGGCCAGCGATAGTTACCGTTAGTTGCCATTTCAGTACATACTATTCAAACAAATCTCAACAAATCTCCTCATACATTAAGTTCGTAATAAAAAATAAAATAACTTCTCATAATACCAACATATAAACAACTTTCAAAAGGAAAATAAAATAAAATTACATGTCAAAACAAGCGCTGCATCACACAATTGGCTTCTATTGAGTGAAACGGAGGGAGGTCGAATTATCGAGGAGAATTACAAGAACACGCACAGAAACTTGAACAAAATGTAGTAACAAGTGTAATAGGAATTGATAAATATCGTAATGTACTGGATGGGGCAAAGAAATGACTTCACAAAATCATGAGAGATGGTTTCCGGTGAAGAAAATAGGCGACGACAGCTTTAATAGAAACAATAAAATAGGAAATATTACAGATGTCGCATTAACATGTTACATTTTTTTTGTAAAACGGCTTGTTGTAAAACTCTTGATCTCTCATCTTTCATGACATTGTGTACAAATACTACTTACTTCAAATCCAGTAGGTACTTACATATATTTATGACTGAAGCTTTAAAAGGGCAGACCGAGTAATAATTAAAAATTCAAATTTTGCCATCTATGATTTGGTTATACAATAGTCTATTGGACTAAATAAGACTTTCGGAATTATACTAAAATGGAAAAATTGGAACTATATTCAGCGGGTAAGGTAGGAGAGAAGGAAAGGGAAAGGATATTGCTCATATTCCCAAGAACGCATCTCTTGCCCTCTAAGTCTAACTAAAGTGCTCTGACTTCAGTATTGCCATGACTAACATATGATAGTTAAATCAACGAATATTAGACATTGTTTAGTATTGCCAACCGCAAGAAAGAGAAATTAAACCGAACTATTCAGCTCGTAAAGCTGTAGTTTATAGCATGTTTGAAATGGTTCCAAAAAGCAAACATAAATAATATGATTAAAAAAATATAAGTGTAAATAGTGGATATAACATGCGACCCAAGTCAAAACATCCATTTCATTTTGAAGTGGCTATATATAATTTGTCACGTGCATTCAGAAGGCAAGAGTCTGCCTATATTTCGTGGGATGATGTTTTGATTTTCTAAGAACTATATTTTTGACTTGACAATATTACTTTTTGGTGTAATAAAATAATTATATTGAAAAAATAAGCTAAGATTTTGTAAAAGTAAATTGTGAACGTGATTTACTTTCAATTGCTCACATAAATTCTTAAAACATTAACAGTTCAGATACATAATGCTATGAGCATTTACAGGGTATAAACCTAAGGTTATGTAAAACTGGTTCAAAAACTCTTCTGATAATAAAAGTATGTCTGAATTAAAACTTTTTTTGTGGATTCCCTATTATTTTATTTTATGGGATATTCGTTTGGATGTAATGCGTGTATTGCTTATTAAATTCAACTCAATTTATTTTTCTGAAGAGATTCGATTCACAGATAAAACCTTTACAGTAGATGTTAACAATAATTTTCCATATTATATATTTGTTTATTTATTTATTTATCTTTATTGTACACACTTAACAGATAGAAAAAATAAAAAAAAGAATTACAACATACAAATGTGACAATTGGCGGTCTTATCGCTCATGGCGATCTCTTACACACAACCTTTATACGGATAATTTGGTGACAACAACAAAAAACAACAACCCATAATGTCCCACTGCTGGGCTCGGGTCTCCTCTCGGGAGAGGGTTAAGGCCATACATCCCCACGCTGGCCAACTGCGGGTTGGGGACTGGCAAGAACACGTTGTGGCTACGTAAATCTTGCCGTTGGATGTTTTTAAGCCGCCCGAAGGCCTCCAACTAAGCTTCACGACTGTTATCGTATGATAACAACCGGGACCGACTGCTTAACGTGACCTCCGAATCACGGAGACGCTCATGGTAGCATGCCACTAGCGGTCACCCATCCAGGTACTGACCGCGCCATCATTGCTTACCCTCGGTGATTGTTTCTAATCACCGAGTGCAACTGGGCTATGAGCGCCTCTTATAAAGTTATTACTTAATAGGAGTGTCACATCTAGTTACTGCAAATCTTTGAGAGCATTTTCTTGCGCCTGACAATGGGGGAAATTACCCATCGGTACGCGACAACGCGAGACGAGTGGGCAAGTATAATAGTATGGAGAAGGACTGTTATAAAATAATTTATTTTTGAGTATACGCGCTAGTGTAATAATTTTTCAGTGCTCATCGAATATAATACAACTTTAAAAGTCAAAAGGAATATTCATAAATGTTTTAATAAAAAAACCAAACGCTTTTTTAATTTATTTTTTTAAATATATTTCTAGTCACACACGTATTTGCAGAGACCTGTAGCTTGTAAGTGATATTGTCGATTTTGATTATGGCTTTTAATTGTTATAAAATAATCATTGCACCGACATTTACTATGCTACATGCATAAATCAAACCGCTATATTTCTATACAGTAGTATAAATTATATCGATACTATGAGCTTATCTAATCATTACAACTATAATAATTAGTATTAAAATTAGTCACTACTAAAAACTTTACATGCGAAAGTTTTTAGTAGTGACTAAAGTAAAAATAACGTAAATATTAATCAACGTTATCATTTTGTATTTATGTTCCTTCCAGCTAAAATAACATAAGAAATATAATACATTAAAGCACGGCATACACGCGACATGAAAACATTAATTAATTTTGGTTCATAATTCTAACAGAGTCCGCATCCATACTTTCGGACTTATCCGCCCGCCCTCACAGGGTAATGACGGCATTATGATTACTCTGCAAACAATACAGTTAATACGGCGTGCACAATGTCCAATCAGCGTGCAACATTGTTCCTCATTGTTCTACAACCCCGTCTTGTTCTTTGCGAACTTAACAGGTTGCTCTATGAGGAATTAATTCGTCAATACACGGTCATACAGGTCTAGAACCTAGTAGAGACTCCAGGTCTTATAATCGGTTTTACTTATACTGCCATCGTGTATTGTATTAAGCTTATGTACCTTTTCCAGATGAGTATAATTTGATTTGAATCAGGAACTGCCTGGCTAGACTTTATTTTTGTGCTAGTGTTATTAAAACAGGTTCTATATTTATATTTTATAAATGTCATTTGTGGATGTTCCCTCTCCGTAAAGGCTACATCACTTTAGATGCTGATGAGAGTGATCGTATAATGTTAAAGCCATTAAAAATAGTTTTAATCGAGGATGAATCCTAACCTTTAAGCATAGAATTAAAAATATAATAATACTAGTCTAGACGTAGAAAGAAAAGTGTATAAATTTGAAACAAAAAGTTCCTTTTTGATATTATTTCTCTTCTTACTTTTTTAAAACATAATTCTCGCATTAGGAATATATCCTGGGTCACGGAGGACTTCACAAAAATACATGGAAAGGAAACAAATGGCACACAAAGTGTTGTCCTATGTTGGATTTAAGGCCACTACAGTCAGTAGAAAGCGAACGCTTCAACCATTACGCTATACATACAATCCATTCGTAAGAATAAAAATTATAAACATTTTACTAAAACATTCTGTGAGTATTATTTAAAATCTTGCTGCTGCCACCAATATAAGACGTAATATCAACAATTAAGGGGTATACAGACTGAGCTACGGCTCTGCGATTTACCCTAAACAAGAGGCCCTGATGAGAGACCATTGTGTCCTTAGGTCACTGCGAAATGAAACGCGAGCAAAATAAACGAATGTAGTGCAACTCTACTTTTGAACTCAAGCGAGTCTATTTTATATTTAGTGCTAGGGGTAATTTTAATGTCAGTAGAAAATGTGAAGAAAAAATTAATGAATAATTTGTTTCTTTCTTATTTTTTGGGTCACCGCTGAACATAGGCCTCTCGTTAAAAGGAGGCTGTCTTGGATAAACTTCGTGGATAAAATTAATAACAGTTCCTTACTAGTTCCTTTTCATACATATCTATTAACCCCTTATGGAATAAAGGAACGTGAATATATACGCTTTCATTGCTAGTTAACTAAGCGAAAGTCTCACAAAAATACCCACAAAGTTTCTAGTACATCAGCGATCGCTTTCATCCTGTTAAAACCACAACTAAAGCCGACAAATCAACGTTTTCCAGTATCTTAAACAAGAAACAAACTGAATATCAAAAGGGAAACAGTGGAAGCAAAAGTTGTACGGAAATAGTTGAAATGAACATGACTGTTGGAGTCAAGAAGCCACTCCAGTTTGCTAAAGGAATACTTGCTATAGTAAATTTGGTCGCAAGTAGTACTTCAATGTTTCCGATCCTTATGGGAAACTAGCTCAGGCTACAAGTTTAATGCAGTGTACAGATTGAATCTTTTGAATAAATTTTGTAGAAAAATATCGTTTTTTATATGTTCTTTGAACCGCGATTTACTAACATAGTGTTTTTATTTCTAATTAAATTCAATTTTTTTTTCATCTTTTTCTCCCTGCAAATGATTGTAACGAAATGTTACGTATCTAAAACGGTTGATACTAAATATCCAATCAAATACGCTTTTTTTGTAATGTAACAAGTAGGTTCAGATATAAGCGCATTTAAATAAATAAAAAAAAGGTGTTTTCAAAAGATTATTTCGTTCTTTGTTGTTCATAACTTCATATTTAACAGGATCATTACTGCTACTATAAAAATAATGACACAAAGTCACCTCTTGTCATTGAGCTCCTCCACAATGTAGCTTTGTTTTTCCTATCGTCCTATCTCCCTTTCCCCATCATAAAACAAACAAGTGCACATCCTTTGACAGTGCAACACAAACAATTGCTCCAAATCATAAACAATGGTATACATCGCAAATAGCCGAGTCCTGCTCAAAGTATCCCCACATATAATGAACCATTCATACTGACAAACAAACTCCAACCAACCATATGCAATAATTCCATATGAAAGCAACGTTACACACAGACTCAACCCCCTATCATGTTACAAAGGATTCTAAATCCAAAATAGATAGCAGTAAAACTGAGAGTTAAATGACCAACGTAATAGATGTAAATCCTTGGGTGGCTGACAAAGAACAGAAGCGATTTCACGACATCAAAGTGGAACACGACATATTACGCTACAAAATAAACACCAGAATAAATACATCGAAATGTTTGTTCGGAAATATTCGGCAACGGGGTGATCATATTCTAAATTATCTGTTAACAGAGGGTAGTTCACAAACCCCTTTGACGGGGGATTAATTTGCTGTTAAAGTAACATGGATTTGTTATTAATTGAACTGTCTATAAGAACATTCGTACGTCTGTAATAACATGCAAGCTCATTTGTCACTTATGAGAATTCTCATGAATTTTTCACCACATGTGAACACAATAATGCATGTGTTAAAAGTTATCTAACGAACCCAAATTGTTCAGAGCGCGTCTCGGTTGAAATTTGAGTAAGCTCAAAAATGGTAGGCTATAATTTGCACATAAAACGTATCCTAATGGCAATGTACGTGATCACTTATTCGGTGGACTCACAAAGCGGTACATCTTCATCTGAAAGCAGACTCTGATTTAAATATATTATTCTTGTAATAACAGTCGCGTACCGGACGAAGGGAGCCCCATTGAAGTTGTAGAATACATCATTTTAATTCGTACCCACCTCTTTGTGACCCCATCAGAGAATTAATGGACTCAAAGCCTTCTCTTCCGTTCGACAAAGAATAATTTACTAAGTAAATGAAGAGATAGACAATCGTGTTACGAGCTCAGTTTTGTTTCGATTGTAGATTAAAGAGGAGCGAATCAGTGAAAGGTACTCCCTTTCAATGCGAACCTTTGTGGACAGTATCGCTGTTAATTTAGGAAGGTCAATGAATAAAATACACAGAAGATTTTCATTATTAATCTTCAAGCTTTGCTTACATTAAAGATAGGTCTTTTTTAAAACCTGCATGTTTTAGTAAATGTTGATTGAAGTTAATTATCTGAGGGTCCTATTAAGATATTGCACCGCGAACGGGAAAGCAATAATCTAAATTGAAATAGCTTGTGTCTAAGATGTACGGAGTTGGTCTCAATTCAGTATTCATTGAAAGCGGTAGAATAGAGGAGCTATCGAGAATTATTGTCAAATCTCAGGGGCAATGCGGTGCGGGCTGCTCGCCGAAACATTAACTGCGTAGGGCGCCTTACTATTGATGTTTTACAATATTGGAATTTGTTTAATGCAGATGGTTCTCGATTAATAAGGAAGTTGTGTATATTTATCTAAAAAACTCTACAGTTATACACGAAGGTGTAATGTCTTGTATATTTATTTTGCTGTTCTATCGAAAGTCGAAAGATTCTTTAGTAAGATATGCAATAACGTACCTTTATTTAAGAATTAACTATAGAAACTTTGTGACTAGTAGTTATGACAGATCATTAACTATATGAATTGGTACACAAATTAATAAAGTATCTCTTTATAAGTTATCAAGTAAATTATATCTTTATAACTGTGAGGATATTGCTGTGGTACCGTATTAAAGGTTGGAAAACCACCTTTGTACCAGGTTTTTAAGCAAATATTCTTTAAGGTTAAATATATTTCAAACTAAGAAGAATAACGGTATAAAAAATAAAATGTAACTAAAATGTAAACAAGTGTATCATCATAAAAACGACAGCCCTTAGAAATTTTATTACGAAACGAAGCATTCCTGCCAATGTCCCCTTCTAAGACGCGGGTGAGGGGGCCCAGACGGTCGTTTGAACCCCTAGGGCCAGTTATTGTTTCATTGCCGTCTTACTTCCTACCTCAATAGTACTCAAACATAGTGATCTTTGTGTACGTAATGTCTTCTATAAAGAGTGAGAGAACAGTAAAGAATATGTATTAGATCCTGTGTGTAAAACCCACGACAGTGGGTTTATTAAATCTTAGGAATATAAATCATATATCGCGGGGGACTTTACAAACATACATGTAACGGACACATAGAACACCCAGACTTAGAACAGCAATTTGTGGATCACACAAAGTGTTGACTCATGTGGGATTGTATCCACAACATTTGGCACCAGCAGGTCAACCGTGCAGTCAAATCATGAACAACCATATTTTTAGCAGTTTTTTTCAATATTATTGTAATATTTCTTAATGCGATTCCGAAATGTGTAACAAAGATCGTAAAAGACGTAATTATAAAAGATTAATAACCCACTTGTGGTTGACACCATCAGCTGACTGGCGAGCTCTTGTATCGCCTTACACGATAAAAAAACAAGCATCAAATGGATTTAAGAAAAAATGCTGCTTTATTTTTATTCTTTTTCAAAACTCTCAAAAGTATAGAACAGAAAAGCACGAAGTATTTATTGGCAAGCACAGAAGAGTCCGTGGATAGTATGCATCAAATAATATATCGAATGATATATATTTTATTCATAAGGTTGGTCCGCCGGTGGTACACCTTTGTGAATAATTTAGTTCCAGACACATATTATTTTTGCAAGGGCCGACCGGTGTTTGTCCTATAAAATATCATTTGAGGACGTTACTAAAAAGGGGACAAATCCTCGAGGCTAATCTACGAAGCACAAGAACGAGGGTTGAGGTATTATCCATTTGATAAATATGAATTATGTTCACAAGTTACCTAAGCTTAAATACACAAACGAATTGAGTGTTAGTTTGTTCTTCAGATATTAATAATAATAGCTTTGCACATCTTACTTGTAGTTCTGATGGAGAATTGAAGAAAAATTTTTGAGGATATAGGATTCTCTCCTTAGAAGAGGCTTTGTCCTGCTACACCATGTTGGGAAGATGGAATGGTACAGGGTTTGTTTCAGATTCCCTTCTTTTTGTAGAATACGTTCATACTGTAGATAAATGAAATCTATTTATCTATTTCAATGATATTTGACTGGCTCGGTGGCGTAGTAGTAGCGTATGTGATTGTTGTATGGTCTCAGGTCGATTTGGGAGTCGGACCATATGTTTGTATGATCTGCAAATATTTGTTTCGGAGATTGGGTGTTTTCTACGTATGTATTAATAAAAAAAGAATATATATATTTATATCAGTTGTTTCAAGTACTCAAAACGCAAGCTCTTAGCTTGGGACTAGATGGCGTTGTGTGTTAGATGTCCGAAATATAAATATTTTACTGCTGGACATACGTTTTTCTTTACAAAAAAGGGTTTGGCCTACAACAATACGCTGGGCAGCCGGGTTTGTATTAGGTTTACTTCCTTCGTTTTACAGAATACATCAATATTCTAGATTACTTACATCTAGACAGAGGACAAAAATGGTTATATTTAAAGCATGGGAATGGGATGGGAATCAATCGCAGGACCCGTGGCCTCATAGCTAGTATTTTTTAGGACAACCACGTGAAATAAGCAGATGATTTTTATTAATTGCTTTTATTAATATAGGCTCGGTTCAATGAATCGATATGTTTTATTATTCGATCTAAAGTAACATAACCACAAAGAGTGTATTGCCTAATTTAGTTAACCATACATTTCAAAAGTTAGCTTTTAATGATGATATTTGGGTAAAGTAGTAGCAACAAACTTAGTTTAAACAACAATATAGTTAATAATAAATAATACAAATATACAGCACTTATTATCCAACAACACATCTACGTAACTATCAATGACTGAAAACCAAAACTACACAAACCACCTGAAAACCCTTCATTAATCAACCTATTGTGGTTCTATCAACCGTTCACCTACTGCACTCTAGTAATTAATAATAAAACAATAGAACAAACTAAGGTTTGTTTCATACACGACTCCGAATCAATCCAGACCTCCCACAATAGCTCAATCTGCAGACATTTCTAAGCGGATTACACAATTACATCTACGAGGATATTATTAACCCCTTTCAAGACATCACAATCACAATTTGTGGTGTTTGTCAACCCGTTAATGCCATCAACGGCTTTGTTTGAGATATATATTCCAGCTTTATTTTGTAATGTAACGTTTACTTGAGGTTTTTCGGTCATCAAATGCCTTGTTGCGGTTTGGTTTCGTTTTAATGCTCGTTTGGTTTAAGTGTGAAATGATGTAAATTTGAATGTATTATAATGGTTTGTGTAATAGCTTTTAGTGGAGACATAACAGTTCGGTTAGATTTTGTAATTATAGTCTGTGTGACTGTCTGAGTTGGCAATAGTAAGGATTTATTTGAACATTTAACTACCTAATGTTTTGTTCAATTAAATTGGATTTGGGTTTATTGTTCTTGTGTTATAGATTTGAATCTATATTTTAAGTAGTTGTACTTACAATTTATAGGAGTATTTTAATTTCATTGCTTCAGTTAGAAATCAGCTTTTATTACGTGGTGGGTCACGGATTAAAAATACATAGCGTTACCAACCCTACAGACCTGATAGGTGTCGTAAGGACAACTAAGATGCAAACTGCGCAGGACAACATCACTGTTAGGAGAAAAAAAGCTTGAATTAACCCTATACCAATATATCTACCCAGCATGGTATAGAAGACTAAAACCTCCTTGCTAATGAGACACCTATGTCCTGTGACTGATAAGTTTGATGATTAAATTTCCCAAGTGTAAGTTAGTTTTCAACGTTCAAACAACGCCGCATGTCGTAACAAAACATATAGTATTCTAAATAGTCTCCGAACAATATAGTACGGACATGTATTTAGCGAACAGTCACGAACATTTAGCTATTGTTCAACACTTACAGAACAATATGCTTTTACTGCTTGCACACAATAACGCTACGTTATTGAAATGAACAGACTCGGAAACCATACGAATACTGAATTCCTTGGAGGAGTAAATTAGAAATAGTCAAGCTAAATTCCATTGGTTAGTTAGAAACATTGTTTTGTTTATTAAAACAATTATATTTTCGTGATACATTAAGGTACTTTGAAGAGCAAAATTGGAAGAGCTTGTGTATCCTTTTTTTTAATGCTTAAGGTCTTTCGCTTTTAATTAATTGGTTTTTTGTTTGTTATCAACTTTTATCAAATTGATTTTTTATAATATTTATTTGGTATTTGTATTTGGTTTGAATATTTTAAAATGTTGTTATATTTGCAGTGTATTTAGTTTTGTTTTAAATGAATTTATGTCTAATAACTTTTTTTGCGGGCTTTCTCTTTCTTTTGTTTTATATTTTTGGTGAGGATCAAAAGCTTTCAAAATATCTAAAAAAAGTTACATGTAAATAATCAAAAACTTGCTTATCTTACTGGATATTACATACCGGAGAGTTGCTTCAATAGTTTTAAAGTCTAATAAGGCAAGTAAAAAAATGTAAAGATACCAATCAACACAGACTATAAAAACTAAACCGACTAATTGGGTACATAATTACATCACAATCGCGACCAATGCCTTCGAGATAGACTTGTTTGAACCCAATAAGTGTGAGATGAAGTGGAATAATCGATCCGACAAACAAGAGGGCTCGGCGGTATAACGATACATCGATGTACGGTTCCGATACAGACGTTCGAATTAGAATCGATTTCCGCGATGTGTTCACTGTTGCCTTGTTAGATTGTAGTGTGATAAACCCGTCTGAGATTGGCTTCGATCTACTTTATAATAGTACGAAATATTGTTCATAAAAGTGATATGTAGAAGAAAAAAGAATAATAGAATGAGGGGTGTTTGTATAAATAAATAGGTAATTAAAAAATATTTGCGGACAACACACAACGCTATTTACTCCCAAACTAAGTAGAACTTTTATTACGGGTACCAGACAACTGATATTAATAAATACACATTACACCTAAATAGAAAACACCCAAACTCCGAAACAAATATTTGCAGATCATACAAACATTTGGTCCCTATACCTCAAGCACAATAGTCGTATACGCTGCCACTTACCTCCGAGGCAGTAAAAGTATAGGGATTAATGAGATCAATAAAAAGAGAAGCACAGGTTTTCCATTGCCAGGTAATTAACCACCATTGACAGAGTTTGGCAATCCACTGTTGGGCAATAATTAATACCAATAATATACACAATTACATATCTAAAACTAGAGTTTAAAGGAAACTTACTTCATAATTCATAAAGAACAAAATAAAGAAATGAAAGTTTTTTTTTAGAATACGAACATGTTTCGTGTCCGTATCGAAGTACCATGTAACAAAGGTTGTAAAAGTCATCGAAAGATAAATAATATTACAAATTGTTATATTAATAAATTCACATGTTATACTGCATATTATAACACGAACAGATTTTACACAACAATAATATCAAACGCTAAACACCGACATTTACAATCTTGACACAAAAATCTTATCGTCTCATGCGAACAGAGCGACGATTTCGCATTAGTTAGTACTTTATGAGGTTAAAATATTAGACGCTTAGGCCTTATGTTTCATTACAACTCCCATTTAAACATCAAAGCGTGTTTCCATCGATAGCCATTGATTATTCCCTCACGTCACATCAAAGTCCCGCGATTCTATTGTGGACCTTCGATAATATTTCTAAGCATTTTTCTCAAAGAATTTCTTAGTGTACTTCGTATGTAATAATAGAATCAAACACGAAAGCCCTCTGATTGTAATTGAATGGACAGGTCGTAATGATATTGATGTGTCAAGTGATAAGATGTTCAATGAAAAGTGTGATGAGTTGGTGATGGTTAATGGTTATTTGTTTGACGCGTACAAAATTTTGTGGTGTGTTTAAATTAATACTGGATTTAAATTAAGACATTATATTATTGTAGCTAAAAATATTTGGGTAAATTTCAATACTATTGGTTAGTGATTATGTGGTGATGAATTAAAATATAGATTGACACCATCTTTATTCACCCCGTGAATGTCGTAGAAGCTGATTAAAAGGCAAAACTACGCACAACAACTGCACTTCTAGAAGAAGGACTTGAAACAGACCTTATATCAAATCGACTGGTAAACCTAACATGGTAGACTATAACTTATTTTCTAAGAATGGAATGAATGGATGAACGCATATGTCCAGCAGTAGACTACACAAGGCTAGAGATGATGATGATGATGATGATTGATTACTTCTTTCTTATGTAATAATAATAATTTAATAATATTTTATAAACTCAACACGATAGCAAATCTGTTAACAAACGAAATAGCCGTCCTTTCCTAGAAGGCTACTTCAAAATTAGGCGATGTGTGATCTTATTAACTAATGTTAGTGTTAAAGAGGTTGTCAGTAAGTCCAGGAATACACAGCTAAATGTCAAAAGTATCTGTAGATGTTCTTGTCGTAAGCGCTATTGTTTTTGGCACCGCGTCTGTGTCATCGCCATTCACTTGTCGCTTACTCCACAGTATTATAAATTTGCTTCACTCGTAAATGGGTTCGAAGAAAATAATAAATAATTATCATTGACTCTCGCAGTTTTTAACAAATTTTATGTTTTAGACTTCAAAGGCGAGTGAGTGGTGTGTGCAATAATTGGTCACTGTTAGGAGGCAACGACGCGTGGTGCGCAAGCGCAGTGCCAAATTGAAAATGGTGAAAAAAAAACATTGTTTATGCGACGCCTTATTAACGAAAGATTTATCGTTGACGTTTCTCTTAAAAGTTTTCCGTTGTTATTTTTTTGACGTTTTAATTGTGAACCAGATGTTATCTTTACGTTTCATATTAGTTGGAAAATTTTATTGTCTTTCATATTTTAATTGTTTAGTTGTTTCTCACTATAATTATATTTTCTTTGAACTGCTGCTATCATAAATCAATCAACGGCTAGATATTGTTTGAGGCAACTGAATAAGTAGCTCTTTGACTGGGTTTAAAATGCAACAATGTGAGGAAAACTTAATTAGTTACTTTGACAAATTTAAATAACCCTGAAGTTATTATATATGTAAATAAATACATAAATAAATATTTTCGGACATTTTAACACACAACGCCATCTAGTCCCAAGTTAAGCAGAGCTTGTACTATGGGTACTAGACAACTGATATTATCACATATATATATACTTTTGTTTTTGTAACAAAATGCACACATATTATTATACATAGAAAACACCCAAATTCCGAAACAAATATTTGCATATCATACAAACATTTGGTCCGACCCAGGTTTCGAACCCGAGACCTCATGGACAGCAGTTGCGTACGGTACCACTGCGCCGCCGAGGCAATCGTCAAAATGTCTTTTCCTATGACATATTACGAACCTAGAAATACCAAACATGAAGATTCTATCTATATTTATATGTATGAGAATGTAATAGGAATAGAAATACGAGTCAAGTAACAATTTTAATTTCAATAGTTCATATTTCACGAGAGTTATTCATGAACAAATAGAATATGATGTTGGCACAAAGCTCACAGAACAAAGAGAGTGATAAATAAAATTATACCGACGGTGATGACAGGGCTGTCACTAAACAGAAAATATAAAAGACCAAGAACTATTCTAGTAAGTACACTGGCGCTCATAGTCTAGGTGCGCTCGGTGATTAGAAACAATCACCGAGGGTAAGCAATGACGTGGCGGTCAGTACCTGGATGGGTGACCGCTGGTGGCATGTTACCATGAGCGTCTCTGTGATTCTGAGGTCACGTTAAGCAGTCGGTCCCGGTTGTTAGGATAATACTCGTGAAGCTTAGTTGAAGGCCTTTGGGCGGCTTAAAAACATCCAACAGCAAGATTACGTAGCCACAAAGTAGTCTTGCCAGTCCGCAACGCGCACTTGGCCAGCGCGGGGACGTATGGCCTTAACCCTCTCCTGAGAGGAGACCCAAGTCCAGCAGTGAGACATTATGGGTTGTTGATGATGATGATGAATGATAATAGTTCAGAATAGATACAGCCCTATTCCTACGTACAAGGGCTGTCCTAATAGTGCTTATTTTGTGAAATTTCTATTGAAAGTAAGTTGATTTACTACGCATTATAGTGTTATCAATTTTAAAATTATTTGAATTTCAGTAGATTAAGTTGGAAGCTTATTTCTCCGTAGGTATATAATTAAGACATGGTGACCTGTCATGGTGCGAAAATTCTGTATAATGACATTCTAAGTTATATAAAATATGTTTGTTATACCAAACCTGCGTTATGTCAAACAATATCTCTCTAATTCTATTATATTGTCTATCACTGGCAATATGTTGGTTATCGCTTGACCTATGTTGTATGCATGTTTGTGAAATTCTGAGTGACGTCATTTGTCGTAGGTCACAACAATATAGTATTTAAAAAGGTAATTAGACTCAATTTAACGATTTTAAACAAACCCTAGATAGTCTATTTCCTTAGTCCGAGAAATGAAATCTTTCGATTTCGTCTTAAGTTCAAACAGGTGGGGAACGTAGTTGCGCAGAAGTAATTAATAACAACGCTATCTGATACCAACGCCATCTACTCCCAAGCTAAACAGAGCTTTACCGTAGGAGAGCCACGCTTCGACATGAATGGGCCGGCTCGACCGGGTCATACCACGGCCTTACAGAATGAAACAAATTGCTTGCGCTGCGTTTCACCGAGTGAGTGAGGATACCAGAGGCCCATACCCCAACCCCTCTCTCGACCCCCTCCTCATCCCCCAAAGGCCGGCAACGGGTGTGGGTTTCCATGGGCAGCGGTAATCGCTTACCATCAGGTAATACGTATGCTCGTTTGCTCCCTATACCATAAAAAAGCTTATATCATGGGTACTAGACAACTGATATAATATGTACTTTATTTTTTGTGTGAAAACACCCAAACTTCGGAACAAATATTTGTAGAAGCTAATTTTGTTAACTATTACAAACGTACGACTTTGCTCGTACAACATATAAACATTCGGTCCGACCCAAGAATCGAGCCACAGACCTCAAGTGTAGCAGTCGCATACGTTACCACTGTGCCACCGAGGCAGTTTCCTTGCTTCCGAGTGTATTATTCCGAGAGAAATAAAACTTCTATTTTTTAATTAAAGTAGTAAAACCATGCTGACTTCAGCAAGAATGGGCCGACTCAACCGGGGCGGTACTGCCCTGTCTCAGAAGACCTAGATTTAGGAAGATATAGGTTTATATTAGCCGAAAAAGCTAGTGACGATGTAAGTTATACTCATTAAGAGAAATAAAACATAATGCAATATTTTATGGTCACTTTTCGATTAACAAGCGAACTCTATTGAGTAAAAATTTCTTATCAATAAATATAACTGTTTGAGAATATAATGTTAAGAAGATCTATTTAAATTCACAAGATGTTTAAAACATTTACAACATGTTTAGACTTTCGTCATAAAATTTATTGGATTTCTAATAAATCCAGTTACTCATTACATCATTAAAAAACTGCAGACCGATATCTGTTATTAAGAATAACAAAAAATCATTCGCGTAGGAAACGGATGTTACTGTATTTGACTTTTGTGTCTGCACATGTTTAGTTTTCAATAAAAAATACCAGCCACACATACGAGTACATTAGTTTGAAAAAATAATATTCTTCTGTTAGAAATATAATCGTAAAATGGTTAGTTCAAGAATTTATAGACATTAAAATTTAAAATTAGATGCATGTATCATTGCTTGGTTTGAAGCATACGCGATATACAATGCATGTATACAAATAATCATATATCTGTTAGAATACACATTCTATTATATTCTTGATTACTTCGCCATAAGGTTTGTTTTTATTTAATTATTATGTCTTGAAATTAGGGTTGTCACTTAATCTTACCTCTGCAAGCAGCCCATGTCATGACAACATGGCAACCTTGAATATTATCATATAAAAATAATCGCCAAAAACAAATATGATGAATAATCATTATTCACTAATAACATACCGCACTTATTGTTTAAACAATTAAGAAAATCGCTGTTATAAGATAAACTTAACTGACAAAGTTCAAAGTAATTTACTTAATATAAACTCTTTGGATTAAATAGATAAAAATTAAACAAATAATAGTAACACAACAACTGCACAAAATGATATAATGTAAGATAACTATCGACCCAATACACAAATTTGGTTGTCCCATTTCGTAGGTGACAATTTACGAGTTGGTGCAGAAACACAATAATAACATTAACGGCTCTGATATCTAGTAACCCAAATTATAAATAATTTCACTGATAACCGGGACAAAATGGGAAACAATATAATATTCGAACTATAAAAAATATATATAATTATCGAAAGGTCATCGGTCGAACTGTCATTTATAAATATCTTATAGACGACTAAACTTAAATATTATTTCATAATCATTTATTTATCTCTGCTGTTTAGTCTCGGGATATTCAAGGTTTTCTGTACACTTCTATCTTTAAAGATTTCTTATTTTTCCCGACTCTTCTTGTAAAAAAATACCGATATATATAGCATAGCAGCATGAGAACCATAATCTGCGATTAATTTATTAAAAAAATAATACTAGAGTGGAAAGGAATGCGCTAACAAAACAGTAACTGACGTAGAAAAATTATAACAAAAACTAAACCAAGCAACTTAAACTTAGCGCTACAGAGGACCAATAAAAGCATTGTGAAGAAGATGTAACATTCCTCTTTGTTGAAACCCCAGCACGTGTGGTTCAACTACCGTCCGTACAATTCTTTAGAACGTCATTATTTGCATACCAACTGGTTCCGTCTATACGATATTAATCAAAGGTTTTATTAGTGAACATCAAAGAATGAGCACAATGCTAAGATCTCTTATAAGGTACCCTCAATACTATTGTTACTTTTGTTCGCGCTTGATTTATGAGCGGCCACTGTTGTTGGGCCAACGTATTGTGATGTCAGTTTTTGTTCGGACCTCGCCGACATTGTACAACCCCTTCGTCGGTCCAGCGCGGATGCCTTTATTCAGGTTGATCTCACTTTGATGCTTCTAAGTCAGTACAATGCCCCGTGTGAGTCACAACAGATTTTACATGTATGGAATTTGCATAATTCAAGCTCTTCATGTTCGCCATAGTGACGGTGTTGTTACGGTTTAAAATGAGTTTTGTTTCTGCTTCTACAATAAAGTAACTTTTTGTGTTGTTTCATAATATCTTACCAGAAGTCTGTAAAATTTATTGTAGGCATCAAATTTAAAACTAATTTCCAACTTCTCTTTTGTTTTCCTTATTAGTCATACAAACTTTAAACTGTTTTATATATTGTTATCGTCAGCTGTAGCTAAATTTTCTAATAGTTTGAACCAAGTAATACCATGAATAATAACTTAAACCTTCACGTTTTGTGATTTAAAAGCCATAGCTAAAAATATCATTCCGTTGTTTCCTCACACGAAAATACTTGATTAAAGTTTTGTTGTTAGAAATCATGAATACATAATTAAAACCAATCTCAATGTTTTTCTCCACACTTATAACCCTTTGTCCTTCATAACCCATTTTTTTTACGTGTGGAAATCCCCTCGGGCCTTCACTCTACCGGGGTTTGCAGCGGGGCGGCGTATCGGTATCGAACCGACTAAAACTACATGGTGTACAACTCTGCGCCTGAGACAGGAGAGACCCGGGCACTGCTTTCTTACGCCATCCGGACCCGTCCTTCATAACCCATACCCCAAAACCTGCCCCCATCCTCTAGAGGCGGGCAACGCACTTGTGACGCCTTTGGTGTTGTAGGTGTCAATCGTTTATCATTCGGCGATACTTCTGCTCGTTTGCTACCTATTCCATAAGAGAAAAAAAATCCTTGACTGTCCATTGTGACCATATTGTGCAATACAAAAGCGCGACTGTGATAGAGCTCTGCTTGTAATTTTCATGGTTCGCTCCTCGCATACATACACGCTAACACTTCACTCATTTCCAAATCATTACGTTCCATACCTTTATGTCTGCCTTCCTCGTCTTTATTACGCGGTAATACTTCATTGTACTCATCTTATTCATTATTAGACATAGCATTGTGAGCTTCTGTACTTTCTTGATTGGCTCTACTTTTTTTTTGTGCCATGTTTTGAGTAACTTTAGCGTCATCCATTCTAATGATTGCAACCGGTAGCACAATAGTTATTGTTGTATTGGATTATATTTTTATTGGATGTGTTTTTTTTCAATTACAAAACTTACATCGTCATTACATTTAGTTGGGTTTTTATCCCTATAGTTTAGTAACAATAAAATATTGTTGGAAATCAAATAAGTACTTTTGAATTGCGTTGTTAGGAAATCAATAAATATGCCAATAGAGTACCTTGTTTGTATAAAATGTGATTTTTCTGTGATATACTGTTATTTTGGAGTGTAATTCATTTCTTTGATGTAACACCGGCAATATAACCGTGGCTCATGACTTACAAGTGTCTTCTATTAGGTGAGTGGCATGCCTTATTGTAATAGTATCAATTTCTTTAATAATAATCATTATACATGCAATATGCAGATTCAAAATTAAACCATCCGTGTGTTTCTATATATTGTTTAAATAAATCAACATAAATCTATCTGAAGTCTTAAGCCACAACGCTTGTTAACGTGCATTTATAAGAAATAAACCATCAATGCAATAGATAAAATTTTATAGCTCAAACTATAGATATAAAACACATATAAGTTGTAAGAGATCTTTGTCCGATCCAAGTTTTGTTCATAACGAAAATTGAAATCATAAAAGTTTCATTATAATCTCAAAGATAGCAGCCAGTCGTATGATTGAACACCGAGCTTGGAGTGCGCACGGCTATCTCACGTTAAGGCATCTACATACGAATGAGCGTCTACGCAACAGCTGTTGGCGAGTGGACAGATATAAAATATCCTTGATTATTGTCACCAGATGTTTGCTATATAATCGCTTATTAATAGGCAGAATCAAAGTTAAAATTGATACAGGATACTACAATAGTTTTTTTTATTTAACTTGTGCCATACTGTTGTTGTACTTTGGGATTTTTTAAATACTCGTACTGGGAATTATTTAAATCATGAAGTCTTATGAAATGAAAGATTTATTTTACAGAAGTCTTTTTAGGTGTTTTTGGTCAGACTTTTGCTGTACATAGCCCTAAGGAGAATTGAAAAAGAATATTACTAGTTCTAAAAATATAATGTCAATGTAGTTACTGTATTTCAGTGTTTTGGTTTCAGTTCAAAACAGTGAACATATTTGACTGACTTTAAAATTGTTTTAAGCGACTTTAAAAAGGAAGGGCGTTTAAAGGATGTTCCAATATAAATACACTTTTTAAAGTGATTGAAGGTTTTTTCACTTGTGATCACAGTAATTGGCTAGTTTTTTGTTTTATTGTTAAGAAATGTTTTTCAAATCAGATCAACAACCCATAATGTCCCACTGCTGGGCTCGGGTCTCCTATCAGGAGAGGGTTAAGGCCATACGTCCCCACGCTGGCCAAGTGCGGGTTGGGCAAGGCTACGTTGTGGCTACGTAAATCTTGCCGTTGGATGTTTTTAAGCCGTCCAAAGGCCTTCAACTAAGCTTTACGACTATTATCCTATGATAACAACCGGGACCGACTGCTTAACGTGACCTCCGAATCACGGAGACGCTCATGGTAACTTGCCACCAGCGGTCATCTATCTAGGTACTGACCGCGCCGCCATTGCTTACCCCGGTGATTGTTTCTAATCACCGAGTGCAAATAGGCTATGAGCGCCTCTAAAAAGGAAGGAAGGAATTAATGTTTTTATGTTAATGTTTTATAATTTTACATCTTTGTGCACTTTTTTTTTCTTTCTTTTCAATTTAAGTCAACTTTAAAACCTAAAGTTGTTTACTACATAAGTCTCTAATAAAATACTTCTTAATTTACATTTACAGATTCCCGATAAAATTAAAATCCATAAACGAATAAATATTAACCAAAAATAGAAAATTAAACAAAGCTGCACTTAAAAATTTGTGTGTTAATTAATTGTTATGTTAATTAACAACCAGTTATGAATGTTAATTCTAAGCAAAATATTTTCGTGGCGTTATTTACTTGTCTACAAAATATTTTTAATCGTATCACACATAATAAAAAATATAAAAACAAACACTAATTCAGTAAAAGAAGTTCCTTTTATTTACAACACAGCAGCTATAATGCGAGTCTGTGTGAAGAGGTCTTTATAATCTAAATCTGTACACAATCCAGTCATAAAATATTGCTCCAACAATAAAACAGAAGTGGTCCGTCCTACTTCAACACTGGCAAAAGTGTTCTGTATTCTTAGAAGGATGAAGTTTTTATTACACGGCACTGTTTAATTTCTTCTAATCCAACAGATTATAGTATATTTTTGTATCAGTTCGTATGTATTTGTATCGAAGATAAACAATAAATAACGTACCATTCTATTTCATTTGTATTTTATTTTTAATCTTAATTTAATATCAAACCAGATTCATAAGTTTAGAAGAGCTTAAGATTTTCATGCCCACATAAATAGATATTATGTGGTTTAGTTAAAAAATATTAACGATATAACTTCTTAATACGACAACCCTACATAATATAGTTACGCGCCGTTCATTAGTAATAGTTCCGCCTGCAGATTTCGACAGGCTGAGACCCCCTTATACGCATGTCTCAGATCTTTCGTGCGCTCTCGTCGGCTGCAGGTAGGTGCTTTTTTCTCAATATTTTCCGATCTTGTCAGTATATATCTTGCGATGTCTATACACGTCGACTTACTTAGTCCTTATGAGCTTCAAATCGTCAGAGAAATCCTTTTTGTTAAATTAGTCTATTTCTTGTTTATTGGTTTATTTTAGATTTCTGATTCAGTGCACATCAGTTCGCTCAATTTGGAACCGTCTAATTGTAAAAAAAAATCCACTGTAATGTTGTCATTGATCGATCTACTCCGTAACTTTCATGTTTGTTATATCTAGATAAATAGCAAAGATAAACCTTGATGGCTTTTAGTTGCTATTAGTATGTAAGACATTGTATTTTTTTGTAAACGATAAATCTATAAAAAAATATATATAACACTGCCAAAAGTTTCCAAGCAAAAAATCGGCAACAATACCCTTTTTTCTAATAGAAATCCATAATTTTTAACTGTCAGGTTAGCCTAGATGTATTGCCAGCTGGTCCGGATGGCGTAAGAGAGCGGTTCCTGGATCTCTCCCGTCTCAGGCGCAGAGTGGCACACCGTGTGGTTTTAGTCGGTTCGATTCCGACACACCGCCCCGTTGCAAACACCGGTGGGGTGAAGGCCCGAGGGGGTTTCCACACGTAAAAAAAGAAAAAAAAAGAAGTATTGCCCGCTGTACTGTGTTATATTAAAAAAAACTCTACTCAAGCCAGAAAAGAAACAATGCAAAAAATTTACACGTTATGATCGCAATCAAAAATCTTTTGTAAAAGCAAAACTGTTACATATTTCAGTTTATAAAACAAACTACAAAAATAATTTCTCTATAGTACATAAAACTAATATACATAAATATTTTTCTAGCACATTATATACAAAAGAACAAAGAAGTGACTAAATAAATCACGTAGAACAATGTTGTTCAGACAAAATTAACTATTTATTATTGTTTTTGTATGAATTATCGCCCACAATTGAGATAATTTTATTTTCTTTTGTGTCCGCCTCCGACAGCATACATCATCTTAGCCCGTTATTGTCTTTGTAGTGACGAGACTAGATTTGTGACACGATTTATTTATGGCTACTCTCAAATCGATGTTTTCGAGAATCGATTAAACTTCTATGTGATCTGTTTAGTTACTAAGTTGTGTTCGTAATTACACAATGAAATTAGATAAATTGGATTATGGTTTCATCGACAGGCTTCAACAGCCCGCTGTTGGACAAAGGCCTCTCTTTAAAAATAAAGTATTTAGGTACTTAATTACAAGTTTATTCCATTTATTTTTTATAAATAGTTATAATTTGCAGTTAATACCTCTCTTTGTGATTCATATTTAAAATTAAACTTTTTGAGAAGTGAAACATCGTAAAAACCGTAGTTTAAGATATTTTAAAAACAAAAATAATTTAGTTAGTGTAGTGTTATATACTTATATTTTGAAGTCATGACATATAGTAATGATACCTATTCTACCTATTATGATATACATTAAACGAAAATCGTATAAACTTTAATCATTTACAGTTTATACGATTATAGCTTATTCGATTATCGCAATAGAATCGTACCATCCCTAAACATTAGTCATAGCTAAGAATTTGTTTTGTTCTATCAGTATACATCGGTCGTGGGGATTAAGACGCCCTTGGTAGCTAAGATGGATTCGGAATTTCCATGCATTCTTTGCTACATCCCGGAGATTTGTTTGGATAAATTACTTAAGATGCAAATGCAGTGTCTTGGAATATATGTGACTATTTAAGTAATCGTACAAAGAATCAGTATGCTGAAGTGGAAATTGGAAGGACGTGTCTCCGTATATATCCTTTTCGCTAAGGAATGAAACGAATTGCGTCAAGGTTGCTCTATTGGTGTCATTGGAATTTTCCATTTTATTACGGTGCTCCTCCGAACCTCTACTGGTGACAAAATCAAGTTTATTGGACATCATAAAGATTATAAGTGTCCCAGTGTTCGGTGGGTTCACCTAATGTTTTAAGAACTCTAATATTTTTTATTACATCTACTAAGCGACGCAAAACACTGCATGATTCTTTTTCTTTACACTGAACATTAAACAAGGCCTTAATGTGGTTATTAACTAAAAGCCGATTGTTATTAAACCGATCACACAGCAAATTCAGCAAAAACAATAATACCTCTTACAATTTTCTATTATGTATGGACATACTTAGGCTCAGGTACCAAAAACATATATTTTGGTTTACGTCAGAAAAAAAACCGTTAATATTATAATAGCAATTAACATCTATTACACTCTCAAAATGAATTTCGCCTACGTAAAAAAATAATAGCCTTACACATACTTTACCAAAACCAGTTAGCATTACAAAACCATTCTCTTATAAAGTGTTAATAACAGTGTTAGTAAGAACCGAGCGGTTAGACTGAAACTAATTAACGCTAACCTTATATTATCAGCTATTAATAAACGTAACCAACGTGTTTGTAACCAATAAACACGCTACTTTCGTTACTAGGGTTATAGGTTTTATAGAAAGTAAAAATGGGTATGGTAATAAACCAAAATACAAGTTTTAAGAGCAGTAATTCGTTACCTGGGTCACGTTTTTCGAGTACCTATCTAAGTTGAATTTTATTAGGAGAGCATTAAAATTCAAAATAGCGTCACTATACTAAATCATGCATGTACTAAATAATATATAAATATATACAATTGTCTAATTCTGTAGTGATTGCGCACATGATGTAGTGGGTATAGCGGTCACCTCGTCGCTACACAACGCGCTGAGCGTTATAGGTTCAATCCCCACTATACCGTTCTTTGATACATCTACAGATTAAATTACTATTGTTTTTAGTCTTGGTGTTTTTTACGTATGTCTGTAAAGTCCCCTTCATATAGGACTTGCTCATAGTGCCCGAGTTATGAGCTTTTTTAAAAAATAAATTACATTTTTTAAATATTAACACATCTCTTTGGGAAATACATGCTTACTTTATAAATGAATGTAATGGCTTAAAAATATAAGTTCGTAAAGATAGACTGAACCAGATTATAAGTTTAACTTGAATGTAAATGTAAGTATGAATATACAAATAATCTTTCTAAACGTTACCCTCAGGTAAGGTAGTTCCGAGTACAGGAAATTTAGTTATGTTTGAGTACTGGGTATTCATATCAATATATGGTGTCGAGAATATTAAAGATATTTATGAGTATTGAGTTGTCTTAAAAAAGTATATATGTATTTATATCAGCTGTCGAATACACATAGTACAAGCTCTGCTTAGTTTGGGACTAGATGGCGTTGTGTGTTACATGTACGAAATATTTATTTATTTATTTCTTAAAACAGAAGTACTCGATTCGTATATACTGGTGTACTAGTAACGTATTTTTGGAGTTTTTGCAGTTTCATCAACAAATAATCTTTCATTTTTATTTTTTAGAAGAAGGCACAAATGATCAAATAATGTAGTATATCCAATTAAGTAACGACACGAAACAAGAATTATTAACCCAAATGCATATTTTTATAAGATTCTAGTAGAAAACTAGATAAATTTATTGTTTAGAATTAATAAATAATAAAAACTATTTCGGACATCTAACATACAACGCCATCTTGTCCCAAGCTAAGCACAACTTGTGTTATCGGTACTAGACAACTGATATAAATACTTTTTCTTGTAAATACATACATATTATACATAGAAAACACCCAAACTGCGAAACAAATGTTTGAAAATCATACAAATATTTGGTCCGACCCGGGAATCGAACCCGAGACCTCAAGCACAATACACAATTATAATACGCCACCGAGGCACTTAAATTTAACATAAATCATAAAAATAGTATATATTGATAGGATAATAGGGCCAAATAATTGTATAGACCAACTGTGAAAACCGCAAAAATAAATTTGGTCGGAACGCCAGCAACTGTAAACAATAGCTATTAGGTAATAATGAAAATTCCCATTCGTTAGTTATATCAATACATTACGGAATGCAAAGCTTAATATGTGAGTTAAAACCAATATTAACAACATACACAACACAAATACATCTACAAAATCACCCGAAAAACAAAAGCATTATCGACATCGTAACTTGAATGTGTTGTAATGGACCATTTGTGGCACTTTTTAGGTGATATTAACTAACCGATGGTTTTACAGAAATCCACCGCACACTCATGAATGAACGTTTATATGTTATATTTGCTCTCACAAACCGAAATAAACGAGCGAACGGAAACGGCCACAATATTATTAGACACGACAATTCTATTATTTTTATTCGTAACATATCTTGGTAGATTTATACGGGACACCGGCCGTTCGGGACTGTAATGGTTCCTAGAACAACTTGCTGTTTTACACCTAATTGAGTTTATTTAATGAGACCATTCATACTTTGTGTTCGAGTATTATGTGGATATAATTTCTTGTTTTGAAATTATTATTTCTGTGGGGGATCGATTGTTATTTTAAGATACAGGTGGGATCTTTCGTCGTGTGTGGCGGACAATGAATCGGTGCGAGAAAATGCACTGCGCGGTTTGGAATTACCTATTAGTTAGAAGGCAGTTCAATAGTCTAAGATAGATGGCGTTAAAATATTTTATATTATGTGGATGACGTCACAATTCCATAAGTCTTACTTGTCTTTATTGATATTATGAATTTTTTTTATAAGTTTATAGTAATAATGGTTTCCACATCCTGAGAAAAGTTGAAAAGCCTGCTTAAGGCATGGATTTTACCTACCAATATACAAGATTATGATTGTCACAACAAGAAAGTATTATTAAATTGTATCATAGCAATCCGAACATTTCTTGCTATTTTGACGTGCATGTAAAAACAGCGTAAAAATAGATGCCAAAAAATAAGAACGTGTGTAATTATATCGTTGATGTTAAAAATAAAATGTTCAAGATCGTTTCGATATATTTTGGCGCCGAAGAAAATGCAGTACGGTTTTTTAATTTATTGAAAATATGCCTTGTATCGCTTTGAACTTGCATTAAATCATATTAAATACAACCTATAAATATGTACATCATCATATGTATATACTTATGTAATTTATAGGCAATAGACGCATTTATTACTGTTCTTTCTTTTTCAATGAATGTCGTTGGTATGACCGCGATATCAATCAAGCGGCCAACTCCACATTCTTTTATCAAATATTATATGTGGATCCGTGCATTGTTTTTTTAATAAAATAATAATATTGTCAACGGTTATGGTTGGACAAACGACGACAATATTAAAGATACTGTTTGAAATTAGATGACTTTAAGCATCTGTGATTATTGTAGAATGTTTTTTGGCGGGTACATTAATGTTGATAATAATGTTGTAAATTCGTTGATGAGTACGTAGTATATAAAATAATTGTGAATGCAAATTTATTATAGGAAATACTTGTATCAAATTTTTGCTTACAATGAACCCCGAAACTATCAAACCGATTTTCACGATTTTTAAGTGATTGTTTTGTAGGCGTACATAAGGTAGGACAGTTAACATCACGATTAGATAGATAAGAGCCGGGCTGAAGTATATAACAGTAGCTGTCATTGTTCTTTCCCTACACTTTTAAAGTTTACGACACAATTCTTGAGTTTTATATCCAACACTAATGATTTCCTTTCCAAAAGTTCCATGGGACACAACATAAATGACATCCAAAAACTCGCTACAGCCGTTTCGCACACACGCAAATCTTGTACAACTCCCTACAAAAACAAAAAGCTCTTCAGAGGGTTTTCAACAAAAACATAACTACACGTGCATGTAAAATGGAAGCAAAAAAGGTCAACAATATGCCTAATCTACAATCTGTGTCACAGGCTAAAGGTTATGGAAGGTTGAGCAAAAAAATCTATCACAAAAAAACCCGTGTTAAAAGGAAATCGACCATAATATCAGAATGCAGCCATCGATTTTACATTCTGCTGTGTTCGTTTTAGGGTTTAAATTAATCGATTTTGTGAGGACAGGATCGGAGTGTCATTGTTTATGCCGTCGTTCGTACCTCAGGGAGTAGTGACAACAGATTTTCGTCTTTTTTTTTTATCTCATTTCACATGTGGCATCGCAATCTTGGCCGATATGTGGCACATGTGCCGGTTTTAAGTTACTCCACAATAATGAGTGCCTCTTCAGTTTCTCATGCCCTAAGTCCATTACGAGATTTTGGTATTCTAAATTCAAACTGGTGTCAATGTACCTTTCTTTTTGATGTTCACCTTGGAGTTTTTAAAGGAATATGATAGCTTGTTCACCAGTGAAGAGTGGTGTGGCTTTGATATATAAACGATCTCTTTTTACAATTTTTGTGCAAATATTATTATGTTCTGCGACTTTTATTTTACAATTCGGAGTTTGATCGAGTACATCGATATTTCAACCAAATATTTAGATAATGTTTTTTGCTATCAACTCGTTTTCAGATTAAAAGAAAATTTATTGTATTGATTTAGTGCGTCTCATTTTTAGCCTTAAACAAAAGTAGCCCACTAAAAATATTAGGTATAGGTAATAAATTAAGGGTGGACTCAAAGTTCAAAGCAAACTCACATTTTTTAGTTTTCTGCAAAAAAAAAACTAAATGTTACATAACTATGATCGCATATAGCCGCATTCTATGTTTTTTTTCCAGTGTCCTTCAGTATTCAGTATTTATTCAAATATGAATTCAATTAAACAATGTAAAATTTTTACTAAAAATTTTATGCTTTTTCAGACTCCGAATTGAAAGAAGGGCGGGCAAAATTACGGAATCATTAATGAAATTCCCATTTCACTAATATTTTCAGTAGTAATAGATGTAGTAATAAAAAAGTACTCCTTTTATACATACTATATTAATTTAGATCATTTTCGAAATTTCCCCGTTAATAGATACTACATTTTAGTTACAGTCGGGTGACTGTAAATTCAGTTATGTCCCTACAGCACAGTCCAATTATTAAAGTTTTAATTCAACCTGTAGCCTTTTGCCACTATAACCGAGCCCCATCACCACAAAACCATTTTAACGACCGAAACAAAACGATAGCCATTGCACAGTAGCCATATATCTGTTCAATAAATTCACCGAGCCATAAATAAGTCTATAAAAACTATACTCAGAGAGTTGCATTAAAACAATGTTAGCGTACATTACACAATGAACACATTATGTTGTAATTGATTCGGCCACAATGAGCTTTATGCTAAACAAAGATATTATTGTCTACGGGTAGACGTCTGTTACCACTTGATTGAGACAAAATGTCTTTGTAACCCGCTTGGTGGCGCCACTAGTAATTCAATATGCATTTAAAGTTTGATTCCCATGTCTGTTTCTTATACAATCATTAGTTAATTATAATTAATAATGTATCTGTAATTGTTTT
This sequence comes from Hyphantria cunea, assembly GCA_003709505.1. Lineage (NCBI taxonomy): Eukaryota > Metazoa > Arthropoda > Insecta > Lepidoptera > Erebidae > Hyphantria > Hyphantria cunea. Next base: position 346,317 of record PKRV01001643.1, on the reverse strand, counting down.
ATTAATCAAGGTTTTTTTAAATAAGTTGTTTTTTTATAGACTGTTTCTGTAGACTACATTTATATGCGGCGGTACCCGGGTATGTCGAGTTAATGCGATAAAGAGTTGCTTATGTCCTTCCTCAAAAATCAAAGTATCTCCAGGTCAAATTTTATTGATATCGTTGCAGCTGTTAAGTCGTGTAAGCGTAGCAGATACATACAAAGTTATCAATTCATGGAATTCAAAAAATTCATAATAATAATATGAAGGTATGGATTGCAAACCTGACAATACTCCATTGATAGCTGGTGCTTCTCTTGAATGGGTAGTAAAGTTATAATTACCTGTAAGAAAAATACTGTGTTAGTATAAACTTTAGTTTCATATTTATTAAGAATTTTAAATGCATCAAAACATTTGTTACACCACTTCGAACCCCGAACCTACACGGTTAACCTAGTGGTTTAAGTGGTCGCCACACCGCTACCTAATGCGCTAAATGTCGTGGGTTCAAATCCTACATGGGACAATACTTTGTGTGATCTACAAATTGTTGTTCTAAGTCTGGGTGTACTTTGTCTCCGTTTTAGGTATGTTTGAAAAGTCCCCCGTGACACAGGATGTATATTCCTAATGCCGGAGTTGTCTTTTTATAATAAAAAAACCTGTCAAGTTGTAGTTGTATGTACTGTCACAAAGGTCATATAAGTTTTCAGTAGTATTATAATACATAATAATAAATTAATAATAATAGTAATCATGATAATAATTAATAATAATAATTATAATTAATAATAATAATCATAATTAATAATAATAATAATCATAATTAATAATAATAGTAATCATGTTACATAATAATAAAATCGTAACTGGTCTCTGTCTACATGGTACATGGAAGATATTTAAGGCAAACTATAATAGGGGCTTTTTGAACGCAATAGAACTCAAAACAATGATTTTAGAATTTTTGGTCTGTACCTTTGTGTACACCAATCTCAGCAACGACTTAACCGATTTGAATGCGGTATTCACAAATGCATTGCGGTATTAAGTGTATACCATGACGCGGTTGGAGCCGCAGGGAAAAACTAATGCCAAATAAAAAAATATATCTCAAATGAAACATTGCACAAAATTAGTTACATTATTGCACTTAGTAATCCATACTGCTATAGTAACCTACATTCTTTCTCAAGAATCCAAGTATCTCCAAGTCAAAATTTCATTAAAATAGTTTCAGAGGTTTAGCCGTAGAATCGTAACAAACAAACAGATTTATTTCAGCAGTTATAATATGTTTGGGGATCAATCGGAAAGCGAAAGCTTTCAAAACACTTTCCTTTGTTGACAAAAAAAACAATGAACCAATCAGTGAAAGTGCAAAATCCCATACGGGAGTAATATAAATAGTAAAAACAGGATTCTGGCAGAAATTCGATATGATTTTTTCTCTACTGGCGATCGGCCCAGATGTGGCAATACATTACATGTGTTCCGTTTGTGTTCAGTACAATGCCATAATGTCTTGTCTTCCACGATATTTATAGACACCATTCATATTTTATTTAATTAAACTTTGAATCAGTTAACTGCGTGTGTTCAGAGGGTTCTGGTTCATATGATTAGATTTTGGTAGAGACGCAACTTCTCAGAAAGTATTTTTATTTTAAACTTGCAACCCAGTTCAGCTTTGTGCTATATGCATGTATTATACACTGCTGAAAACTACATTGAAATCAGTTGAGTGCCTACTTTAAAAAATCCAATTAAACAAACGGAAGACACCTTATTTCATTATATAAAGCTAAGTTTTTTATGGGCTAATGAGTGTTTTCTTAACACATCCTATTGGTATTTGTTTTTTAAGACAGATATTTCTACCATTGCCCTTTTAACCTAGTCCTTGACATACTTTTTATTGATTAAATCAGGAAGTTTCTTAATTGGTCTACATTTTTTTATTTCTTCTAAGCATTTTCTCCCAAAAATTGAACGGTAGGTTTTATAGACTACTATGATACGACTGAACTTCAGTTTTGGACGCAGAGCAAATTTTTACAATTCACCATTAGATTTTCTTCTTCTTTGTCCTCCCCTCTTTCCAATTTAACTGGGATCGGGTCTCCTTGTCCGTCTGCGCCAAAGAACTCTGTTCTGGATTGTCTGTGTGCTTGCCGGATCTCTTTCTGCACATTTGACCTTTGTTTGTTTTCCTCTTCCTCGTCGGTGATCAGTGATATTTAGTGCCTTTTTGACCAAGTGCTCGTTATTTCGTTTGATGAATGACGAATTCATCATTAGATTTAAAGTATGAAAATGTCTAAACTTCATTTTTTCATACTAATATATATATATATATATATATTCTTTAAACATCTGAGGGGTAGATTCAATATCTACTCTCTTATTTTCACAAGAATTGGGTGCCAATTGTAAATAAAGTAACGACAGCTCCTTCAATTCTAAAGTATTCATTTATCTGTTAATACCTTAAATCAATGGGCAGCTTCTTCATATCCCCTTTCCTGCTGTTCCCAATAATGACCGTTAAATAAACATACATAAACATTGAAAACAATGGTATTAGTGAGTGTAAAATGAACCCCAGATAGTTCTGGGGCATAAAATCTGTCGTTAAGAGCATAAAAGGGACAACATTCTGTGGATTGACATATCGGTAAGGAAAGAAATTACACGATTTGGTGAGCAACTAATGTATTAGGGTATCTTTGAGATGATTAGAAAATGTTACAATGGAAGCTTGTTTTTAAGATAATTTATAAAACCTACAGCAAGAAGATTATTAGATTTTTTACTAATGTAGAAACGATGAACAGATTCTGCACGCAGATAACAAGGTTTTCCTCACAAAATTTTAGACAGGTAAGAACTATACGAGTACTATCTATGACTATACGAGTATACTATCGCCTTTCCCATGTTGAAGTGATGATAAATGGGTTTTTCCCCATTTCCTAGAAGAAATTTTAAAGTATTACTTTTATTTTACAACTCCCGCTTTGGTAATATACATTCCTGTGACACGGAGATCTTTACAAACATACATGAAACGGACACAAAGTACACCCAGAGTTAGAACAACAATTTACGGATCACACAAAGTGTTGTCCCATGTAGGATTTGAACCCACAACACTTGGCGCAGTAGGAAGCGGAATGGCGACCACTGAAACCACTTTTTTTTTACGTGGTGTAATGCGTTTACGCACTTCGCTCCCCCCCGCCCCGCGGGGACAGGGTGTTCGCTTCGTGTGGGACTCCTGACTGACTCGCCAGACTAGCCACTGAACCACTACGGTGTGCCACTCTGCGCCTGAGACGGGAGAGATCCGGGAACCGCTTTCTTACCCACTAGGCCAACCATGTAGTCAAAGCATGTAGTTATTACTAAATTCTTTCACATACGTAACTTGTCTTATTCCCACAACGTTCTACCGATAACTTTTCGCATTCCACAAGTACATTGATATAATAAAATCTATTCAGAACACCGGTCCATCGACGGAAGTCCCAAACAAACGCGTTAGATTATTATTATAACATTTTTGACCATAAAATTAGAACTATTACGTTCGTAAAGATAGTAAAGCGTTTTACGATCGTGCATCGAACTAAATATCCACAGGATGCAGGACTGTACTTCATAACAATATACGCTTTGATATCGGTAACCTTTCATAAATAAGTTTCATGGCTGTTGTAATCTAAACGGTACGAACAGCATCTTGCCTTGTCTATGGTCTTTGTCGCAAATTTTTTTAAGCTTAAATTTGTTTTTATGTATGCGATGTTGTTTTTCCATGTTTATTTTTGTTATATCAAAAATTTAAGCTAATTCTGACACTTCTGTGCTTTAGATTAGAACTATAAGAAGCTACAGGGCAATATAACTTTGATGCTCCCGAATATCAAAGTCCTATTTCAGTAGGTTACTATTTTGATCCTGAATATTTTCTTTAGTTGTTTTTTAGAGCAAGTTCCACCTTGTGTAAGTTTATACTTAGAAATAGCACGAATACTACTCAATGGGACTGATTGATATATAAATCATTTATCTTTCGAACTAAATATTGTACCTCGAATATTTTACCATCAAGCTGTTTTTCCTACGTATTTTTCGAGAACGAAGTAATTATTCGATTCTAAATCAATCTCACTACAATACTGTACTAATATGTCAATCGATTTTGGCCCTGTCAGCTATTTTTCTCTTGTACAAACAAACAGATGTCGGTATAGCAACATGTTTACTTTCAGACGTCACTTTAACTATATTTGAACGAAATCACATTAATCTTACTTATTTGGAGATATTTATGAAGAAATTCTTTGAAATGCCAATTTACGTAGGTATTTCAATGAGGTTTATGTTGAAGCTATTAAAAAATATTGTATTGTAGATGGTTGTTAATATTTAATTAATTGGTTAATAATTCAGCCGTGGGGATATTAAAGGGTTAGATTGTCCGCTGCTGGTGTCAATTGTCATCGCCCACGGTGAGTAAAAAAATTTTCTTGGTTTCTTATGTTATACCTAACGGGTTACCAAGTAGAGGGCTCATTTGAGGATAAGTAACTACCGATAACATGTGTAACGTGGGTTTAAGGGGGCGAACCGCAATCTTTTGCTCCCAGCCAATCTCAACTGCACCCGGTGCACCCTACTGAACAGCGAACGAGGCTCTTTCGACCGACCGATAGCGGTATAGCCATCCCGAAATTCGTTTCATGGGCAACAGCTTCACCAGTGCAAGAGAGCGTCTATGTCCAGCAGTGAACTGCGATAGGTTGATGATAATAATATTGACAAACACGGAGAATAATTTTGAATGCCTGTGAAAGAATTTCGGCTTCAATTCTGGTGGGAGGTTATTTTATCGATTCTTATTAAACATAAATAGGAATTTCGTAAAGTAGTTCTACAAATGTCAAATGAATCATTTTCAGAGTTTACCTTAAGTACAAACATACAAGTGCTTGTAAATGAAATAGAACTTGACTTACTTAAAATAACACCGAACAATAAAACACAAACCCATTCTTAACACGTGTGTCTTCTAAAGGTGGAAGCGTTTCCTCTGAACGGGTCGAATGTCCCTCGACAATTGTACAGGAAACTCTTTATTTTCTATATCCAGCCATGAGAAGAGACGGCACGTAGAAAACACACACAAAGGGTATTGGAGATACAAAGCATTTGGGAACACTAGAAGTTATGAATGATGATAATTATATGGTAGGCTGTGATGACCTACAGTTGAACTGTACTTATTGTGATATGTAAAATAATAAAATAATAATATTAATTTCGAATTTATTTATAAAATCTCATGCATCCGAAGCGTTTTGGTTCGGATGCCTGAGAATATTGCAGTGAAATCGAGGCATCTATTGATAATAAGTATTATTTGGAGTACAATAATAGTAGCTTAAAGCCTGATCCCAAATCGAGCAGAACCTTTATCACAGTAACTATATACATTTGTAATCTATGTAAATATAATGTAGATGAAATGCTCAAAGACATATAAAATATCAAGTCACTCATTACATAATTATAAATCATGGTTAAGACGATTGCCGGTTCGATACCGGCAATCGTCGCCTCGACGCGCTGGTATACCTACCACTAAACCATGAAGCTAACCACTACAGTACAGTACTATTAAAGTGTAATTGTAATAAAATAGATAATTTAGAAAAGATTGATATGAATTCAGACATAAGTGTACCTAAAGAACACATAATATTAAAATTTCAGAAATTTACAAAATCTCTTATAAACGTAAGAATGAATAAAATATCGGATTTTGTGTTGGGAAATTCTCTGATACTTAGTCATAGCTCGAGGTTGGAACAGAGCCCAATAAAATTGATAATAGGCTCACCTTTGTACCATTAAAACTGTATTTCTATGTTCATTTGTTTTCATGATTTATTTCAATCTTTTCTTTTCAAAAATTTCCTTTAGATATATACTAAAAGCATTACAGATGAAAACAAGATTTCAATCAAACGTACTGATATTAATTAGACTTCTTCAAGGCATTATTTTTGGACTTAGATTTTAGATAAGCTTTCGAGACCTTGAGTCATAACAAATTTGCCTACTCAAGTTTTTTCTAAGCAAACAATAGTGTGTACTTCCTTAACATTCTATGTTCACCCCATAGTAATTGTGCAATGATTGCACAATAAAACACGTGCTAACAAATAGAAGGGTTCCGTACAAATAATAGGGACACCTAAAATGAACTACTACTGGGGAATTCTTTCGGTTATACGATGAGGGTGCAAGTGAAGTCCTTAAGCGGATAGCGAGCAAAAAAATGTTCGTTATTATTCTCAAAATTATCAAAATGTTAAGAATTACTAACGATGTTTGCCGTTCACGCGGCACACATTGTGTTATCTCATAAATTCTGTTTGGCACTATGAAAGTAGAATAGGTGTTTTATCTTGACACTAGGGAACTTTATTAAAAACTATATTACGTCTTTGGGTTTCGATTGTAGAGATGTGGTGGGCTGAACACAGGTACTGTAAAGGCATAGCTAGTTTATCCAGGAATTAACAACCAAAGACATTAATCAATTCTAAAAACCGTTGTATTTTTATGACTTACAACCTATTTTTTCTTTGTCCTTTTGGAAGATTCAATGAAAGAAACGGAAGGCGTTGTCTACAGAAATCGAGGAATTATATCAAGGGCTGGAGTCTAAAGGGCGCTTTCTATTGTTAAACCCTCAATGAAGTTTATTTAGCATAAAATGTTCTTCGAATTTGTTTAAGTAGGTGTTAATGCGCTTGTAGTCGTGGAGGAAATATTTATTAGCGGACTTCGAAATATTTAGAAATCGTAAATTATGTGAGGAAGGAAATATTGTGACTTTTAAATTATTAGGAATATAATGTATTGTTTTCTTTTTGTGGTATAGCTAGCAAACGAGGACTGCATCAGGTTTAGCGATTAGCGTATGCTACTGCCGATCAAGAGGTCTCTGGTTCGATGGCCGAGTTGGGTCAAAAAATATTTTTGTGTTTTCCTCACAAGAAATTCTGGATATAAACACGATGTGCGAAAGTTTGGTGGTATCTCACGCTCTTGCTTCGGAGAGCTAGTAGTCATCGGTCTCGCAATCTAAAGCAATCGTTATTGGGAAGTCAGTGCTCTCAAATTCAGTTCATCCCAAGGATTGCTGAGGTTCAACGCCAGTCGTAATAATTTTGGGAATAATACTAGCTACGAAAGAAGAAGGTAGCAAAAATCAGACTGTAACCTGTTGCTAAGTGAGTACCGACATCAATAGACATGTAAGTTGTTAGCAACTCAAGAGATAGTATGTTTCTGCCCTACTGAACCTCCTTCTAGTTTCTACCGATGAAAGTGATATAGGCCTCTGATAACTTCGACGAAAAGCAATACAATAACAGCTTAGCATCGGTTTTCTGAGAGATCGTGGTACACTCCGTTCTCGTTTTTAACTTTAAGAAGGACAAATTCAGCCTTTCTCCTGACCCTTTCAACCGTGTTGTGACGGATTAAGATTATGAAGTATCACCATACTTACTAATCCCATGAGTATCGTAAGAGGCGACTAAGGGAGAATACTAAGCAGGTACACATCACTGCAGAAAGAAGGAAAATTAGAAACTAACCTGCCTAGCCAGAGTGGTATAGTAGGCCAAAACCTCCTTTATAGGGAGAGGCCTAAGTCCAGCAGGACTGTTAAAGGCTGTTGATGTGATGATGTGATGTGACCCGAGAAGAAATAGCAGTAGGGACTAAATCCGATCTTCTTAAGATGGACGCTCATGAAACTTTAAAGCAACGTAAAAAGTGTAATTTGTTCTTTAGCGCAAAATAGTTTTTAAATAGGTATTTTATCTTCATGATGAGAGAAAAAAATGGGAAAATTACCGGGAAAAACGTCAAAATTCTACTGCTATTACCATTACTTTTTGCCCGGATAAATTGTTGAACAGTGAATCATCATCATCTATATGTATAAAAGAGGAAGATGATTGACTATGGAACCTAGAAATCAATGCACAGCCCAAACCACTGAACCTAGACTCCTGAAATTTAACATTTAAGTTCTTTATATAACGTAAGTGAGTACTAAGAAATTTTGGAAATGCCATCTCTTAGGAGGTAAAATATGGGATGAAAATATCTACTTCTACGCGAGCGAAGCAGCGGGCGAAAGTTAGTCAATTATATACATTTAATGAAAACCATTGCCTATAAGTATATGTAGGTACCTATATAACAGTAATTCAGACCATTTTATACATTAATTTGACCGTAATATAAGTTGATCTTTACTCCAGTAATATTCTTCAAACCGAGAATTCTCTGGTAATCTCAGAATAAAATACAAAAATGCTATTCAGTAAGCACACATTATTCGTATTTCTATTACACACGGCATTCACAATGGGACGAACAAAGACGAGATGGGCGAACGTGGTGAGAATTAATAAAAAAAAAGTGGAATATAGGGTGAAGATAATACTGGTAAGTTGAGTCAACTGAATGTCACTATGGTGACATGAGGACGTGACCTACCTATTTGATTTTGTCGGGTAGTCGGTAACATTTGTCTTGTAAATCGGATGGGTGTGACGGATAAGAATCTTAATAATGAAATGGTTACTGAAGCTTCCTTTTCTGAAAACCTTTGAGTTCTTTTAAAACTGGCAATATTAATACTTCAAGATGGTATTGAAATTTGTCATTGGACGTATTTTCGTTAAGGTATCGCAGTTACATGGTATTAATGCCGATGTTTGACACGAATAAATAATGTTTAGTGAACTTGGTAATTTTCATATACAGGTTTTGTAACACGTGGAAATAAACGGTAAAAAACGTGAGAAACCCTTGATCATTATTTAGATTTAATTAGTTTCACCTATAATTAAATACAGATATACATCTCTCAACAATTGACTATCTCGGTGGCGCAGCGGTAGCGTATGCGACTGCTGTTCTTGAGGTCTCGGGTTCGATTCCCGGGTCGGATCAAGTGTTTCTATGATCTACAAATGTTTATTTCGGAGCTTGTTTTCTATGTATGTTATGTATGTATTTACAAAAAAAAGTATATATATGTATTTATATCAGTTGTCTAGTACCCATAATACAAGCTCTGCAAAAAAAAAACAAATTCATACTCGTATATACTTGCGCTTGCATCCGCGATAGGGTAGGCAGAGGCTTTTTAATGCTTACTTTTACTAATAGAATTTTAAATAACTTATATAAAATTGGCATACTAACGTAGGTATTTTTTTTCAATTGTATGTGTAAGATGTGAGTTCAATTACGAAATAGTCAAAACTATTAATGATCCATATTTCTCCTATATCTTCCGATATACCGATATAAAGCTGTATTTTATACAAAGTTTCATAATAATCTGTATTTTTATCAGATGTAAAACCATACCAAATTTTTCAATTCATATTCGTACCTTATAATCAAATTTGACTAAAAAAAATCAGCAATAATTTGCAAATCGTAATAGCCTTTGGTGGCCTCGGAGTGTCGCAGTCGAATTGAGGGTTGTTCCTCTAGTACCCTCATTTACTTGACTTAATCGACACCGGTTTTATATTAAACTGTGTCATCTCAACCGAACCACTAATAAATGTAGTATGTATAGTAGATAAACATCAAAATTAATAGCTCATCAATCATTATTAACAATCCCTTATGTGCGATTGTTGGTCTCCTCTCAGAAGAGGGCAATCAATAGCCGCTAGTTATATATGTACATAGTTTTAATAGTTAAGGTTAGCAAATATTTTGCAATATATTGCGTTAAAACATAACAGTAATTATACTACTGCGGTTAGAAATATTGCGAGAGGGCTCTAATGTCTGCGTGAAACTAAACGTCCATTATTAACATTTAATCGGCTATCGAGCACTATTTCAAATTAATTATTTACCTACAATCAAGTACATCATACTACGCTGCAGTTAGATTAGTACAAGTCAGGTACGCGGAGGCATGATTACTCTTCATTCTTGGCATGTTTCTTGAGCATATTCATGACCTCATTTTCATATTCTGGTGGCGTTGGCATCTTTTGTAGCATCCAGTAAAATAGGTCCCATTCATTGCTTATTAGTCTGGTCATAAATAAAAATCGTTACACTAAATAGTAACTTCATGCTTTACTGAACTGCACTGTTGGCCTATTGGTTTCAGCGGTCGCTACGCCACTATCTACTGCGCCAAGCGTTATGGGTTCAAATCCCACATGGAACAACACTTTGTGTGATCCACAAATTATTCTTTTGAGTCCGGGTGTTCTTTGTGTTTGGTGTGTCCGTTTCATGTACGTTCGGAAAGTCCTCCGCGACACAGAATGCATATTATTTAAAAAAGAAATGAAAAAAAAACATATCTCACAACATGACAATCGGATACCAAACTATTCCGCTTCTGTATTATAGTAACCACACCCATCATAAGAGGTGTATATCTTTAAATAAGTGATCGCGTTAATTCCCTTGAAAATAATTATTATGTCATTAAACGCGAAAGTTTAAAAGTTAGTAGAAGAACCATACTGCTGATAATGATACATAAGCACACCTATTTCTAAATATCTGCATATCATATATACACTATAGGCATATAGTCAAACAACACACTATTGTGCTTATCTTACAAATGTATGTTGTTTTTTTCTGAGTAGGAATTAAACGGAGGTAAATGTTCTGTTATAATAATAAATAATGTAAAATAAATGAATCTGTAAGTTGTCAATCAACCAATTAACAACTCATAATGTCCCACTGTTGGGCTCGGGTCTTCTCTCAGGAGAGGGTTAAGACCATACGTCCCCACGCTGGCCAAGTGCGGGTTGGGGACTGGCAAGACTACGTTGTGGCTAATAAATCTTGCCGTTGGATGTTTTTAAGCCGGCCAAAGGCCTCCAACTAAGCTTCACGACTATTATCCTATGATAACAACCGGGACCGACTGCTTAACGTGACCTCCGTATCACGGAGACGTTTATGGTAACCTGCCACCAGCGGTCACCCATCTAGGTACTGACCGCGCAGTCATTGCTTACTCTCGGTGATTGTTTCTAATCACCGAGTGCAACTAGGCTATGAGCGCCAGTAAGTTGATTCAAACTAATTATAGCGAAGAAAGCTATTTTAACTATTCAATGGGACAGAGAGTGATAAACATTTAATTATCTTTTAGAAATAATTCCAAGTACATACCAACTTCATAATCGAATATACCGCAGGTATATCATGTTTAATTAATAATGATTTCATTCATGAAAAACCTTAGGCAAGAGATGCAAATAAGTTAAGGAAAGAGACCGAAACGAAAGTTACTGATAAAGCTATTGGTGTGTTATATTATCTCAGACAAATCAACGTTCTTAATCAGTTTTAAGGCTTCAAAGTGTACTGTGTATTGCGCACATAAATTTTTAAAACCAAAACATTTGACGAACGAAACAGGATCTGAGATCAATACTCGAAAACATCACTGACACAACATTTTCTTTCAGCAGTATGTACGCTGTAAACATTAAAGGCATCAACCACAATGTTTTAGTTAAAACTTCAACTAAAAACAAAACCACATCCTACATTTTATTAAAAACTAATAAATCGGTTATTAAAATCGACCGCATCTTTATTTTTATGATATTTGGACGTTGCCTATTTAGTCTATGGTTAAATAGTTACATTTTTAATATACTTCACATCCGGGGCAAGCAAAAGGTTTATATTGAATTGGATTTACGACTGTTTTCATTGCGCGGTGTTTTAATATAAATACGCGTGCCCGTTTCCTGTTGGTTAATAACAAAAATAATATTTAATAAAAACAATTGAATGTAGTTATCCCAGTTTCGGGAAACGGTCTTAGATTTATTTATGTGTTGTGGCTTTCACTGCCACATTTGGTATTTTGTAAAGTAACGATTGTAGAATTTAGTTTTAAATCAACTTCAAGTTAAGCTTCTTTGTTATATGTTCTTAGGGACTGTTAGTTCTAAGGTGGGTATGAGATTGTAAAATTATTATCAAATTACTTTCACTGTGTGACGAAACTTTAAGTTAAACATAACTTAACCTCTACTAAAGCTTAACTTAAATACTACGTAATCGGATTTACTATGTAGTCTGTAAAACACTACATCGATGTTTAACCGTAAAGTCTACAGAAAAAAATGTTAAATTTTAAAAAAATTGATCTTATTTCTTGTTCTTTTTTTACGAGGTGCCAAAGCTATGCATCAAACATTTATGTGGTCACCCCGTCAAGAAACATTAACAAGCGCTAACATCTCCGATTTCCTTTTACAATTCATAAAGTGTCAAAAATTAGAACAAAATATTCTGTCAACGTTACAAATTATAATCTGATACACGTAGTTTTTTCACGGATATGCCATAGAAACAGATTTCGAAAGACCCATCCTATCTTATTAATATTATAAATGCGAAAGTTTGCGAGAAAAACTGCTGAACGGATTTATATGAAACTTTTCAGAAACATATCATAATAATACCGCGATATCCGACATACAACTAGTTAAATATAATATTGCTTATACGATGTCACAGATAATTATGTTTTGAAGGAATTCTTATACCAATCAACAGATTAAAAGTTACTATATTAGCAAGTAAGTATATTTGTGTAAGTGTATCTCATAAACGGAGGCGCTAATTGATGACTGTCGACGAAGCGGTGATACGCCCTGCTTTCGACAACCGAATGAGCTTCCTACACAGATACTGTGCAGAAACAGCTTAGGGAATTCCCAGTGGTTATTATTTACTAAAATAGTTTCCATTGTGAGGGTATTGTAGTTTAGCTAGACCTAAGTTAAATAAAAAAACAAATAGAAAAAAATGTGAAATAAACTGATATTCGGAAAGTATAGAAATATATATAAGTATAGATACAATATTTTCTCATAACATATACGTAAATCAAATATTTTTTTGTTTTACACTTAAACATGTTTTGTAGTTTCAATTCAATATATTATCTTTATTGTTAAAGTGTCATTTAAATATTATATGCAAGTTATGTAAAAATTAAGTGAGTAATGCAATTTTTTGTGCAAATTTTGAAATACTGTTTTCATAAATTAAGACTTTAAACTAATTTGCAAAATTTTAAAGCTTTTATAATTACGTGACATCGAGCAATAAATAGCACTCCATTTTCACGAATTTGCATACATCTTTTTTTATCTTTCTTATGTAAACATTATGTATAAAGCATTATGCAAACGATTATTAAAGTAATTTACATATTATCGATAGATTTGCTTCAGCATCTGAAAGAAAGAAACTTTGATAAAACTAATAAACGTGTATCATATATGTGTATATATGTTTATATGAATGTGTGTATTGTGTATGTATTATATATTTAGTAGTATAATTGTATATGTTTATCTAGTATTTGCATAATTGCTATTAGTCCGAGTGCAAAATTTTGTTCTTGCACCTACCGCATCATATATCTGCAACACCTGAAGGTTGACTGGTAGATAGATAGGTAGATATAAAAGTCTTTATTTGCACACTATAATATTACAGTTAGAAGAGAGTACATAAAATGTGAGACGGAGTGTACAAAGGGCGGCCTTATTGCCAAAAGCAATCTCTTCCAGGCAACCTTAGGATGGATCGAAATGTATAGGAGAGACAGTGGTAGTTGTCGGTGCAATGAGTTTTGAATTAATTATTTGCTAATGAATATAACGAACTGGTAGATATTGCCCAATGGCATTAAGTCCGCCTTTAAACTTCATGTGCATTAAGTTAATAAATAGCAATAAAAAAAACCTATTATTGGGTGGTGAATAGTTTGTAGGTCTCGATCACATTCGATTATCCACAATGGGGACTCCATTGACGAGATATGTGGAACAAAACCGACTCGAAATTAGATAAAAAGAATCGCTGAAGCAGTTTGCATGTCGTGTAAAAATTAGAGCTCAGTCGATGTATAACTATTTGATTTTTCGAAGCGTATATAAATACAATCATCATTTATATATACGGTAGGTATAGTAGATAGTATATTTTTGATTATAATGTCTAAAAAAGCGCACCTATCTATTAATCATGTATTTAAGGAAATCGCTCGAAGAAAATACTTAAGGAAATAAGCTCCATGGTATTTATTTATGATTTTTTTTGAACGCAATAGATGTAAACTTTAATCTCGTTTAAAAATATATTTCAATTTCTAAGAATTGAGTATCCTTATCCTCAGAAGAATTATATAAATGTAATTTAAAAAAAAACACGTTTCTTGGTTTTCCCGTATACGTTACTCATTACAGAAATATAAGTTACTCATAAATTAAGCCAAATATATTTTCAAAGCCGAAGTAAAAAGCCACTCATAGATATTACATTTTCTTATGGTCTATTAATGGAGTCCAGAGTACCTATAAAATATTCTTAGGCATCATAACGGTACTATGTTTGTAGCTTAAGAGTTGATTTCTAATTTCAGTTGTATAAAAATCATTACAAATTAACAAGGTAAGAGATTTAGTATTAGTTGAAGAACGAGAAGATGGTAGAATACATCATCTAGCTATCCTGGATAAATGATGAAAAGCAGATAAGTAATTTTAAATGTCAATTAAGTAAATATTAAAAGTTATATTTTTCTAAGGTATCGTAATGTAGGTATGTATAATGTATAAATATTTTTTATTTAATTCTATCTCAAAACTATTTTCCTTGACCTACGTTTAAAATTCCCACTTGGTTCAAGTCTCTTTAACTAAAACACACAAACAAACACTAAAAGAATTAAAATTATATAATAAAGATTCATCTAATTAAGAAGACAATCAAAGTTCCAATTAAGTAGACCATCCTCCAACACTTTACGTCGTTAAACAAATCGTAATTCAAAAAATCTAAACTGTAGTTACCAAATTGACACGTTTTTATTGCTATAAAAACCTCGGATCATTAAATGAAATTTAAGAAGGGAATAAACAGTGTACCCAAACGCAACACGATGTCGACAAACAACAGATCAATCCACGTTAATTTACCGCCTACTTAATTTTTAAATTTAATTGCGGTAATTTGGACGACAGTTTAACTCAACCAACAATACCCGAGCTGTAAAATTTTACCATTGTACCTGTTACCACAATTTACAGTTCGTTACCGCCTCTTACGTAAACAGATTCCAATTAAGGATTGTCCATGAAAAATTTCATTGTGTGTACAGTGGGCAATTGTTCCCTTGTTTCGTCTAAAGGCTTGTCGTAGCAGGTGTTAATTTATGATGAAATTAATTATTAATTTATTCTAATTTTAAACTCTGTTACCAATTACTGAAACGAAAACTTCATATTCACAATCAACTTTAAGAATATCACAAGGATTTACGAGAATTTTGTAATCATATTTGGTGGGAGAAGACTTTAAAATGAAATTTAAACCTTGGAGTAACTACAACATACTACTGTGTTAATATTTCGTTTCGTTTCGGTCACAGGAGTTCATACTGACAGGCGTGATGTGAATCTGGACGAAATGTTCATTCTTGTACACATATATATATATAAGTAGGTACAATCAAATATATAGACCTATCTAAACCGAATCTTATTTAATAAAACCGATATCGTAATTGGGTGTGAACAAAGTAAATGTTACATCTATGCTACCATTAAATATATCTTATAGACAATTTATTAATCCAACAAAACGTATCGTATCTCTGTCTGTCTATTTGTAAAATAAAACTCGAGAATCACTGACCTCATTTGCATCAATCTTTACTAGTTTATTGATATGTTAAACAGGCAGGTTTTTGTATCAAAGATTTTTATCACTACTTAGACGTGAGTTTACGTTAATAAATACGAATATTTGAAATCTCTCTTAGCATTTTTAACTTAACCATAATTAGCAAAAAAAACTATTGTTTTCACACGGAAAACTACTACAGTCGAATTTAATAACTTAAATACACATTCATAAAACAATCTGTCAAAAAGGTTAGGTAAAAAAACTGGTTTATACACTGATTATATAGTAGCAATCACAGTTTATTGAAAACAAGTTGCAAATTGATTTGATATTCGTAAGAAATATTATGTAGTTGTGTTTTCGATCTATTTGTGACAGTTCGCCCATTGGGCAGGTTGTAAGTGGCACTTGGCAACTAATGAACAACAATGTCTTCCTCTGTAATAAGCACTGTGCTGCAATGAGATTGGAATCTAATAAGTTATCCTCATATTCTTGTACCTAATTATTTATTTCGTAACCCCAATAATGTTTAGAAATATTTATCAATATATCTTATTCCAAATATCAAACAAAAAGTTTAAACATTGAAGTTTTTTCTTTACTGATTTTAATATTAAAGCTAGTATATAACCATCAGTACAAGAAGAATGCTTGTATTATGAACACATAAAAATGTATCTATATCATATAATACAAAATAAAATTACCTTCATCTGCGTTACCATTGTTCCTCTTGTCGTTTGAGACATCAGAGAAATCTACCTTCGACGAAAACTAATAAATAATCAATAAAAAATAAAACGAAACTAATAAAACACCGCAAGTGGTCCAATCACACCGTTTCTTTGGCATTATTTCTCACAGTCATAGTTCTAACAGTTGTTATAGCCACAAACTTAAAAACAAACACACAAGCGAAAAACAAAACACAAAAACAATATTTGAACACAAATTAAAATATAGCGGATTCCGCGCTCAACTAACAGTTCGTACGAACGTAGCGCGCTCGAACGCAATTCGAGATTCGTATTCGAACCGCGACACACGTCTTGTGAACGCGCGGCGCCGATACACAATGCTGGCAGATCGAAGCGAGCCGACAATACGCGCGCGCTACAATAACCGCCCCCCGGCCCGCGGCGCCGCGCCCCCGCCCCGCGCCGGCACCACGTGCGACAAGGACGCACCGACCTAATGTCACTGCCCTGTCAACAATGCCAACCTTCGGAGCCCTTACCGCACTAAACATGAATTGAACACCATATTTTGACCAAACTATACCCATCTACCCATCACAATCTACAATTTAAACCAAAAATTCGATGCAGTTGTATTGAGAACATCATTTACAATCAATTGTCTATTCGGAATAACAGCTTTCATCCCGCGGAATCTATACAAAGCCGTTCAGCCCATCCTTTTCTAGCGACCAATGTGTGCGTGTCGGACGAGAGCGTTCTCTCCTGCTCGGGCCCAGCGGCTGGCGGCTAGGCAAAGTGTTATCTCACTCTAAGCCCCGCCCCGGCGAACGTCTTTGAGTGTGGCGCCGGCTGCACAGTGTGCGTGCCGCGGTGAATAGCCGGGCATTGTGAAATCATTTTCGCACACCACAATGAAACACAGGTGGGTGTGCGCTACATCTACGAGGGCGTTTAAAAAGTCAATACAATCTCCGTTACGTTTGTATTTGTGGAGAAAATTTTCTTTATTCACGAATGTAGTTGGATCTAACTGGGCGTGTTATTGTGCCCATTGTGTTGGGTGAGGCGTGGCCAGAGGAAAACGTTCTATTGTGTGCCGCTCCGATTGTGCGATTGGCGAGCTCTATTGTTGTTCACACAACGGTTTCCCACCAAACCTGTAGCCTTGTCGCATGTTCTCATGTATTATTACATGGAGCAAGGGAATAACTCTAAAATATGTGGCCACATTCCAAGACACTAAACGTCTTTGAAGAGTTTTTTTTTAACATTCATGAATATTCTGTTATAAAATTCAAATAGGACTACCTAGAGATTCCATATTTCTTACATGAGAGAAAGAGATTCCATGTTTTGACTGCCTCCGTGGCGCAGTAGTAGTCGGGCTCGAATCCCGGGTCGCATCAAATGTTTTTATGATCTGCAAATATTTGTTTGTCGGTTCGGGTATTTTCTATGTATAATGTGTATGTATTTACAAAAAAAAGTATATTTTGTATTTACATCAGTTGTTTAGTACCCATAATACAAGCTTTGGTTGGCTTGGGACTAGATGGCGGTATGTATTAGATGTCCGAAATGTTTATTTATTTATTATACATATATAATTATTAAAAAAGTTATTTTATGGTAAACCTAGGTAGTACACTGATTAATTTCCGTCATTATATTGGGGAAGTTAAGTATATAAAATAGCTTTGCAAATTTTTTTTCTAAATTACACCCACGCCATCAAGGTTTACGATTTTTGGCTATGTGGCTTACATGATGTAAAAATTTTTGTAATAAGTTCTGTTGTCTATGAATGACCCAAAGTCTATTTCAGGCATATAAATATATTATTTCAATATCTCAACTACATTATACTATCACTTACATATATTACAAATATCATCTTTACAGGTTTTATACATTTGAACACATTTAAGTGTAGGTACCATCCTGAAATTCTCTGCCGTTCTCTATGAAATGTATTCAAACAGTAAATATTCAGTTTTGTAATTTAATTCGTTAACATGAATAAATGTAAGAAACTGAAAACAGAACCGGTGTAAAAATAAATCCGGAGAGAAATCATGAATGTCAATGTCCATTTTCTATAAATACATAGAGTCTTACGTAGTTAAATGATCTGTAAATGGGACACAGCTGATCCGAAGAATTGGAGACTTCCCGCCGTAATCGGTATTTTGGGGATTGGGATGGGGATATTTCTTTGAGAATTAAATTTAAAAAAAAGATATTTTTAATTTACTCACTGCCTTAATTACGAGCTTAATGGCTAGATGAAGATTGCAGAAAATGTTTTAAAAGTCAATAAATCTAACATTTTTTATTACCTCCATTATTTTACTATTCTGATTGCTATATAGCTTGCTGATGTTATAAAATAGCGAAATAACCCATTGCGGTTTAGCAACCGAAGAATCCAAAACTTTTTACACATGTATCTTCTACTATTTTCACTTAGCCTGGTTTTCAATAAAAGCAAAATATTCATAGCCGACTTGATTAAGAATAAATTCAATGTCAGTCAAGTCTCTCGCGACACCCTTCTTCTTGCCAGAATTCTGATTATCTCAGCACCCTAAATCAGCTTGATTGCAAGAAACGAACAGTAGGTATTTGAGGGTAGTTTTTTATTGTATCGTGTATTATCCCACTAATTTTATAAACGCGAAAGTCTGTAAGTATGGATGGACGATTGTTTCTCTTTCACGTAAAAACTACTGAATAGATTTAAATGACACTTTACAGTATTATAGCGTAGACATCAGAATAACACATAGGTTACAATTTATAAAAATACAATTGACACAATATCTTTGTGCCGCGGGTAATTCCGCGGGGCTCAGCTTGTGAGAAATATTTTGTGTGGTATTTTGCATTTCATTATCTGGTTTCTGATTTGGTTTCATCAGTTGTGTACTTGCATCGATGTAAACTCCATACTCAGGTTGTCTGGAAGAAACCGCCGTGAGCGATAAGACCGCTTATTGTTATGTTTCTAACTTTGTAACTCATACTTTGTTAGGTATTTATCTTGGGTATACAATAAAGACATATAAAAAAAAACTCATATATTGTTATGAGCTTTCTACGCTTATTAAATTTGAATACATTAGCCTTTTCGCCATTGTTTAGTGGTGACGGCTGCTAAACCTGAAGTCATTTATCTCATCCTTACCAGGATATGTAACTGTGTGATGAGTGTTATCATTTTTTTGTGTCTGGGTGTAACTTTAGTAATTAAGTCTATAAGCTATCTAATTATCTTAGCACAGGCTCGACCTAATTCGAGATAATTTTGGTTTTGGGAGATTGATACCGAGTTATGGTCTGACTTAATATTTTCTACTTAATAGGTTAGAATTGAGTTTAAATAGACCCCATTGAAGAGACTATTTCTTAATTTTTTTTATTTTTAGATAACATTGGAGGTCTACCTACATTTTAAAGCTGCATTTGCTTATGTAACCATTATCATTTATTTATTCACCTGAATAGTAAACCACCTGAATAGTAAATACTCAACAAATATCTTAATTTTTTTATACCTAATGTTTTATTTATTTATAAATATATATATGAGAGTAGCTGTGTATAAATTTGGGATATAAGTGCATGATTTTCAACATACACTTGCCGTGCGTGCTTCTTAAACCAAAGTTTAATTTGATGTTTTTTTAACGGTATTAATTCCGCCTTACGCCTTATAATTTTATATTAATCATTAAATTTATATAGGTATTACTTTAAATCTGAATAAATCCTTTCAAATATTTTCATTAGGGATATATGTCTTTACATAAACAATAGCGTGACGGTGGATACAGCCGCTTCTAATCGATCTTCTTTGAAATACTTAAAGGAGACATATTTCCAGCAGCACCTCTACCAACATTCTGTGGTTCAAGATTTTGATGATGACTATGAAATATTTTTAAATGAAATTATATCAAAAATATGCAATTGGCATATGATTGCGATTGCATTGCATACCTATTTCATTTTTCCTCGATTTAAAGAAGCGGACATTATTTTTAGGTTTGATATTTAGTTTGTGCTGTATTTTCATTTCGTTTCTATTAATTTTGTTTCAATTAAATTGTTTGCGAGTACCCCATTTAAACCGAGGACCACGTAAACACAGTTCAATAAGACACACATCTCAGAACATGAATATTCAACGTCGGCCGCCGGTCCCACACTAAACTCCAAATATTTTATCTTTTTAATTATCATTTTTTTAATACTTGATTGACTCTTTATTTCAATGGAGACACAGCCATGATTCTCTTTATGATACATGTCATCTTTTATTATACAATTTCGACGTAATAAAATAGAGATTAGTCCGATAAAGAGTTATAAGTTGACTGTATCAAGCAATTTGGTTAAATTACTGGTATTATTGATATTCATGTTGTTGCTAATTAGTGAAGTTATATGTAACATATTAATGTTTATATTCTAATTCCCATCGATTAGTGAAATGTTTATTTTCTTTTTATTTATTTTTGATGTTTTTAATCCACGGTGTGGTGAATTCCAAACACTGTGTGGTCAAGGTTTAATGAATTGAGATGTAGACATATATTTTTATGTAGTAATATAATTTTGTAATTTTAGTGATTTAGTTTAGGTATAGATAGAGAGATAAATACTCTTTATTGCATATCATAGTATTAAAAATACACTGTCAAATATACACGAATAAAATCAAGGTTACAATGGGCTGCCTTATCACAGACTGCGAACTAGATAGTGCCTATATTTACAATTTATGTAGAGTACAATAGATTTCTTGCGAATGACTCCTCACTTTAAGAGACTTGGAAGAGCATAGTTACAGGGTTGGCAGTAAAGAAGTAAATATTTACTGTGAGTACAGCTGAGTACCTATTAACTACCTTAGACCCTTCCAAATTATAACATTACAAAGTTATATTATAATCTTATCGGTAAGTACAAAATTTCAACTGTAAATAGTACATGTAATAACAGTGTGATCTATTACTTATTAAAAAGTAAATAGTTTTCAACTAGAATAATATTATTACCTACTGTAGTAACGTATGTATAAGTTGGTGTATCGTATCAAGTGCTTACCATCACAATATCTACCGCTTTTTAGTGCCAACAAGATGACAAATCTGTCCGATAAATACAGTTTCGCTTAACATTCTGTTCAAAGTATTCCTTTGTACACAAAAGATACAAGAAGCTTTCCTTCCTTCCTTCTCCTTTGAGGACAATGTGACCCACATACAGGGGCGCAGGCGTGTAAGAATGTGTGTCTCGGGGGTGCCCCCTCGCCTCACACTCCATGAGTGGGGTATTATCTGTCGGTGCAGGGGGAAACCCCCGTTTCATGCTCGTATTAGCCTTGTGAGGGTAAATTGCTTTTTGTTTGATCATTTGTATTTCTAATGAGATTTTTTTTTGTTTTTTCTTTACAATCGTGTTTTTTTGAGATACCTACATATGTATAAGCAAACAAGTAGATGCAGGTTTGATATTTAACTAAGTGATTCGTCGTCTTTGTTTATTCTATCTTCTCTTGGACCAGCTACGCTATTTTGTAGAAGAATGGTATTCAAATCACTTTCTTTTAGAAGGAGTTAGCAGTCCCGAGTGGTTTTTATATGTATGACTAGCGATCTGGTGATAGTAGCAGTGTTTTATTATACCTAAATTAAACCTTTTTTTTCAGGTTAACTAATTTATAGTGAAAACTAAATTAATGCGTTTGTGTAATTTAGGAGTAATTAGTGGTAACTAGTGGTTCCTCTGTGCGAGCACAGATGCGTAATCCGACCACGATTCATTATTATTATTTTTCATTTTTTTTAATTCCTGCATTTCTCTTGTTCAAACTTTAACTGTGCCAAATTTAATACGATTTTCCTAAAAAGGAATACAAAGGTTTTGCTTCACGTGTTTCTAAGATTATCTATGTATATAATTATGGCGCTCATGGACACCCGCAACACCAGTGACGTCACAACTGGATACCGGTACCGGAGACCCAAAGGCCTCCAGTATCCTCACTCAAAAAAAACAAACTTGCTATTACTCTGGTCAAGACCGTAGGGTAAGGATCGTATGCGCCGAGCCATAATTCTCTTTGGTATATTTCTTATTTCTGAAGTATTAGGAATGAAAGACCCCCGAGTACAGAATAAAACCCAAATTTTGAATATATTAATTGAAAAAAAGTTAGGTATGTGAGAGGAACATTATATTACACTGTCGGTATAATACGACGTTGAAAAGTTAATAATATAATATAATTCAGTTCTAAAGGGGTGTTATTCTCACCCTATCCGCGCCAGTGAGGAAGGTAATCGAAGCAAAACCGATGCGGGGCAGCCAATTACTTGATTGGTTTCCTTGTTTTGTTTGAACTCAGCTCGTGTATTTGTACGGGACCCTTCTCCTTTAACTTACAAACAGTCGCAAAGATTATTTGCCTGTAAAGAGATTTGAGAAAGATAATATTTTCTTTGGTTTCAATTTTGATGTTGGGGTTCTAATTATTTTGTATGTTATATAGTTATATGTGTCGGATAGTAAGTAATGATATTAGAGTTTACTTTCTAAGGTAAGTACGTTGAGGGTTCAAAGTGAAGACATGTACCTAACTATACCTAAGTACTTCATTAAAAAAAAGTTTTGTATTTAAAAAATGATTAAAAATTTGTTTACAAGTAAGTATTACCTAGATTTTGAAAAAAATCATATTTTGAAATAAATATCTTTAAGGCAGGAGCTGGATGCGAGAAGCCATAGATCGAACTAAGTGGCGTGAAATTGGAGAGGCCTATGTCCAGCAGTGGACTGCGATAGGCCGATGATGATGATGATCTTTAATATTTAAAATATGCTTCTATTAGATAATGACTGCACGGTTGGCCTAGTGGTTTAAGTGGTCGCCACACCGCTTCCTACTGCGCCAAGTGTTGTGGGTTCAAATCCTGCATGGGACGACACTTTGTGTGATCCATAAATTGTTGTTCTAAATCTGGGTGTACTTTGTGTCCGTTTCATGTATGTTTGTAAAGTCCCCCGCGACACAGGAATGTATATTCCTAATGCGGGAGTTGTCTTTAAAAAAAAAACAAAAAAAATAACAAAATTTTGTACGAGTTGACTATAAAGAATATAATGGTAGGGAAGGTAATTGAGGAAAAATAAATGAGCATTATTAATATTTTATTGTATTGATGCTGATATCTAAAAATTTTTTATAGTATATCACTGTTGTTATTTGCAGTCATTCAAGATTTTACGTGAACGGTTTTTTTAATTATAAATTATGAAATTATACAGTTCAAATTACGTTGATAAAATCAAAAGAAAACCAAAAACAAAATGGCTACATATCGCCTTCAATAAATTAATCTCGACATTATAATTTCCTTGACTACTATTGACTATCAAAACGCAGTAACTAACCAAACACAAATCTTGTAAAAAACTATTGGATAATAAAATATAATTAAATAAAAATCAGAAATTTTAAATTTGGAACACGGCAAGCTTCACCTTAACCGCTGTCAACAGAGGGCGCGCTGGCTAATTGGCGTCACTTAGCGCGTCCGCGGCCTATCTATTTAAAGATCTTTGCCTTGCTTTGAATCTAATCCGCGCGAGTCCACGTCTTATTGTGGCATTTCCGCCTCCGCAGCGTGCAATGGTGTCTGGATTTTTTGTTTAATTAGTTGCGGTTGAGTTTTATTGGCAAATAGGTAGGTATTGTTACAAATATTTTTATCTACTGGGTTTAAGTCTTTTCTAGGATTTCTAGCATAATTATAAATAAATGGTTTATTAGATCGACGAAACGATTAAACAATAAGTAGCAAAATAGTGTATTTGAATAACCTAACAATCTTAGCTTTATGTAGTAATTGGCTACTAGCTGAAGGTTCATTCGTTTGTATGTCGGTTTTGTCTTAACAATTTTTATGGCATAAAAATCCCCATGTGTTATTTACCCATAATATATCGCTATGCCGAATTCTGTTTACTTCCATACAATATCCATACATCCAGCCATTAAAACTTTTTAATATATAGCTTATATTCCTAAAGACATTAAAATAGTTAAAATATAGAAAAAGTACAATAGAACAACCACAATAAGTCCTTATAAAATATGCAACATATAATTTTAATAAATTAAATACGTGAATCACAGCAGACTAATGAATAAGCATTTCTTTATTAAACAGCATAACTCACATCAAAGAAATCCACATAATCTCATATATTACAAAACATCCCCTCCTATCTTATACGGACTGTATTAAAATTTAATTCCCCCATAACTCCAAATTGTAGGGAACACATCACTTTATATCGAAACCCCTTATTTTCCACATAACGGGTTCATTTTCACCCTTCTCTTGGCTCACGTACATTTAAAGTTAGTTTTGATGGGAAACTTAGTCTATATACAGAGGGGTTAACCATGCGGTTACTTTTGCTTTTACGGAGCTGTAAGTACTAGATGTTGTATCACAGAGTTAATATTAAGGTATCATTACGCCAGTATATAAACAATAGGACAATTGACCGTGGGAGAGCCACGCTTCAGCATGAATTGGCCGGCTCGATCGGAGTAATACCATGGCCTCACAGAAAACCAGTGTGAAACAGCGCCTGCGCAGGGTTTTATCCAATGAGTGAGGATACCAAAGGCCCATACCCAAACCCCTTCTCCCATCCTCCTCCCTATCCCTCAAAGGCCGGCAATGCACTTGCCTCTGGTGTTGCGGGTGTCCATGGGCGGCGATAATCGCCTACCATCAAGTGATACGTCTGCTCGTCGGCCTATACCAAAAAAAAAAGAAAAAAGTCTATCGCATCTTTATTTATTTCAAATTTTTATTTAATACTCATCCATACTCTATACTAACAATTATACTAAATCTCCTCATGTACCAGATTACCAGGTAATTTAAATAGAAAAATTTTAACTAGAGAAATAGAATTACATTATTAATATATTAAATATTCGAAAGTAATTGTTATGCTTTCACGACTGAACTGCCGCACCGATGAAATTGGCAGAGAGATACTTTGATTTTTGTAAAAAGACATAGGCTGTTCGTTATCTGGATAACAGATTACCACGCGGGCGGATCCGCGAACAAAAGCTTTCTTCTTTATATATTTTTATATAGGTAAGTACCGATGACGAAAATGTTCAATATTACATTCATGGAAATTGGATGGGCATGAATGTAGAAAACGCTTAAGTCAATGTAATCTTAGGAATTATACCCGCATAGAAATATCACACTGCAAATAGATTATGTTTTTCTTACATATTAAAAACAATAATAATATATTTGACTTTCTTGTGTACCTATGTCTAATGACTGTAAACAAAACGGGATTTATTGAAAAGGAAAACGTCTTCATGTCGTACAGCATATCTTACGTATCATAGTTCATAAGGGCTAAATTTTAAATACAATAAAGATAATTATAATTATGCTTGAGTATTCTCAAGTTTTCCTTTGAATATGAAGATCCTCAAAGCAATGAATAGGAACCCTTTTCGAAAACAAGGAAATGTGTAACGTTATATTACGCAAATAATGTGTATATGTTCTTATTTTACTTCGATAGGGTTGTCACTTGTAAATATTAATAAATATATGTAAAATTCTGGGTGAACCGTGGGAGAGCCAAGCTTCGGCATGCATGGGCTAGCTCGACCGGAGTGATACCAAGACTTTACAGAAAACCGCCTGCGCTGTGTTTCACCGAGAGAGTGAGGATACAGCAGAGCTATACCCCTACCCCCTCCCTCTCCCCCGAAGGCCAGTAACGTATTTATGACGCCTCTGGTGTTGCGGGTGTCCATGGGTGGCGGTAATCGCTTACCATCAGGCTATACGTCTGCTCGTTTGCCTTAAAAATCTAACCTTGCTTTGAGTGAAACCACAATTTAGTACTTTTTTAAAGGCTTTCACGCTTTTTTTTCAGTAAAAGACAGCTTACTGCTTAGGTATCAGGTGCGTGTCGCGGAGTACTTTACAAACAAACATGAGATGGTCACAAACATTGGCCCTGGCAGGTCAGAAGTCGTGTGTTTTGTTTCTACCTTTCTTATAAATCATAAATTAATGCATTTGGTGTTACACTATGGTAATAATCAGATATTAAAATAAATTAAAATCATGTGGCTAATTATGCCAACATTCTCATTACTACAGCTGCACAGACTTTGACAAATTTGTGCACAATTTGCGCAAGAATTATTCATATAGGAATTTTATTAGTGTGGTAACCCTAGCTCTCAATTCAGAAGTACACATACTCATCCTTCAGTATGTATATGTACCTACATATATGAAAGTAGACGTAAATACAAGAGAACCTTTTATCTAAACCAGCTTTTGATGAAACAGCCGGCTTTATAATTAGGTCGTTATTAAATTCCTTGAAAGATTATCATTAGATACAAGGATAATGGCGGCATATGGAGGTAGTTGTAGAAAATTTCCTGATTAGGACACTACTTTGACGCGTAATATGGTAACTGACATTTATGTTTTGAGTTTTCACGTTATTTATTTTTAGACAATTATTTATTATATGTCTTAATTTTGATAATCATTTATATAATACTATTATATATTAGTTAGTTTTAAAATAAATCACAAAAGAAACAAAAAGTTCTCATAGAAACTGTAACATTAAAATATTGTACGATAAGCAAAACTTAATCTCTCTTTCTGCAATACCACCAATGCAACAAATAAAATATTCAAAATAGTAATTCGTAAGTAATATAATTAAAGTCCATTCACGCAATAAACTTCACTGGAACAGATGTCCAAAATAACTTGACCTCAGTATACATCAGTAGTATGAAAAGTAAATTCGTTTCGACCAAATATCAGCACGTACTTAACCATAACTAACCATTTAATTAGATACTGCGTGTTCACTTTAATAATTATCTTATCTGTCATCAAACATAGCCAGTGCACGTTGACCTCTATCGCCCATTCATTACTATGACACGAGAGGCCAACGACACCAGTTCACATGACCCTTATTGAACTTACAAAACGGTTGGTTAATTTATCGAAAAATTAATAGCATTTGTTGTAATGGAAAGTGGAGATTTATTTGTTTGTTTAACGGTGAAAGTTGTATTGTAAGCGAGAAAAGGGAGCTTTGTGCTATAGAATAAAAGACCTAGAATAAAATGACCTCTGTGTAATACTTTGAACGTAGCACATGGCTCAAGTTTTTAGAAAATAAGTGTTATTTGTGTAGGTGAATCAAATTTTTGTAAAGATTCTTTAGCTGATTGAAACAAATGGTTAAGATAACACCATTAACAATAATGAAGTATTCTCTTTAAAGTAAATAGAGTATGCCATAGCATATTGGCATGTCAAATTACACTTTTTACTAATATTATTTGATAAAACACCAATATTGTTGCATGAAAAGTTACACATTTCCATGAAATCGTATTGAATCTTATATATGATATGTATGTATTTACAAAAAAAAGCATATATGTATTTATATCAGTTATTTAGTACCCATATTACAAGCTCTGCTTAGTTTGGGAGTGCATGCCGTTGTGTTTTAGATGTCTGAAATACTTATTATTATTATTTATTATATAAAATTCTCGTGTCGCGGTGTTTGTAGTTAAACTCCTCCGAAACGGCTTGACTGATTCTCATGAAATTTTGTGTGCATATTTGGTAGGTCTCAGAATCGGACAACATATATTTTTCATACCCTTAAATGTTAGGAGTAGTCCACCCTTAAATATTTTTATTTATTTTTATATCAAAGCAACGTTTGCCGTTCAGCTAGTTACTTATAAAATGCATACTACTAAATACTTTCATCTATTTATATGGACACTATTATCAGTAGAAAGACAATTTACGGCTGCCTTTGGGACGGTAATGAAATTATTTCTAATATCCAACAAAAATAAATTCCTAAAAAGCGGTCATCAATTTACATGGTCTTGAATCTTTTTACGTACATTTGACATAAAAATATCGGGTACTAACATCGGGAAATGGTGCCATTAGTAACACTAATGTTCATTTGTAGGCGCTCCCTGAAACATTACCGCTGTTTTGGTGAATGTTTTGCCTACCAAGTTGGGTACCGTGGATCAAAGACTACCTGTTTGAATAATATTAGGTAAATTAATTGA
The DNA here is from genome assembly GCA_003709505.1 of Hyphantria cunea. Taxonomy (NCBI): domain Eukaryota; kingdom Metazoa; phylum Arthropoda; class Insecta; order Lepidoptera; family Erebidae; genus Hyphantria; species Hyphantria cunea. The sequence continues at coordinate 317,586 of PKRV01001643.1, read as the reverse complement.
TGTGTAAGTGGGTGATTCAGAATATAATTTCATTCATTCGGTCAAATGTAACTTAAGAATTGATTATCATTAGTTTTCGGAGAGACAGTTGTACCACTCCGCTTGAGCCAAGCCAAAGATATGTGACGATGCATGACTCGCTCTCGTGTTTAAATTATGCATACATATGTGTGGTTACATTGGTTGCAGTAAATTTTCCGATTTATTATACACTATTAAGTTTCTTTTAACATTTTTAAAATGTCGGGGTATCTATAGGAAAGTTTAAATTCACACTATAAAATTTGGAATTGGTTGCTACCTTTAAAGCATGCATTATATATTATCATAATAGGTAGCTGTTAACGTTATCAAAGAACAAATTAAAGATATTTACTAAAAAAGGTGTCAATGTTTTATCTTGTTTATGAGAAATTCATGTTGGAAGTTTTACATTTGAATGATAAGTAGCAGTTTACGTAATATTTAACTAGTTCAGAGCTACGGAACCAGATCCCAATACAAAGAAGTGACTGACCAATTTTTAAACGATGCTTTTACGGAAGAAATAAGTAGCTGCCATTTCCATTTGGGGCGCTTAAGTGGGCGTGATCTTTTTTTTAATTTATTACAGTTTACTTTCCGTTTTAATGTGTTTTTGGCTTTTAAAAATCGTCTCTCTTCCGAATTGATTTTATTATGTGTTTGCTATTAAAATTCTATTTTACAGCTCTTATTGGAGCTGCCGTTATGGTAGGTATTTTTGTTTTTATTTGTGTTTTATAGTTAAGCAACTTACCACCAGGTGATATTTTCTTTATGATATAGGGGGCAAACGAGCAGACGTATCGTAGGATGGTAAGCGATTACCGCCGCCCATAGACACACACAACACCAGAGGCGTCACAAGTTCATTGCCGGCTTTTTAAGTACACATAAATGAATGAATAGTATATAATAAAAAATCAACCTTAGTAGTTACCTACATAGATTTGAGTGGCAATAGTTGAGTTGATCCTTATCTTTTATATTGTATAAGTATAATAATGCATCGAAAATTTTACTATTAGCTATACGTTTTGGAATAATAATCTAACTCAATCAAAAACAAATTTCAAAAAGCTATTACTCTACACATTTAATAGTTACACAAATTAGGGATAAATTTGTCAAACTATACTATTGTCAAATTTTACCCAAACATCTGAGAAGTCTACAATTCTATTAAATAAGTATAAGAAATATTGGGCGGCGCGCCCATGCCACGACAATAGGGCATTGTGTGGTGGGCGTTTCCCATTGTGCCAACGAGCCAATCAGAGCGACGCATTTAACAATAGCGCACCGAATGCCGCGTCACGTCTATTGTCGTTCGCTGATGTCTGGCCATTGTTCCGCGTTTGAAATTTCAAATTGCCATTTACCTTGTTCTATTTTCGACCAGTCATAGGTACTTTTTATGAGTGAATTAGATTGATGTATTTGGAACTAAGTCCTTTTGCCAATACATTAAAAAAGAGGCGTTAGTTTTGTAAATAAAATTTAGGCGTATTACACTCATTTGATAAACCAAATATAATGGTAATTGCTTACGTATATCACATTAAAGTAGTTTGTCTATTAACAATCTTGAAGTGTCCTTCTATTTATAAACAGTACTAACATAGAAACACAAATAACAGTACTTAATAAGCCAATAATAACCCGGACTTGAAACTTGCACGTTAAAGTTAGATGACACAACTTTGTTCAATCTAAATATAAAGCAAACGTAACAGTGGAATATACTTAAAGATAAATATTGACAAAAAATATTTCTAAGATTCAAAAATAGAACATCAAATTCATAATCAATTACAAGTTTCAACCTTAACACGTTTAAGTGACAGTCTCAAATATATTAACTTAAAAAATAAACAGAAACGTAAACGTCGAATTTGTTTGACAAAACTGAATTCAAAAATAATATTGTAATGTATGCAGGTTAACGTTAGGTCAGTGTACAAATTTGTTAGTGTTTTAAACCTAAACCCGTCAGTTAGAATTTATTGCAGTGTGTAGTAACGAAAGCGGCCATTAAGAAGTGCAATAGGCATAGTATCTGTGACCGGATGTTCGGAACAGGTGTCGCCGACTGACCGACCACGTACAACGAGATGGAGCGAGATGCGATCGATGAACTCGAGTAACGTATTGATATCGGAGTAGGGGGTAGTAGTTTGAATAGTTTATTTTGTAGACTTTGTATAGCACTAATAATAATTATATATATTTATATGCTTTAAACGTGGAATACAAAGGTATGACGTTTTATAATTTTTAGAGCACTTACGTTTCGCTAATATTAACTATCATTTAAAGTTTTTATGTTACTATTGAAAAAAGAACTTATAATACTATAAAAACTATCTAGTGGTCATGCATGTAACTCAACTTTAAGGAGTCTTAGCTTGAATGTTTTTATTTGGTTGGACAATTTATTATAGACGCGAAATATCTCACATAGCTAAGCATTTTTTGTTTTATTTATTCAATCAGAGAATGTCATATAATACTAATCCATGAGGATTTCTGCGATTGCTTGGATTTATGTCATTTATTTCGTATATATATAAGGAAAATAACACTAACAAACCAAGGTTTTTAAGTATAGGTTGATAAGATTCATTCATTTGCAATCCACACATTGCACTGATACACTTTTTGTGATGCAAATGCTCTATCTACTGCAGTACTATTGCCCCACATAACTGAGCCATAACGCAGCACTGACTCAACATACGCTTTGTAAGACATTACAACAGTTTTAATATTAGCAATAATTTTTATCTGTTTGAGAGCATAAACATTTATTTTTTATTTTGATGTATTTTCCACTTGCATTTTCTAGTTTAAATTTGCGTCTATGGATACGCCTAGAAGTTTTGTATGTTTAATTTCTTTGATTTTTGTGATGTTTCACTAAAATTTATATTTATGGTTATAAGACTGATTAAATTGAACGTAAGTACGTGGATTTATCGAGGTTAGTACCCAAATTATTTATAGTTAGCCAATGAACTAAATTATCTGTAATATTATTGATGTCAGCTTCGTGGTCACTAACTGTGTTGGTTTTTTCATCAATGGTAACAATATTTGATATGTGATCAGCATACAGTGTTGTGATTAGTTATAGTTTATACAAAGATCTATGTTTTTTTTATACACATAGGCTAATTATACTCAATCTTGCATTAAGCTAATCTTTAACAAGATACCCTAATAAAAAAGAGTTTATATCAAATATAATACTCTTTTTTTAGTTTCCATTCTCATAGACAGGGTCGTCGGATATTCTGATAGATTTATAACTTAAACAAACCCTACAAAAAATCTTGCTATATATATTATATATAGGTATTATAAGTATCTAAATTATATTTCAAGAGTTTAAAATAACTTCATAGATAATTCACTTGTAGGTATAATAAAGTGGTTCATGAATAGAAATTACTAAAATACTTTTTACAAAGAAATATATCTTATGTTCTGTAGATTTGCTTCATTTCAAATAAAAGCCACACACACGAAGAAAACACTGAAAAACTTTTTTAACCATTTATATTAGACCTACCGCGCCCCTTTAAATCTTCGTGAAACTTTACAAAACGGGGTAACGTAATGTGTTTTCACGGGTCTTTCTTAAATGGATACTGTATGGAGGTATTACTACTTAATGTTACAGTTATATTGAACTTTATGCTTTTGTTCTAAGGTTTGATTTTACTTGGCTCCAGTGTTAGTACATGTCACCCCCTACCCCATTCTACTGGGTAGCTTCCCCCCTCGAGCAACGTCTTGGAAATGTTTAGTCTTGCCTCCATACATGTTTTGTTTGGCTTTTATTCTACCTGCTTTTATGTGGTACAGATAGCTACCTACCCCCTATAGGATGAGTAGATAGGAAGATGGTACGTTTTGTGTAGCTGAGTCAACGTTATCTATTCTATTTAGAAAGGTTTCTCTAATCTCTTGGGTGGGTATAAATTCTAGGTAGTTGGGAAAAAAATAGTATTTAGTAAGAAGAATAGTAATGTAAATGGAAAACTATGAGTAGTAATTTTTCACATATACATGACACACGAGCAAACTACGAACCTACGCTACTCGGAGAGGCATTAAAATGAGAGAATGTCCGCTGTCCGATCCCAAGTTATTCAATACGCATATGGTATTGTTTGGAATGTCTATCTAACCTTGAAAGTCGTTCTTTAGACTTTCCTAAAATATACATACCTACATGAAAACTACATTTAGTAACTTGCCAGTAACACGTTCAATTAGTTAAATAGAAACATAATAGCAATACAATAGTGTCTTCATGGGAGAGAGCCATATTTCGACACAAAATTTAAGGAGTCAAAAGTGGTGCTATTTTTTCGATAATTTTAAACGGTTAATGTGAAAGAGTTGATTTTTGGATCATGGTAACATGACCCAAAAATCATACAATCATACAATCAATAGGAAAAAGGAAGTGTCAAAAGTGTCACTTGGGACTCTTGCTGCAGGTGAGCATGTGATCCGTTTGCTGGTAGGCATACCACAATCAGTCTACTGGCGAAACTATAAAAAAACTATTCCTACCTTAATTCACTTCAAAGATCATAATCTTCTTGTTTCATACAAGCCCAGCTATTCTGACTCTGCTCTGCTTGAAAATAAGTATGAACAGAATCCAAGAGTAGTGGTTATCAGACTTTTATTTCATTCCAAAATTTCAATGAATATATCCTGAAATATTAATTGAAATACGCAGGCTTTACATTGGAAAATTCCCCAGCAACATAAATAGAAACAAAAGTCAGTAAATAACGGAGAAAACAAGACGAAAATTCCTTTGCATCGTTGGACAGAGGACAGAAGGACATGGGGAGGGACGTAAAAGTAAAAAGAAACAAGACGCAGTGAAAAAGAGCAGCCGCGCCTTTGTGTGATATCCCCCTAACGTACAGATAGCAAAAAAAGGAAATTAAAATACTGCAATGTAAAAAAAATATTATTATTCAGTCAGTCAATACTAACTGAAGAAATGTACGCCTTATTTTTGAATGTGATATGTTAGATTATTTTGAAGAATTTGGTGTACTCAAAAGTTTCAGAAACCAGAAATTCAGAAAAAAATATATGTCAATAGTTTTGCTATTAAAAGTTGTTTTATAAGGGTCAATACACAAAAGTGCGAGTTACACAACAGCGAAGAACCTGTGATGGAGACTGCTAAATTGATGTCTTATGACTATCATTGTATGAATTATTTTCCTTCAAAGCAATTAATTCATATCGCAAGAATTCGCACTATTATATTACAACCTTGTATCAATATGTAATTTTTTCAAACTGAGTTTGTGAAATATTTCGTTACGTAAACAGACAATTAGAAATAGGATTTTTTCTACTTATGGACCTGCCACACTGTCTACTTTGCCTTATGGAGAGAATGGCCAGAATCCAAAAGTAGTGGTCTCTACCGGAGATCTAAAGAAGCTTCTGCATCATTGGAGCGCTGCTGTTTTATGTCACTTGCGTTTCAACAATGCTAATCCATCCAAAGTGTTTTGAGAACTTTATTTATTAGCACTCACAATTAAAAAGGTAGTTTAGATTACTAGTTTAGATGTTAAAGTCTTGTATGTTTGCGTTCTATAGTAATACAACATGCGTTGAATCTGCTTCATTTTGAACATTTGATATTTCAACATAAATGTGTAAAATATCACCTATAAATAAGCATAATGTGTTTTTATTTATTCAATCAACCACGTGCTAAAGTTTTTTTTCTCACTTGTCATTCGAAACCTAATTACATTTTGTTGATAAACGAAATTGGTACAGCAATTCGAAAATTATGTAAATTAAAACAATTTTAATTGAGAAAAGTGACCATTAATTGTCTGAAACGCACCAATCCGTATATTTTAATTATTTTATGGTAAAATGAAATTGCTTAATATATATAAAATGGCTGTTTTTATGAACTGTTATTTTTCTCTCTACGCCAATTTAAAACTGAATAGGCAAAATGTGTTCAACGGTCTACAAATTGAATAAAACTTTAAATACGTTAATAATTTCAAAGTTATGAAATCTATCATTAAAGTGAAAGTTTTTGTCTTTGGAAATCAAATACTGATTGTAATGTAAACAAAGTCAGCAATTTCTACTTAATTGGCCATTATGTGTCAATTGGACTATTTTCTACAGAGTTTTTTTCATTTCAATGAATATATGACATCAATTCAACTCTATGTTGATTTTATTCGTACCTATTCGCATTTAAGATGATACCTAACTAGTTCTAAACGGAGATTCCCTTTTCAAGAACTGAAGTCAGGCTTTGCACTTAAATTTTTCATCTTTAAGTTTCTAGTATTTAAGTTTTTTTAACCAAAAATTTATAGGTCTTTATTCTAAATAGCGACGAAGATTGACTGTATTACCATGCACATATTTTAAAGAAAATAATATACAAAAAAGGTTTTCATTGATCTGCTGACGGTACTAGCAGATACGACTTTGTAAAGCTCGTCTGCGGGGGAGGCGAAATTAAGAGACACTTTGTGTACTTCCATAAAGAGATGTTTTCATGCACACCTACAGTTATGAAATACCTAATTACCATTCTCAGACAGATATTCGGCCTAGGAGTATAATAAAAACATTGCGTTAAATTATTTAAGAAGGAAAACTCCTTCTTATTGCCTTTGTAGTAGACCTCAGACATGATGATTTCTGACAATCGGAGGTACCTGTCACTACATGGCAAATTTGGCTGAAAAGCGAGCTCAGCCGTAGTTGATCTCCAACTGAGAGGAATAATGACGTAAAAGCAGGTAATAAAATAATCAAACCGTTGGTGCTCTGAATCCTGTGTCCTTGCACTACTTTAAACACATGTTAGATATATGTACTTATACGAAGCATGTTTCATGACCATAAATAAAATTATTTTTGTATTCCACTGCTGGATAAGACTTCCTTGAAAAAGGTTTTGATCTACTTTACCATACTACTAAACACTTGGTAGGGTCAAAAAACTGAAAATTAGGAAAACATAAAAATAATTATCAATCAGTCAAATTAAAAACCTAATTCATCTTGAAGACAGTTCATAAAAGTTTGAAAAATGAGTCTAATTGCTTATGATATTAGTGATACAACATCTATTGAACGTTCCATATCCAGGCACCAAGTCTTTGTACTCTCATATCAGTTCACTCTCGTCCATCATGAGCACATTTCAAAGAGTAGCCAAACAAAATAGAAGAGAAATGATTAATGATCTCAGCAGTAAGGTGGTGCGATTCTCTCTCTACATCATAATATCATTGGCAGCTGCGTTTAATGTGCGCCTAATCTATTGTTATTAATAACAAGCTGGATATAGTATATTTAAAACTAGATAATCAGGGTAGACTCAACACAATCTGTCGAAAATGGTTCATATATCTATGTATGATATCATTGAACTTTGATATACTATGTATCTAATTATGTGGGTTATGCTATACTAAATTTAATGGAGATAGTCCCCAAGTAATGGGTGAAACTGTTTACTGTTAAATTACCCTACTGCAGCAGATAAAGAAGTACTTCAAGTTGAATACAATTAGGTCTTTAATTCGTTTTAATAATGCCCCTTTTCTGATATTGTTTTTCCTTTTTACCTTACACACACATCTGACTCTTAGTGAGCCCTTGATTAATGGTGATTGGCCAAACTCCGATAGTGTAACTGAGACTAAAATTTTAATTACTTACAATTAATAGTCACATTGAATATGTCTCTCTTTGCCCCTTTGAAGAACATAATATGTATGAAAGTTACTGTAAAACTGTAGATTCTTAAAATTTTGTATTTAGTTACCTATATGGCGGAAAACTGTGCTTCGGCCCTATTGGGCCGGCTCAACTGGTGTGAAACAGAACTGTTTTCCACCGAGTGAGTGATAATACCGCAAGCCCATACCCCAACCCCTCTCCTCATCCCCCAAAGGCCGGTAACCGAGTGTCCGTCTGCTCGAAGGCCTCTTATTCCGTAATAAAATATATATTTATCTCCAGATCTTAGTCATACGTTGGTTGAAGATAAAATACGTCACCTATGAATGAAACAAAAGTGTTCCGGTGCGCTGCAAATGTCACACAAGATGAATGTCATAAATGTCCAAGCAATAATAACGCGGGCTACAATGTATCTAATTGTTTTTGTTAAACAAGTGGCTACCAGACGCGGGAGCTGTAAGAATAGCACAGCGATTACTATTGGCCAGAAACGATGACAGCAGAATTAGTATTCTGGAACTGGTTGTAAATTTGAAATTTTAAGAAAGAATACGACAAGGTTTAAACGCTACTTCTTTAAGTAGAACTACATTATTTACTATTAAAGATGTAGACTGCCTTGTTGGCGTAGTGATAGCGTACGCGACTGCTATGCTTGAAGTCTCGAGTTCGATTCCCTGTTCGGACTAAATATTTGTATCACCTGTAAATATTTGTTTCGGAGTTTGGGTGTTTTCTATCTACTCTATATATGTATATCAGCTGTCTATTACCCGTAATACAAGCTATGCTTAGCTTGAGACTAGACGGTCTTGTGTGTTTGATTTCCAAAATATTTACTGTTATATATATATATAATTACCACCAAATTTAAATGTAAGAGTTCTTAAGTCAAAGATCAAAGAACCTACCAATATTTGAATGGGTAACAAACCAGATGAAGCTTATGACAGCTTATTACACGGTACCCAATGGACGTGCTTAGAGTAGTAAGTAAAGCCTCAATAAAATATGTTAAAATATTCTGTTTTGTATTTTGTTAATAAAAGAGATTTTAGTTTAGCAATCGATAAAACAGATTCGACAAATCACGGATAGCCTGTGTCATGAAGAATATGTAACTATTATTATCATTTATTTAAAGTTCATAGGTGACTTCTTGACTGTGATGCAACTGTGTATCACTTGACTTGTATCACATACTACTTATGACAGATCAGGCATTCAAATCCTATTAAATCAGTGATCGGACGACTTAAAACTTAAAACTAAACAACAAATATGTAAAACTTGTCTTGAGTTCATTTAAAACACACAAAGACATACTAATACTGGCTATTGTAGTAATACATATAATCAAATATAGACATTCTACATGCAGTACATGCCAGGTAAGGCACATTTTATAAATGGACTAGTTTTTGACCGCGGCTTGGTTCATGCACAAGTAGAAACTTTCATCCCCTATTTTACCCCCTTAGGAGTGTCATTTCCAAAATTTCTTTCTTAGTGCTCTCTTACGTTACATAAAGAACCTACATGCAAATATTCAGGATTCTAGGTTCAGCGGTTTGGGCTGTATGTTGATCTCTGGGTATCTTAGTCAGTCAGTCACCTCCCTCTTTTATAGATATAGATTAACAATATGCCTAGTAGGAGCCAAAACCTCATTTAGGAGAGGCTTATCACCAGCAGTGTACTATAAAAGGTTGGTGATGATGATGAAATCACCACAGAGTAAGCAGTTATGGTGTTTCATTAGTAAAAGCCACAAATTGCTTAATTCTCGTTACTGTAATAAAAGTTTTACGACACAATTATAACTGACACAATATAAACGTCAAAAAATATTTTTAAAAATGTGTCAAACTAATAGTCAGAAGATCGTATTATTATAAAAACAATAAAATTACTAAATTAATAACGGCATTTAAAATAAAATGCCGGGTTTATAGTCAATATAAACGGTTAATAATAGAAAATATGTTGTTTAATAAATCTTTTATACAATAATAATAATAAATAGACAGTGTCAAAAATACTTGTGTCGTTAACATACGACACCGCGGGTTTAGTACGTCAACTCGGTTGCTAATTGGTCGTAAATTATTTTAATTTGCCTCACTGCCCACCCCGCGTCAATTTAGTGGGTTGAATATGATTATTAGATGGGCTAGCGAAAAAATATATGATATGATTTATCATGTGGCTTTTAACAGAAATGGTTTGGGTAAACCGTTTGCTATATTTTCTGTTTATTATGTACTATTGATGTCTTTATTGTTTCCACGTAAGAGATGACTTTTATCTTCTATAAATATTATAAATTATTAATATGTAAATTATTCCAACCGCTTAACATCATTCCTGATCTTAAAATGTTATTGTGGTCAACTGTTCTATTAATGTCCACATCTAAGCAGTACCTAACAACTTTCAATGAAAATTATTGCATATTTTCATCATTATCATCATCATCAGCCTATCTATCTATCTGCTGGACATAGGCCTCTCCAATTTCACGCCACTTAGTTCGACCTATGGCTTCTCGCATCCAGCTCCTGCCAGCCGTCTTGCGCAAATCATAGCTCCACCTGGCCTGTGGACGTACTACACTACGTTTGCCGAGACGCGGTCTCCACTCAAGAACTCGTTTACCCCAACGGCTATCGGTTCTTCGGCAAATGTGGCCAGCCCACTGTCTTCAGCTTGCTAATCCTGTGGGCTATGTCGATGACCCTGGTTCTTTGTCGGATCACCTCGTTCCTGATGCGGTCCCTTAGAGAAACGCCGAGCATAGCCCTCTCCATAGCAAGCTGAGCGACTTTGAACTTATGGACCAGTCGAACCGTAAGTGTCCACGTTTCGGCTCCGTATGCATATTTTATAGGTATGGAAAATATATTCATTTCAAGAACAATGACGTAGAAGGCAGAAATGTCTCCTTAAGGAGACTTAATAAGTTATGTATATTAAGAAAGTTGGATACAAAAATTGCCTTTAGATTTATCCTCAGTATTCAAATACCTATCTGACTTTAAAAACTTTCAAAGACAAGAGAAACCATTTGCATGATCAGCTGTTCTCAAATTTGCATTTTTATTTTCCCAACTGATAACTGATTACTGCTTTTTTGTAACTATAATATCGTTATTACATTCCTAACTGAAGAATAATTACAAATATATTTTAGCACAGACTTCTTTCATCAGTCGTGATACAATAACATACCCACAAATGAAGTAAAACGTTCAAAACTCCCTAAAGTAATAAAAATGGTACAGTCGCAAGGAAATAATAACAAATGCATGCCCTAGAATTTCTCGCTCCAATAATACCCGTGTTATTTCAATTAATAACTCTAAACCAACAATGAGCAGAACTTTGACAGCGGCATCCGTTTTATGTCTGACTTACGGTCTCCAAGTCAATTGTCTGAGCTAAATCTGTTGCAAATAAAACTAAACAGTAAACCTTGTATTGTAGCTCAGACCATGCGATAAATATCATTAGGTGAAAATATAAATGTGTGAATGACACTTACTGCTTAGCATGAAGCTGGTTAAGTTCTCACCACGGATACATAATTGGGTAATGAGCATGATAATTTGCTCTGTGTTTGATTGTAGATTTTCTATGCTCTGTATTTGTGTTATAATAATAATTTTTATGGGAATTAACGCGATCACTTATTTAAAGGTATTAATTACATTACATACCTTCGATTGTGGACATAGGGTGAGTCAGCCTGTGACCACGGCCGATGCAACCTGGTCGAAACATCAGGCAAAGTGGAGATATGTAATACCTTTAAGTTAAATCCCACGAAAAAAATGATTATTATATCATGTAACGCGAAAGCTATCTTGGGTTTGGACAGCCGTGTTTTGTATAATTAACTATGTAGACTATAACTGTTTTTCTAGCCTATAGTTTATTAAATTCATCAACCATAGTTTTATGTTATAAATATATTTAATTTTTTTAGTTAAACTCCTTTAAAGCAGTTACAAAAATATCATCATTATGTAATTGTAATTTTCAATAAATTATTTCAGAACTTCTTTTACTTTAATTGTTTTCAAAACTGAATCAAAAGTGCTGAAATGACTCCCAAAATAAAAATTGACAAACTTTATTACTTACTGTTTTACTTACTATCGTCTTACGATTACGATATATATCTTTTTATATATATATTTCTTATTTTTAAGTAAGTAAGAACGTCTTGCCGAATAATTACGTATATTTTTGAGTTAGTATCGCTATCACTATGACTCAAGCTTAGTGCAAAACCCACAAAGAGCTTAGTTCAAGGTAGGACATGCGTTTATGAAGTTAAACAACTCAAGCATTATTGTTTTTGCATGACACCAAATGACAGTTCACGAGGGTTAGTGTTTAATTGTTTTATTCAGTGGTTTATAAATGTTTACAATTGGTGCATTACTTTATATCTACCCATAGTTTTGTTTTCAAAACCTACATGTGTATTACAGGAGTGTAACATTGTGTCGTGACAAATTAAAGAATGAACAAAATTCATTCTGTAATGGATTCAAATTAAATATAAAGCAGGTATAATATATTTATTATATGTAGGTATTTCATTAAATTCACTTGATGCAAATTAATAATTTTCTAATGCAATATTTTAGTACCGAGTATACTAAGAGCGATAAGTACCTGCCTATTGTGTAGTACCTTTATGAGAATAAAGGTACTACACAATAGGCAGGTACTTTTAGAATTGAACAATAAATAAAAAAAGGTTGAAGTGTGGAAAATGCTCAACAGACTGACCACAAAAAATATGAGCCAAAGATAGTCGCTGGCTTAAACTGGATACAATGCGCGCTTCGCAGAGAAGAACGTATAATATTGAAGGAGGCCAATACTGAAAAGATGAAAAGGCAAAGAAAGTAATGGAAATATTTTAAATTACTCAACGTGTCAGCCCTGACAGCCCTGACATATCCATATGCGTCTATTACGGGCGGCATCATTCCTGGAACTTGTCAGAACTAGTCTAGAACAATGACAGTCTGTTGGACTCGGAACGGTTACGGTCTTTTGGAATATTGTTGTTTATTTCCACACGAACTATAGCTGGACTTAAATGTGCAAGAACTTTAAGACGTAGACTGTCTTTAGTTAGTGTTATCGCTTTAAAAAAGGCGACTGGATGGATAGTTAACCAGCTTCACTTCGAACTAGGTACACAAATGTTGAATGTTAATTTTAACCTAGTTATATTAAAACTAGGATTCGCAATGTCTAGACTTAAGAAAATCTTGTTTTAATTTGTAGGTATTTCATTTTGTAGGACACCTTTTTATATAACTTTTTATACAATTTCTTTTTTGATAACAAACCAATTAGGTTTGTTAACTAAATTTCTTATCAGACATTACGTTTACGTTAATTTTATCATAATATATATCACTCGCCAAAAACTTAGTGATATAAGTATATCTTGAAATCCAAATCATTCCAGAATAGAAACGCATGCGTTTCAAAACATTGTACAACGCTTTATGTCCCTATCCGTCACAGTTATCACTCAGTAACAAGGCACTGCACTACATTGTCTTGTTGCAATTATATTTATCACTGTATTCTGTTATGACAGGTCGTATATTTTGCGTTAATAGTAGTGGTTGGTGTCACTTACGATGAATTAAATATGTCTTTACAAGGAACCCAACTCTGAATTATAAAGATCTAGCTTTTGCCCGCGGCTTCTCCCGCGTATATGTTGGTTATCGCGGTAAAGAGTAGTTTATGTCTTTTCCAAGGAATTAAAGTATCGTCAAGCTAAATGTCATTGAAATCGGTGCAGCGGCTTAGCCAAGGAAACGTAACAAACAGAGCGAGTTACTTACGATATTATAATATTAGTATAAATGTCAAACCATGGGTTTCTTTTAAATCAAGCGGGTAGTTGATACTATTTGAGGTGTTGTGCATATCATCAAACATTACTGATTGTATTTTTACTTATATTAGAAGGAATCACGGTACCTGCATTACGTAGTAGAGAAGAACTACTGTATTAATTTATTGGAACATTTAAGAAATATAACTCGTTTTCCTTTTAAAATAAGTCACGAATGTTTAAAATAAACGATGTCTGACAGCATGAATAATTTCCAACTCAAATAACGCAAGGAAATTGCAAAACAACAGCCCATTAACAATTACACAAAAAGAAACAGATATTAAAAGTCACTGCAAATCTGAAATGGGTTTTAATATCAATCAGCAACCGATAAGCAAGCAATATATTAGCTATTATACACAATATTTTTCAGCGCTAATGGCGGATGTTTTGGCGCAAAGTGCAAGCGTCCGTCGTGCGCACAATTGCCGCGTCCGGTGCGCCCGCGCAGGTTTACGTGTCGCTTCTTTTAACGGATCGTTTCGTCTTCATTTGTTTTAGAAGTGAGATATTGATCATTTGGACAGATCTGATTAGTTGGTGTTTCTGTTTGAATGAAGGTTAAGCTAAGGGCTTTGAACTTGATAAATCATATAGGTAAACGTATATAGAAATACATATTATCCAAAGCAATTTTTTTTCTAGATTATCGTATCAGTATTGATTAGAGTTTACGAATGCTATTTGACCTCTGCAAGGAAGGGCTTAAGGTTATTTTTTCTAAGTAATAGCTGGTGAAATGGCTCTCCTCTACCTGATGGGAAGCATGAGAAGAATTCAAGACTGGTCGCCAGCTTCTTTGCAAATGTGAATACAGCATTGGTGGCCCACACTATGGTTATTTAGTGAAATACTTGTTCAGGCCTTACTTAAAAAATCTAGGTTCATCATAGTGGGATTATAGTTGTTATATCTTCAAAATTTTATTAATATCTTTTGATCATTGAAAAAAAAATATATATATATACATGATGCAAAGGCAAAAGATATTAATTATATATATATATATATACATATATATATATATATATGATGACTTCAGGAAGTAAACCAATTTAAACGGTATTATTCACTCTAATTATCTATTAATATTACTATCTATTGTATCATACTACTAGACAAAATGAAAACAAAAGTCTAAAAAGTTCTTTTGTAAAATTTGTTGTAGGAAAAAGTAAACTCACAATTGTAACATCTACAAATTTATGTATATTTGTATAAAACTTGTTGCGCCTGAAGTTACGCGTCACCGATGCCCAACAAGACAAATGTTTGTTCAACCCCACCCCTATTATTAGAGGGTGCATTGTTGATAGGGTTGTAATGCTTAACTATTTAAATGTTTGTATTAGCTTTGTATGACTGCATTTTAATAAAGCTTGATTACTTAGTTTTTTTGTAGATATAATTTATATATGTTAAGTATATTAATTGTCAATCAAAATATTTTTGGGCTCTGCCTTAGTCTGAAAAATTATCGGGGAAACTATGCATGTCCAGGTATGTGTAAGTTGAAAGTTAAATACGTAGGTTTTTCGGATAAAACAATAATCTTAGTAATAACAATACATTCTAGAATTAAAACTACTTGTACTTATTCCATTATTATCTGTTTCATTAATATTTGACGATGCCATAAGGTGTAACCGGTCAGGTGTAAATATCAATAAATAAAATAGTGGAATACAAGTGTTTTTACACGTTTTTTATTAGCTTCACTTGTATGTTAGTATGTATGTATGTTTGTTTGTAACCGACTTCTTTGGGCGCGATTTTGACACACTTTAAACGGCCAGATTTCGTTCAAACTTTGTAGATTTATCGAGGACCGATGACAATACACTAATTTAATAAATTTATTCCATTTTTAATTTGCGAAACAAGATTTTTGTTAATTTATATTTACTTCAGGAATGTATTGCAACAAGTTCCATCAAGTGCCAACAATGGTGGGTATAAAATACTTAGTAATTACACCCATTTTAATATGTAATCTGACATTAGAAGTAGATTGTAATTGCCTCAAAGGAATAATCTACTTTAATTTAGAAAAAAAAACTTAATATGACAAGTTTTTCATATTTAAATAAATAAATAATTTGAAATAATTCATTGTTTTCATTGGCTAGAAGACGAACTAGATGATGTTTAAAAGTTTACTTTACGTTTACTAAGCAAAGTTTAAAAATATATAATATAAAAGTATTATTGCTGACAGTGGCAACCCTACAATCCAGTAAATTCCACTTGTTGCTCCCCCGACAATAAGTTTATATCACTTTGATGGGAGTCCGTTATTGTTGGTAATGCGCCGCCGTCACGCAATGAACGTACCTGGAACAAGGACAGTGTGCGATTAGAATAAAATGTTAAGATCTAATATAAAACTAGTCGAGAAAGCGAAAAAGTATCGATTAAAGAACACACCGCAAATGAAGTATTATAGATATTCATAAAGATCAGTTCTTAAGTAAGCCTACCCCTCATCCCCGCCTCCGCTCTGTACTATTATATTCATATTGTTTAAATCTATATATATCAATTTTGTTTCATTATCCACTTTTTTTCTGTACGGATTTGCGCACAGAAAAAGATCTCCCTGATAACTCTAATTCTAATTTGTTGGTTACTATGTCGTATAGACTCAAACCAAAAAAAACTAGTAGAAGCCGGGGAGCCAGGTTGAATATTATATGTAACATGAATCATTCATCAAGTACATGTTGAGTGTTAATTTATGTAATACGCTAATTCTTAGCGACTCACTGTTACTGAGATTAGACCCTGCGAGATCTTTTTGGTCCATTTTTAACAGTGTGTCTTTAAATGAATGTGTATTGGAAACAATAAAAAACTAAATTAGATAATTTTCCTAAAATTTGATTCATGAGTAGTTAGGCTCACAAGTATTCAAATAAATCGTCTTAACAAAAATAATAGCGTAAGCCGAATCAGTTAAGCAACTACATTATTAATAAACGCAGGCCACATCAATCGTACGTTTTGCGCATAAGTTGTGATTTAAATAGCTAAAAATAACTTGTGAAATTTGTCGAGGTAAATAGAACTTAATACCGCAGTCAATAAAGTCGCTATTATATAGTAAAATACTCACGTAACCTCTCTGCACATTTGTACTTTCGCTGCTCCAGAACAGTTTTAAATCAATAAGTTTCCCATACAAGCCCTATTCTTCTACATGTACAGAATCGCGAACATATTTAGGATCACGAGGCTGGTTTACGAGTTGCTTCGACATAACAAGTTCGACAAGCGATTGAGATGTTGCGCCTACGCATTGTATTGTATGCTGGGATGAACATCTTACAAATAATTCAAGCGTGCCAATTTTTGCGTTGGATTCTACAATACATTTTTTGTACATTTTGGTAGTCTTACTATTACTAGTTTTAGACGCTTTATTACCTAATGAGTTCACTTGTTTAAATATTTCGGGGTTAGGTGTGAAACAGCGTAAGCATTGTTTCACACCGATTTTCTGTGAAATCGTGGTATCACTCCAGTCCAGCCGGCCCATTCGTGCCGAAGCGTGGCTGTCCCACGAATTATATGGAAAAATTAGCAGTAAGGATGTTGCTCATAAGAATGGTTCGGGGAATGCAAGCAATGGTGTGAGTAGATTTATATCTACTTGCGAATTGAATAATGACATAAAAATTCCAAAAAAACATACATTAAAATCTGAAAGCCTTAAAAAGGAGGGCTTGCGTTGTACTCGTAGCCGTGGGGCGGTCTAAGATTTAATAGTTGTAACACTCGGCAACTGTCGTGTTAAGTTCGGCTGCATTCGGTCCAACTACGTTTTATGTATGTCGTGCGCAAGAGTCGTGTTTACTTGCATTCGGATAATATAATTGTCTGCGTTTGTGACTGTTTATTGGATTGGTAAGTCGTGAACGGCTGTTTACTTATCGATTAGTTAAAACGTCGTAATTAGACACGACTTATATATCTATCGGTTATTAATGGTATGAGTTGAATTATATTCATTTTCATTTTCATCAACAACCCATAATGTCCCACTGCTGGGTCCGGGTCTCTTGTCAGGAGAGTATTAAGGCCATACGTGAATTATATACTTATTTATAAAAAAAATGATCTTTGGTACATGACGGATTTAATACACTGGGCAATCTCTACAAGTTGGCGAATGTTGTTAAAATTTTATAAGGAAGATGTACATGCACAGATCCATACTAATGTTAGGTACATATACGAAAGTAACTCTGTCTGTTATGTTTTACAGCTAAACCGCTGCACCGATTTGCATAAATTTGGATACTAAAATAGCTTTGACCTTAAAGAAAGACATACTTTATCTAGCGATAGCCGATTTAAACGCGGGGGAGCCGCGGGCTATAGCTAGTACCTATAATATAAATTGAAATGACACAAAGGTAAGTACATTTTCAGCACCTTCACAATTGTATTTCAATGATATGGATTGTGATCTTGTTTGCTGTCCTAGGTTTCGTGAAATTTTCATTCAAAACAAACAAAATAAATTAATATTCGATTACCGGGAAAAGTCTTCAACATTTGAAGTCTGTCCTGTGACTTCGCTGAGACAACGTGGCTGAAACGTCACACAACTTTTGTTTTTAAAACAAAGAAAAACATACAAATCCAAACTTTCACTAAATTATTAGCGACCCTTAATAAAATTATCCATGAATCGTAAATCCATCCCATTCTAAATCGCAACAATGATTTCTTTACTCTTGGAGAGTTATAGATCAATAAACTTAAACAACCATAAATATAATGATAAATTTATGATTTGTTTGTTTGGTTAGTTGAACACACTAATCTCAGAAAGTACTGATGCGATTCGAAAAATATTTCAGTAATAGATAGGCCAGTCATCGAAGGACCGGAGTATCAATGATATGTTGCTAATACAGTGAAAACTAATTCTTTTTTGAAAGCTTCTATCGCGTGCACTGCGAAAGCGGTTTGTTTCATTAAATAATATGTGAAAGAATTATTACCCTTAAAAAAATCAAAGAAAAGTCCCAGAATTTCTTAAAAGATAGACACATAATCTTGTAAGGTTAGCTCATAATAACCTTTTTCTGGTAAACAAATTGGCTAGCCCTGTTATGACATCACGTTCTCCGCCCGAAGAGGTACGCGAGTGGCGTGAAGCCGCCCGTCGAGCCACTATGGTTCGGTGGTCGTCGCGGCTGGAGGCTCCACGTGCTGGCTTCGCCACCGTGGAGGCGCTCCAGCCCGTCATCCTCGAGTGGGCAGGGCGGCAGCACGGGACCCTTTCCTTCCGACTGACGCAGGTGCTTTCCGGGCACGGTTGCTTCGGGAAGTACCTGCACTCGGTCGCGCGGAGGGAATTGAGTCCCGCCTGCCACCACTGCGACTGCAGTGAGGACTCGGCCCAGCACACGCTGGCGGCGTGCCCCGCTTGGGCGCCGCAGCTTCGGGCCCTCACTGCAGTCATCGGAGGAGATCTCTCGCTGCCGGCCGTCGTGCGCTCCATGGCCGGCGGCGAGAGCAGTTTTACCGCGGTCGCGACCTTCTGCGAGGAAGTCATCTCGCAGAAGGAGGCGGCGGAGAAGGCCCGGGAGGACGATCTCCACTCGGACTCGATCCGCCGCCGGCGAACCGGGCGGCGGAGGCGCGCCTACCAGCGCCTCATGCCGCCCTGAGTGTGGCCGCGGATGGGCGGGACGGGTTTTCCCCCCATCCGCTTAGAGGCCACCCGCGAGGGGCGGCGACGTAATGCGTGTGCCGTACGTCGCCCACCTTGAGAGTTTAGAATTAGAAGATGGTGCCCGCTTCAGTGCGGGCTGGCGCTGGGAGGGGTCCGGATGGCGTAAGAAAGCGGTTCCCGGATCCCTCCCGTCTCAGGCGCAGAGTGGTACACCGTGGTGGTTTAGTGGGTAGTCTGGCTGGTGTCAGTCAGGAGTCCCACACGAAGTGAACCCCCTGTACCCGCAGGGGGGGAGCGAAGTGCGTATGTTATGACATCACGTTACTGGTAATGTGAGACGCAAACGAGGTTGCGCAGATCAGCTAGTCTGTAATAAAACTATTGAACGTATTCCCGTAACTGATATACGTTGACCACTGTCAACTGAAAATTACTTAATAGAGTATAAATATTAAGGTTCAGTTTGCTATTATTAGTGTAAAACTATTAAATTTTATGCACCCATGAAAAAATTAAGGCTTTGAGACTAACTAGTTTGGTTATTTGGTGCTAAACTAAAAGTGTACCTGCTATAAACCAGCACGTATCGTAGTTGCATTGTTGAAAAGACAAAAACAATCTTTGAAGAGGGTTGTATATGGTGGACAAAAAATACAATCGAATTGAGAACCTCCTCCTTTTTTATGACTGTTAAAAATAAATAAATAAATAAATATGTTCAGACATTTTAACACACAATGCCATTTAGTCCCAAACTAAGCAGAGCTTGTACTATGGGTACTAGATAACTGATATTAACACTTATATACTTTTTTTTTGTAAATACATACATAGAAAACACCCAAACTCCGAAACAAATATTTGCAGATCATACAAACATTTGGTCCGACTCAGGAATCGAACCCGAGACCTCTTGCACAGCAGTCGCATTCGCTACCACTGCGCCACGGAGGCAGTTAAAAATGTAAATGAGCTCAATCTGTGCATGAATTTTTAAGTTTTTGAAGCTTACATAAACCAGCTCAACTTTGATATATACAGGAATGTATATATCGTATACGACTCAACTTCATACTAATATAAAATATATAAACTGAAGACTTTGTTTTGTCTACAGATATGTAGATGTCAGGAACTACAGATTCATATTGAAATAATATTTTGGAGATGAATAGCTCATTTACCGAGGTAGTTAACATCACGCTTAGACCAATAGAAGTCGAACAAGATTGAAATAAGACGCAAGCGAAGTTGCGTGGGTCAGCTAAAACTATATATTATACATGCATATTGAACTTTATACATCGGTTGCAAAACTCTGACGAGATTATAGAATTTTTTCAACACGCTTGTTGCCACTCTTAACCATTCTGAACTGAAACTAATCATTATCTGCGGTAACTCTAGACTAATATTACCTTCAAGAATTTTTTTTATTACAAGTTTTTACTACCTGTTAATAAGAACGATAACTTGAAGCCCTTTCATTTGATACCAATATTGGGTTCAGAAATATAAACGCCGCCATTTTGTTACAGCGGCTATTTTGGATAAACAATAATACTGATTAAAAATAATTATACTGCCATCAGAACTGAAGGTATATTTCAAATTTCAGCTTAATCGAAAATCGAGAAGTGGATCAAATTTAACTTGCAAGATTACAGACAAACATTGGGACAAATTAAACTAAATAAAAGCTTGTAAAATTGCTTTTTAAAATGGATCATGATAATCTATGTATGTATGTCTATCTTTGATAGTTATTTCTCGAAGTAACCTAGGTGTAAATCTATGGGAGTACCGCAAATAGATAGATCACCTTGCATCCAGCATAATATATTGACCTTTCCATACCAATTACACTCGGCTCTCATCAGGACAGTGAATGGGCTCGCTTTGTATTTCAGTTTCAAATTCAATGTTGTCTTTTTGCTAAAAACCGCCTTCCGGTGGACAATTGCCAAGAATCGACTTAAGGACATTATCGCTCTCTTTCGATCCTGCAGGTTTTAAGTATTTCTATCTCTTTCAATAAAGCTGAATTCTCTGAATGAAAGATCCTTTACATCGTTTTGTAATACCGTTGTATCTTGAGCCAACTAGTAAGTGAATATAATTTTGTCAGTTCTGAAGTATGCGGTAATGAGGCCTCTTAATATCAGAGGAAGTTACTTAGTTAACTGAACAACATTTGGCCTATTTCCTGGGCCATTAATCATGGGTGGGCAGTTTTATATATATTGGACCAGGTGTTGCAAGCTTTGGCTTATATTTTTTATTTTTTTTTTATATTTAAGCTGCCAAAATGACTCTGCCCTGCCTGATGGAAAGCATGAGCAGAATCCAAGAGTGGTGATCACCATCCTCAATGCGAAAAAGAACAATGCAGCATGGTGACCCACACTATGGCGGCCTGGGGGGAAGGGGGATAGTGAGGGGGATAGGGGGCGTTGGATTGGGGTATGGGCCTCCGGTATCCTCACTCACTCGATGAAACACAGCGTAAGCGCTGTTTCACACCGGTTTTCTGTGAGGCCGTGGTATCACTCCGGTCGAGCCGGCCCATTCATGCCGAAGCGTGGCTCTTCCACATATTTTTAACATAATTTTATTTTACACAGGAATATATGTACTAATATTGCAAAAGATGTATATTCAATCGTTCATTCAGCTACACTGACTTTGGAAAGGCAGGATGGCTGAAAATGTTCCAAAAAGAAAAAAAATCAGTGTAATAAACATTTCTACATCTTTATCATTGACTAATGTTCTCTTTAGCCTGCATATATTTAAAGACAAGAAGAAATATAAATTATTATTAAAACTTAATGAATACTAAAATTTCCATTTTAAATTGAATCTTTTCAACCGGGTCTTATGGCTGAAAGAAAACTTTCAATATAAATGTAGAAAACAATACATAGTTGATCTTATCGTATAATTGATACGAGCAAAAACAACATCGGAAATACCCTGGGTTAATCATCGCATTTCATCTCGTACCAAAGACTCAAAAACGTTTAGAAATGACATTAATTTTCATTGACACATTCATTGACATTAAATGTTTTCCAGATGGTTATAGATTAAGAACACTAAGTGTCACCCACCCGTGAGTGTCAACTACGGGTGCAAATTATATGGGACAATAGCACTGGAAAATTAACGAAAATTTGACACAAAGCCTGTACCAACCAGTCTAGCTAACGTAAAACCTTCTTTGTATGTAGACTATAAAAGACAGTTCGAGTCATGAAATCAGCGGTAATTATTAAAAAAATAGTATGTTATTTAATTAACTGTCTCGGTGGCGCAGTGGTCACGTATGCGATTACTGCCCTTAAGGTCTCGGGTTCAATTCACGGGTCGGACCAAATTTTTGTATCATCTACAAATATAAGTTTCGAAGTTTGGGTCATTTCTTTGTATGATATGTATGTATTTACAAAACAAAAATTATATTTATATTCATATCAGTCGTCTATATAAATACATTTTATTTGACTAGATGGCTTTTTGTGTAAGACGTCCAAAAAAACTATTTAATATATTGACTGCACGGAATACCCAGTAGTTAATGCGGTTACCACGTCGCTTTCTGCTACAACTACTCTTTGTGTTATCCGCAAATTGGTGTTCTGTGTATGGGTGTTCTTTGTGTCCGTTTCATGTATGTTTCTAAAGTTCCCCGCGACTGCGCAATGTATATTATTTTCCTAATGCGAGAGTTGCCCTTCTAAAACGAAACTAAAATGTATGCATATGAATTAACAATCCCTTAAACTTTTAGTAAAATCAATTTGAACTTATACGACTTACCCTCTATACAATTGATAAGTCTACAGGCACTGGCCGGGTCGACTCGCGCGCATTATTTCTGGCCTTCGTCAATGAAAGTGCGTTTCATTCAAATATACAATACCTATATTTCAGGATTAATTATCTTGACGCATTCGCATAGCACTTTCATAAACTACTAGTCACTTTACGGTACATTTAATCTTCATTTGATTTATTCTTATTAAAAATAGCCTGTATGTATAAATATTTTAATTGAGACACTTTAGTTTAAAGCAATTAACGTAAGAGTTGTTAAAAACTATCTAGTGTCTATTGTAATTAGGTTTGTGGCGAATTCTACATATAAAGCTACAAGAAAAACACAGAAAACACTACAGCGTCATCTACCGAAGATACGTCGAAATATGAAGTAACGAAGGAAACGAAGAAACTTTCAATCCTGAATCGCGCAATAGCAGTTCTCGCGCCGATTATCATATATATAATATGCCAGCATCAATCCTTAGGCAGTGGCACGCCAGGCATGATGACCTCACCGTAGGATCCTCCCTTTCTGTTGGAGGGACATAGCATCTGTACCTCCACGGGTTTTATAACTACAGTAAAGATTTTTCTTAATCTATTTTTTTTAAATACAACTCCCGCTTTACGAATATACATTCCTGTGTCACGGGGATCTTAAAAAACATACATGAAACGGATACAAAGTACCTTCAGAATTAGAACAACAATTTATGGATCACAGAAAGTGTTGTCCCATGTAGGATTTGAACCCACAACACTTGGCGCAGTAGGAAGCGGTGTGGCGACCACTGAAATCACTAGGCCAACCGTGTAGTTGTTCAATCCTACAAAGAAAAAATAATTGTATGACGATCGTTTGTTCTGCGTCTTGAATAATTTATTTTTACGTATTTAGAAATATATAACTAAGTATAGTAAGTATGCTTAATGGCCATTTGTTTACGGTATAGGCTATCCTCGTTTAAGACCTAGCGTGTTTTGTACTTATACTTATATAGATAAATTAACAATATATACCTACTGAGGTACATTAGAATTATTCGACTGGTTTCACGTCATGGAATTATGTGTGTGTATATCTTAGTTTTTACCCAAATTTACATAACAAAAAGCCTAGTGCGAGTCGGTCTCGCGCTCAGACGGATCCGTACAAATCTGTAGGTAAATAAGTAAAAGTTGTGTTATTCGCAACTTTCCCTTTATCTGTACTGTAAGATGTTGCTTCGTACCTAAATTTAAAGATTCTGAGTTCACGGGAAGTACCCTGTAAGTTTTAATTCCCTTAGGAGTGTCGAAAGTGTGCAGCATAAACGGCCTACTATATGCTAGAACTAAATATTTGTCCTTTTCACAACACCCCGTATCTGTGCTATAGGACTTCTATTCGTACATAATTTCAAGATTCTGAGTTCACGAGAAGTGCGAAAATTTGCAGCATAAATTGCTGTAGCTTTTGATTGCGTCAGCTTAGAAGTTTAATTTTTTCACAGCTCCAGGGGACAGTAGACTTGAGTATTTGATATAAATTTCACCTTGATATCTCACGCCTTCTTTAGAAAAAGGGTCTTGATAAGCAAACAGACTGAAAACAAAATTATTCTATAAGGGTTCCGTTTTTTCCTTTAGAGTTACGGAACCCTAAAAATACATTTTGTTCAAGATACATACAATATTTAAAGTATGGAAACTTCCAAAATATTGGTCGGTTTTTTTAAATTAAATGCTTACAAAGTTCTTTTGTGTAACATTGCGTGTTACTATCAAATACATTTTAAGTCGTAATCAATCAGGCTTTGTCTGATTTCTCAATGGAATTTTAAATTGGATTCCTGTCAACAATACGAGGATTAGTGCGTGTGTGCTTTTGTCCCGCAGTGTACAACTAACACCCGTTATAAGCATAAATGTTATTACATCATCGATTAGACAACTGTTCATTGCCGGTTTTGTTTGAAAATAATTTTGATTTGTCAAACAAAACACGCTATAGAACTTGTCTTCACGACGATAACAGTTAAAGGTACGATGTTATAATACCAGGAATAGTATTTTACAGTGTTGATCGCTAGCTTCAATGGTGTTTAGGATTATGTGTTATTTATGGGGATTTTGTAGATGAGTCGGTAACGTTTTGTAGTTTGAATTTCTTTTATAATAGATAAAGCTGGAACTATTCGTTAGATTGACGGAATAAATTGAATTTGTTACATATAGAGGAATTTAGCGAGACATATATCTTTTTCCACGTGGGAGAGCCACGCTTCGGCATAAATGGGCCGGCTCGACCGGAGTGATACCACGGCCTCACAGAAAACCGGTGTGAAACAGCGCTTACGCTGTGTTTCATCGAGTGAGTGAGGATACCGGAGGCCCATACCCCAATCCAACGCCCCCTATTCCCCTCACCATCCCCTTTCCCCCCAGGCCGCCATAGTGAGGTCACCATACTGCATTGTTCTTTTTCGCATTGAGGATGGTGACCACCACTCTTGGATTCTGCTCATGCTTTCCATCAGGCAGGGCAGAGTCATTTTGGCAGCTTAAATATAAAAATTAAAAAAAAATAAATAGTAGTAAGCATAATATTTACAGGATAGTTCGGCAAATTAATTTAAAACCTTCTGCACTGTTTATTGGGCATATTGTAAATAGTGTTAATAGAATTAAATGAAGGTTTCTGAGTATCATGGTTAATTCTATTTCCACCTAGTTTCTGAATTAATTCTAAGACGACCAGACTCACGATTGTTATGAGGTCCTAGTATACAAGATGTAAGGTGTACAGTAAATAATATTGTATCACTGATTTATTGAACTCATGGTACGTGGGTAATCAATATTACTTAAGTAGGATCGTCGCTTCATCAGAAATGTCACCAATCTATTCAGCAGATATCAGACCACATGGATAGTCACCTATATTATTTGCAAATAATTGTACTGCATACCTCAAACAAGGATTTCTTATCGTCTGTCCAATGAAGTAATCATGCACGACTATGTATGTTTTCTCACGATTATATAAGACTAGTTCTTGCATACGGCTCCGCCCATGTGTTTGTCGGTTATCGCAGTAAAAATTAGCCTTGTAAGTAAGTAAGAATAGTTGTAAAAAATGTCCTTTTTCATAAATCAAAGTATCTCCATTACAAATTGCACTTAAAGCGGTGCAGCGTTTTGGCCGTGAAACCAGGATATACAGATAGAGACAGATAAACTTTCGCGTTTATACTATAAGTATGGATCAAAATAATTGAACAAAAACAGTTCAAATTCAAGTTATAAAACCTCCTTTCGTCGCGTTGAAATATATTACAAATGTATTTGTGATCCAAAGCTTTCTGCGAAATTTAAGTTTCCTAGTCATTGACATCTATAAAACACCAATACGATCACGATAACCAAAATTGAGCAATAACTAAAAAAAAAGTGGCTCTGGTAGGCGTTCTTGTAAAAGCTTTTGGCAAAGAAACTCGCAGTAAAATATTACGATGCACATAAATACTATACAATAAGGTAAGGCACTTGCTTCGATTATCTCTCTTATTTGTTTGTGTTTTATAGCGGTACTGCTACTCCATTTTATAGCTTTTCGATATTATTTTCGCGTATTTTTTTTTCTCCCAGCTACCCCATCAAGCCATCTATAGACAGCTTACATGGATACGCTATCAAAGTACTTCTATCAAATGTCTAAAATGGTGTAATATTGCCCGTAATGTAGTTAAAAAGCCTTAACTGTCGAGAAAGGAATATTTATTGCAAAATACTTGAGATGGTTATGTAAACGGTATTATAAACACGTAAAGTACAGTAAATGTTTTAATCTATAATAATAGTATACAAATTAGGTTAAAAAATAAAAACTGTTTTGTTATATTTAACTTCTGATAATGGTTGTCTGGAAGAAATCGCCGAGAACGATAAGACCGCCAATTGTTGTACATACTTTGTGTTTGTTCCTGTTGCACCATTTTTTACTATGTATATACAATAAAGACAAATGAATTCTATAAACTTAGGAACTTGTGAATTCAAGATGTAATAAGTAATTAAAAGTATTTGATGAGATATAAAATATTTGTTAGTAAATTTCTAAGTAACCACTTCAACTATTTACATCTAAAAATCTTTTTTCCAGACTACGGCGAAACCAAAATTAAGAGTTTTAAAATTTTTGTATGTTCCATAATAGCGTGTAAACACATGCATAGATTACATAAATTTTATAAAATGTCTTTAAATAGTCAAGTTATACTTTTCTAAAACTTTTAATATTTGTTAACTGTATAATATTTGAGTCACAGATTTGCATTTGTAATATCCTTAAACACATATGATTTATGTTTATCTAAATTTAGTCACACATGAAAATTGTGAACGCAGAAGTCAATAACATTACAACGTGTATAAATTCTTGCTAGTTATCGAGAAATAACGGCAAAGTCCTAATTATGTATGCAAAACACTTCTTTACAATTGCTAAAGATAAAATCTTTAAGTATCTTAAAGTAAATTAAGAAGTCAATAGGAAATAATGAGGGGAAATCGAATGCATACTTTCAATAATTTAGTATTACTTAATACATAAAACTATGAGATAAAGCAGAAATTGTTTCTTTAAGTAACTAATATTTTTAATGACAACCTAATAGTCATTGATGATATCATTTCTGAATGTTTTATAGCAAATTCTCAATAAGGATCTTATTAAAAAAGTTTTGTTTAATCAAGAATTTTTAAATATTAAAGTGGTTTTAGAGTCAAACTTTAAATAGTATGAATGAAACCGAACACTTGAAAGTAAAATCTAGAAAATGCTACATAGTTATTTCGGGAAGGATCGGTTTTTGCTTAATACAGAGAAAAGTAATAGAATAGAATAATCTTCATTATACGCCAATTAATACAGTTTATATTAAGTTATATATCAATTTAACAACCACGTACAAATAGCGCCCCATCCTAAAAAGAAATTTCTTACACGTAACCTTTAGATGGAGAAATAGAATGTAGTAAGACAAATTCATGGGTAGCTTTGGTGTTTGAAAATACACAAAGGAAGACATTGACTTAATTCAGATGAAAGTAAATAAAAATAGTTCTCCCGCATTAGTAATATATGCTATTTCGCGAGGGACTTTACAAATAATCATGAAAGAGACACAAAGATCACTCGGACTCAGAACTACAATTTGTAGATCATACAAAGTATTGTCCCATGTGTGATTTGAAGTCACGACATTTCGGGTAGTAGAAACTGGTATGACGACCGCTTAAATCACAAGGCCACACGTGCAGTAAATGTAATCTACACTTACTACGCACTTTTTTCACGAAATATTTCTTTTATTTAACAAAATATATTGATCGGCTTATCAACATTAAGCTAACGCTATACGCACTGTCCTCTCTACAATACCACTCGAGCCATCGGGTATTTGTAAAAAAAATGTAAAATCACCCCTCGACCATAGAGGGCCATAAACTAGACGATTGCTGGCCCGCCAATTAAATATGAATGCGGACTGGCCCACTCTCATTACCGCACGTAAAAAAATTCCAAACTACCCTCGTTTTGAATTGTGTTATACGATATAGGATAGGTCAGTTATTTGAATTATTGAAAATTGGCCATGAGTAACGATGTAATATGAGATTTTTGAGAGAAATTTAATTGTTTTAGTATTTTGTAGGGTAGTTGAAAAATAATTGTATTACGAGGTTGTACGCAAGCGATGGAAATTAAAGTAACAAAATGGAAAAAAAAATGTCTTTTGGTTTTATACTTAACAAGTTTTTCTATTGAATTATACCTGTAGTTGAAGACCACAATGTTAATCAAATAAATAAACTAATTTAAAAAATATTTATAAGTACACAAAATAAATCAAGCACGGCTTCTTTTGTGCTGACGTGTGGAAACTCCTATGGTTCTAATCACCTCATTGAGACTATTAACAAGATGGTACATCGGTGGTTTGTCATCGGAACCTAGTACCTTTTAAAACGAGGTAACAGAATCAAAGTTCTTTCGCAGTTAACCCAGACACATAAGGCTATAACGAAACGACCCAACCATGGGCCCAGGCTTACCTACCATAATCAAATCCACCATATGCTTGCTTAACATCTTAAATAAGTGTAAAAAGCAATTACCATAAAACAGAAAAATACAAGAATAAGTACCTCCTTAATTATATCATGTACAGACACCTTTACAATAGTTTTTTTTAAACTTAAAAACATCGCAATCCCACCGAAGAGTTCTTAAATCCCATGTAACTTGTACAAAATATTTCAAGTCATTTGAAAAAAATCATTTTGAACACTATACGTATTGAAATTAGGATGATATTTATTCGTACAGTATCATAGTTATGTTTGTCGAGATACAGGGGGTGTGATAATTGCGAAGTGAGACAAAGTCGCTTCAAAGGTATTGTGGAGCTTGTATAGACTTTCCGTTCTCTTAAACACTGGAGTTGATGTCAACCACACTTTGTCGTTCGTAATTATGATGCGCTCCTCAATGGGACAACCTGTATACAATACAATACGTCTTAAAAAAAAAACAAATTAATGAGACGTTTTTAATGACAGTTGTTTTTAGCAGTATACACTCACAATAGACTGAATATTAAGATTTACTTGTGGTTTTATTCTTTTTAATATTAACTATTGTATGTTATAATGTAATGAAAATGATATGTAGGTAATGAGGTATATCAGTGTGGTATTAATATTATTTAATTAGTTTTTTAAGCAATAGCGAAGCATTGCAGTGTATATTAATATTCAAAAATAGCTTTATCTAAAAGTTGAAACACAGTCTTTGTGATACATGAACAAAAGGAAACCCATTACTGCACTTGCACACACTCATACATGTGCTTATGCTAACACAGTCACGCTAATATCCATATATATAATTAAGGGAATTAATTAGTTTCTATATATATATATATATATATATATATATATATATATGTAACATAAAGTTTGTCTGTCTAATAATTGGTTTTATTAAATTAATAAATAGCTATCGGAATATTATCCTCTGTTTACGCGACTGATCCAAAAGTGAGAGTGATTATTTTAAGGATGATGTTTGTATGTGAGTACATATATGAGTGTCTTTATATAACTTTTAAATGTCTAAACAGATTCGGATATGATATAGATAGATAAATGTATTTTGTATGTATTCGTTTTATATCAACATAGTTTTTTTTTTTTATATTTAAGCTGCCAAAATGACTCTGCCCTGCCTGATGGAAAGCATGAGCAGAATCCAAGAGTGGTGGTCACCATCCTCAATGCGAAAAAGAACACCACACACACACCATGGCGGCCTGGGGGAAGGGGGATGGTGAGGGTGATAGGGGGCGTTGAATTGGGGTATGGGCCTCCGGTATCCTCACTCACTCGATGAAACACAGCGTAAGCGCTGTTTCACACCGGTTTCCTGTGAGGCCGTGGTATCACTCCGGTCGAGCCGGCCTATTCATGCCAAAGCGTGACTCTCCCACGGTGAAGTTATTTTTTGTACAACATTTTTTTGTAAATATTTTCGGTACTGAGAATTTATCCTGTGAAATGGAACCATACAAATGTTCACAAAACTTACACCGTGAACATCTAGACTCACAATAACAATTTGTGGATCACACAAAGTGTTGTTCCATGTCAGGATAGTACCCATAGTAGTAGTTGGAACGTTAAGGCTTAGCTGACAACTTTATTAAAATTTACCATGGATATACATTGATTCCTGAAGAAGGACATAGGCTCTTCATAACAGATATAAAATGGGTATGCGCAAAATCATATTTTATCGTATTACATATTTTACCGTGGGAGAGCCACGTTTCGGCATGCATGGGCCGGCTCGACCGGAGTGATACCACGGCCTCACAGAAAACCGGTGTGAAACAGCGCCTGCGCTGTGTTTCACTGAGTGAGTGAGGAGACCGGAGGCCCATAATCAAACCCTTCCCCTAATCCCCCTTCCCATCCCCCAAGGGCGGCAACGCACTTGTGACGCCCCTGGTATTGCGGGTATCCATGGGCGGCGGTAATCGTTTACCATCAGGCGATACGTCTGCTCGTTTGCCCCATATAACATAAAAAAAAATAAAAAAAATATACATCAACATCACAACTCACATTTACCTCCTCTGACCGACAGAATTTACTTCCTAACATGGCCAGAATATCTCATTCAGTGCTGAAAGGCATTATTTCCATAGATCGTACTGCGATAATATAATCTAACGTTACTCGGCATCTGTCAAGAGCGTAACAAAACCAAAGTCAGTCCTTGTATAAAACTGAATGATTAATGGATTCTCACATTAGGTCGCGGTACACCCTCCGATAGGAGTATGAGGTGATATGGAGGCGCGTGAACGGCCATGAAAAAAGCGATAGCAAAGAGGCGGCAGCGATTAAAAAAATAAAGCGATTAATAAGAGTAAGGTAATAAGCATCTTTGCAGTATCGTCCATTCGTTTAGATAGTGTTTGTGCACCTTCAGGCAATTGACGGTTTGACGAGAAGGTGACCGTATCTAAGCGAATGGAATATTCAAAATTATGGTAGTGTACCTACTTAACAAAATGATTTGAAACCTTTGTGATATATGTGTGTCTACACTTCATACACATTTTATCTCTAAAAGTAATCATTATCGTTAGTGATTTACTTTCACACATACCTATACTTCATCATAACATGGCTAAAAACAGTACCTTGATGACTGAGCCTAAACATAAATTTATCGCCCCCGAAGCCCACTGCAAACTAAATTTCATGAAAATCGTTGGAGCCGTTTCGAAGATTCAGATTATATATACAAGAATTGCTAATTAAAATAATAATTAAAATTAAAATAAAGTTATTAGATATATTTACTGTCTGTTTGTTGTAAGTATATTTTGGCGGCACTAAGTTAGAATCGAACTATTAACTTCAGACTATTCAGTCATATATGTTAGTATACATCTACCATAGTATGTAAAGTTTAAAAAAAAAATTAAACACTATGCGCTTTTACTTAGTAATTATTACACTTTTTGCATATACTGTCATAAACTAAAAGATCACACCAATCAAAATGTCAAGTATGAATTTTGTCGAAACTAATTTTCTAAAACAAATTGTGTCCATAAAATGATGTTGTATGTTCATTATTATTCTTACAATTTGTCTTATCACTATTGTTATAAACTATTAATACCAACCTTATGCCATGTCTAAGCTTAAACATGTTTTACCCCGTTAGATAAAAAAATTGATTACAGCTTACACTTAGTCGCATTTTTCGTAGCCCCATTCCTTTAACACGTCAATCGATTTGAGAGTGTAAACATGACTGTCTTTGTACGTATTTCTCAGCTCGCATACAGCTATATTAATTTACCTTAGTACATGTATATTAATGATATTTATAGATTTACACGTGGCTCTACAATTAATCGAGAAATACACACAGAATATACTGTTTTACCTGTACAAAACAAATATAATACAGATAATACAAACCATTTTTAAGACTGTACACACTCATATAAATACATATATACCACACAAATACATAAATTATTATGGAATCATAATACATTCGACCCGGCGAAAGAAGGAGGTTATGTTTTTTCGAGTGTTGTGTGTTCGAGTGTTTTGTATATATATTTCTTTGTCACGGCCTAGAGCCTAAAAGGCTTGACGTATTTTTATGTGAGTAGTGTCAATGGATTCGTCTTTAACGTAAAAATAACACTGGGTACATCAAAATTAAAAAAAGAACAAAATAAAGGATTTTTGGAGCCAAAAAGTAATCTCAAAAACAATTTTTTTTTTCAAAATACATCGTGAGTGTATCAAAAACAAAGAATATTTAACAGTGATTACGAATATATATATATAACTTATATATTTTGAACATGATGTTGACGCAGTCGGGTTTTATGTTTTTAATAATTCATTACTTGGGTATCATATCATCATAGTTATTTTTTCCATTCGTTCTAGATAGTAATATCACACTATTTCATCAAGACCGAGCCGGCTCTACTAGGGCTGTACTACCCTTTCACAACCAACCTAAAATAACAGCATTCGTGGTATCGCGTTTCGTAGGTGCATGCGAAACCGGAGGCCCAATGATGAAGAATCATCTCAATAGGCCGCCACAG
This sequence comes from Hyphantria cunea, assembly GCA_003709505.1. Classification (NCBI taxonomy): domain Eukaryota; kingdom Metazoa; phylum Arthropoda; class Insecta; order Lepidoptera; family Erebidae; genus Hyphantria; species Hyphantria cunea. The sequence continues at coordinate 284,126 of PKRV01001643.1, read as the reverse complement.
TGTAGGTCACCATGCTGCATTATTATATTGTTTACATTTGCAATGAGTATCCTCACCACAACTCTTGGATTCTGCTCATGATTTCATCAGGTAGAGCAGTTTAGCAGTCTCGTACATAAATGTGGTAAGAGCCTAACTAATGTCCTTTATTAGTCCTCAACTTATATTCTAAAGGTTGGAAGTTTGAATGACTGAAAGCAGTTTTCGAAATTCTCTTATTTTAGACTCAAAGAGACATACCGTGTTCTTTTAGTGGGTAGGAGTCCTAATTAACGTCCTGAAATGACTGCCCGTGGAGTTTCCACACTTGAAATAATAAATGGCAAGCTATAAAAAGGCAGCAAAATTATATGAAATTAAAACCAATACTTATCTTTCGTAGATAATTAGACCAAATTATCCCCTGAACACTATGTATTACATATTGTTAAACTAAATGTATAATGAATACATACATAATGAGGTCGATAATACACGACTGTGGGTAGTTTACGAATAGGTTTGTCACAAAACGTCATAATCAGATTTAGATACAATCATTTTGTTTAAAATATTTGTTTTGTACGTGACCATTCGTTAATGCCCCATCTTTTATTAATGCTTTATGATATATTACAACAATATATTGATATATATTTTGGTCGGACGAGGTCATTTTAACTTTATATAAATCATAGTATATTTTGTTTTAGTTTTTATAGTTTGAAAGAGAGTTATGACTATTATTCTTAATTTTACGAAGATTAATTGTGTGCAATAAAGTTTTATATTTGTGTTATATCAAATAATTATACAACTACTGTCATTTATAAATGTTATAATTAATTATTGTTAGTGTAAGTATCTAAAGAGCATTAAAAATATTTATAATACGTATGTATGCTGTGTCAAGATTCCTAACCCGGTTTTATGTAACTAAAGTCCTTTAAATAAAGCTTGACCTCTATGACAGCTGTCACTAATGTCAGTTTAGACTTACGAGGTACATTTTTTGTAAATTTCACTTTATTTATGATAAAACTGGCACGTGAATAACGAAAATATATAGGTGATTCAAAATTATAGTGTAAACATGACGCTTGTTCAAACTTACTTCATCGGTTTCGTAGCCTTCTGTCACAGAGTAAAAGGATTATTAAGAATGGCTTCACACCAGTTTTCTGGAAGATCATTGTCTCACACTGCAAGTTTGATTAACCTTGCCTTTTCATGAATAGCACAAAGCTTGTGAACGAGTGACGTACTATTTATATACTACTAATGTACCGTGGGAGAGCCACGCTTCGGCATGCATGGGCCGGCTTGACCGGAGTGATACCACGGCCTCACAGAAAACCGGTGTGAAACAGCGCCTGCGCTGTTTTACACCGAGTGAGTGAGGATACCGGAGGCCAAAATAATCCAACCCTTCCCCTCATCCCCCTCCCCATCCTCCAAGGCCAGCAACGCACTTGCGACGCCTCTGGTGTTACGATTACCACCACCCATGAACACATGGGCGGTGGTAATCGCTTACCATCAGGCGATACATCTGCTCGTTTGTCCCCTATTCCATAAAATAAAAAATACTACTGTGTTTAGTGTCTCCTATTTCTTTCCTAGTCTACGTTGAGACTGTATGTGATATATACAAACAAAATAAACCCTTCTATTAAATACTTAATTAGCTTAATATCATTTGTGGTAGTCGACAATTTTTACCCAACTACGATGCATTCAAAAGGAAGGGTAATAATTTTGGTAATCTATATTTGTATGTTAAGGCGTACCGCCTAAACTATTGAACCTATTTTATTGAATTAGTAGTCACTGAATATATATATTTTATCATAACTTTTACGCACGTTCTTGGTTATAGACTTTTAAATTATTTTCATATTTACCTACCACCAAAACGAATTATTACTAATCAGTAAAATAATAAGACAATTTTTAATTTTTTTAATTTAAGAATTGTTCAAAACTCTAAAGCGGTATTCTGTAAACCGAGGATTTTGGCATTTCTCTCTGAACTAATTCAAAGACATTTATACTTTGCTGACCTCATCGTGGCCTTATCGATTATTAGATGTCAATATGGGATGTCAGTGAACAGTAATTAGTCAGATATATTAATACATATGTTAATAAAGTTATATATTCTAATATATAAATTTCACGTTGTTTATTACCAAACTCCTCCGAAATGGTTGAACTGATTTTTAAGAAATTTTGTGTGCATATCGGGTAGGCCTGAGACTCAGCCAACATCTATTTTTCATATCCCTGAATGATAAGGATGACCTGCCCCTAAATGTTTTTATGGCAAAACAACGTTTGTCAGTTCAGCTAGTGTAGCTATAAACTTCGTTGGTGATTTAATAAAAGAAAACTCTATTAAGTTTGTACTTTTATAAGTAAGTAATTCCGTTCGCTCGTCAATAGCTAGCAAATAATAATAGATTGAATTAACGCAGTTATGTACACTCCTACTGTCTTTCCGAAACATTTGATGAACAGTTAGCCCTATGATGGTTTAAGGTTGCCTGAAAGAGATTGCTTTTGACATGAAGGCCGCCTTTCGCACAATATATATCAGATATTTAATTTGTTAGGCTCTGTAATATGGTGTGCAAATAATAAGTTTTCTATCTTTCTGCAGATGTAGTCGCATTAACTTATTCCTTGTTCTAATCCCTCTGCACTCCTACTCCATGTAAACTTTAACTGTGCCAAAATTTTATATTCTTCCGTTCACATATATTTCGTAAAAAGGAGTACAAAGTTTTTGCTTCACGTATCGCAATCGTAAGGAGAAATTTTAAAACTCAATCAACTACAAGAAACGCTGTGTACATTTGATATTTAACAATATAATAAATGAATATAATTTTACAAATATTACGAAATAGTTACACGATGTTTAGTACCGGTGTTTTGAGTATATTACCTTCAAATACTTATTGAAATATAACGAGGTGAGAGAGGGTCCTGAAGTATCCAATTACAGTAGGTCAGGAGTTAGTTGTAAATGGGAACACTTAATCACAGACAGCTGATTGCGTCGTCTCATAAACACACCTGATAATTGCCGATGTACTTAATCACGAATATATGTATATTATAAGACTTCGATAGGTTTTGATAACTTTATTTATCTAATTGGATACTTATTGCGATACATGTCAAATCGTCACCATTACCTAAAATCATCATAGTATCCATAGATATATAGAGAGTGCCATTGGCGGGTAATACCCTAATTGTCACTTTAGGGAAGAAGGTTGGCGTTTGCAGTCGCGTCGTAAGAATCGTTTCTATTTACACACAACGGCTTCTGGTCCCAATCTAAGCAGAGCTTGTACTATAGGGTACTAGACAACTGATATTAATACATATATACTTTTTTTGTAAATACATACATATTATACATAGAAAACACCCAAACTCTGAAACAAATATTTACAGATCATACAAACATTTAGTCCGACTCAGGAAACAAACCCGAGACCTCATGCACATGCTACCTCTGCGCCACCGAGGCAGTTAAAGGGAGGGGGTCATTTACGCAGGGCAACAACACTGAGAGAGAAAGAAAACATGGCACAACCCCTTTCAAAATCCGTCTAACTCGCGTGTTGTAGGCCAAAACTTCCTTGTTTAGGAGAGGCCTATATCCAGTAGGTATAATAATGCTTCACGGTGCTGATACGATGTTAGCTAGTTTCTTTTAGAGCCTGCTACGTTACTGACGCTAGCCTTCTTTAGGAGTTAAATCATAATTAGGGTTAGGAAAAGGTATACCACGAGAGAATTGAAGCTTACCTCATCCAATTGCTCCGATAGTTTCTTTATATATTGCATAGTCTTTCTATCTCGAAGTTTTCAGTTCGATTTAAAAATAAATCACCGAACCAACCTGAAACAAAAATATTTGTTTTAGTATGTTTAATATAATCGTAGGCGGAATTATGGTCGAGGTAAGTCCTAATGACTACTTTCAGTTATTTATGTCACTCTTTGTTGATAATAACCCTTCTACAGAACACGATGGTCACACAGACCCGTTGCTATAATTATAATAAATAAGCTCAGTCGTTTGGTTCACTGATTTTATTGTTGGGTCGGATTTCGTTGACGGAGTCAACTAAACAGCCTGTAAGATATTTTTTTTATTAATTGTATTTTGTTATTTGATTATATATCTCTACTCACATTCTATGGGTGAGGGGAGATGACATTAATTTAAGTTGTACAATTTTTTATATGTAATATAATAATTTGCTTGATAAAATTGGTAGAATATAAATCTCGGTAGCGCAGTGGTAGCGTAAGTAACTGCTGAGCTTGAGCTCTCGGGTTCAATTCCCGGGTCGGACCAAATGTTTGTATGTTCTGCAAATATTAGTTTCGGAGTTTAAGTGTTTTCTATGTATAATGTGTATATATTTACAAAAAGAAAATAATTATGTATTTATATCAGTTGTCTAGTATCCCATTGAACAAGTTTTGCTTAGTTTGGGAGTAGATGGCGTTGTGTGTTAAATGTCAAAAAAAAAACAAAAAAATCGTCTCTTATTCTAACCTGAATAAGCTTTAAGAAGTATTTTTTAATCAAATACAAAATGTTCAATAATGTTGAAGTTCATAGGCTTTGTAGAAGCTTTTATTTAAATTGTTCGTATGTATGAATCTTCATTCACATAAAATCTTGTTACTGAATTTTGTAGCAGTCTTACGTTCCGGTTATACTGGCATTTTCATGCCTGCACGTTCAGTTTAGATGTTCAAATTTATTTTTTAGTGTTGGCCTAGAGTATTTATCACTAAGATGTACTAATCCAATGAATAATACTCACGTTAAATATATAATTGTAATGAATATGGTGTAATTTTGTGCTTAAACAATAAAATCATCCTAACATATACTATGTTACTGTCACAAATAGCACACGGAAACCATGTGTTGTTTGAATATTTTGGCCACACAACGTCAAGAATTGTAATCAATTGTCTTCCGACGACTGCATAAATTTCGCGGTACTAAGCTCGTCCCTAATTAACCCTAAACCGCCGCAGTCGCAAGCGGACGGGACTAAATAAATCACTGGGACGGAGAATGCCTCGTTGTCTTTAATTGAGTACTGGACTTTATTTACGCACTTTTGTTAAGTAGATACTGTAATGTAAGGTTGGTGCGTTCGTTGGTTAAGAGTATCTCTTATTAGTTTTTTCATTATTCCATTGATTTAGGAATTTAAATAGAAAATAATAATAAACTTTATGAAAAAATATCATCCCCTTCTAATCTTTATTTAAAATGGAAATAAAAAAATACTGCAGTCGGATGGGAATTACTTAGGTATACGATTAAAGTATAGAATAATAAGTAGCTAAAACACAATTGTGAAGGCTTATAATTCCTGTGCATTGCCAACCTTTTTTCTATTGTAAAAGGAGATGTAAAAGGAGGTGACTACACGGTTGGCCTAGTGGTTGGAGTGGTCGCCACACCGCTTCCTACTGTGCCAAGTGTTGTGGGTTCAAATCCTACATGGGACAACACTTTGGGTGATCCATAAATTGTTGTTCTAAGTCTGGGTGTACTTTGTGTCCGTTTCATGTATGTTTGTAAAGATCCCCGCGACACAGGAATGTATATTCCTAATGCGGGAGTTGTCTTTTAAAAAAAAAAAAAAAAAAAGAATATGGCTGGTAGAAAAATTAACCGGAGGAGGGTTTGGGCGCAGAACCCAACAATACTGAGCGTAGATGACGTAGGCGGTGACAACATCCACCGATAGAACCTCAAACTGCCAGCGAGTGGGGATCTCGGGTGGCTGTTTAATTGATGTGGTCAGTGATAGGGAGTGGCCTGGTCGGTCGCAAAACTGCGATCAAGCTTAACTGCAAGTAATACAGAGATATTCAGCTGATTCATAGTAATCTGAGTAGATTTGTAATAGTAATCATTACTATTATTATATATTTTGTAACTATACTTTAAATTATTTAACGAAGCGAATGTTTCATGCAAAGTTCAAGTACTAAGTACTGAACCAATTACCTGTTTCTATTGTTGTAAACAATTTCTTAAAACCGGATTGCGACTAATTTAGCTTGCAATTTATATTTGTCAAATTAATGTTACTAACATTCAAGTTAAAAATACATTGAAATATTCCAATGCATATTCTGTAAATCACAATCTGCCTCATTCTTAATAAAATAACGAAACCGCAAAACAATAATGAAACTGAACAATCCACAGCCAAAAATAAATTTCACTAACAAGCCCTTACATGAATATTGTACGCTAGTAAATTCACCATAATTCTCTCAAAAAAATATCTCAGACTTCACAAGGAAATGTTAATTTGAGCCGGCTAATTTGTGGTTTAAAAACGTCTGCTGTACTTTATTGTTATAATAAAATTTCGTAAAATTATTTGGCACTTGTTCTGGATCTGACTCGACACCTCATTACCCGTTGCAGTTTAGGATTATTCTGCTGCAATGCACAAATAATAAATTAACAAGAACAATTCATTTAAATGAATTCATTTACATGAACATAATTGTTGTTGTTCATTTATGATTATTGTATATTTGTTACGTGGTACAATACGAGCTATTGTAAAGTGTCAATAAAATTTTTGAAGGAGACAATTTGCGAAAATATATTTCATTCACGGAGGGTTTCATGGACTGTGGTTCTCACTTTCCATCCAATGACTCGTCAGTTTGTTTGACCCCTGAATATGAAAAAAAATACTCCAAACTAATCGTAAGATAGGTTACAATGAGTTTTTACTTTATTAAAAGCCACTGCATCATGTGGCAGTATCTGAAATGTTTGATTTCTGATTTACAGACAAGTTTTTATCAAGCTGGGCTTACGTCTATTTCAACAATTATTTATACTTTTATGTAACTTAACGAAACCAGAAAAATGAAAAAGAATGAAAATGTAAATTTTACGGAACTCTGGCAAAAAGTACTTTGTCAAAGTCAAGCATTAATGGTTTGTTAGCAGCAGTAACAGAAGGGTTAAGTGTCGAAAGTTACCTTAAAACTAATTCTGTTCAAACTTTTGGCAAGTCACTCACTCGGTACAATTGCTTTTGAGATGTTTCTTTGCTATTTAAAGTTTTTACCAAGAACCATAAAGTCTGTCTGTATGGAGGTGTCAAGAAAAGGAGACTAAAATATTCTCTTAAGTAAGGAATAAGTGGCCTGGCACTGAAAAGTTTTTATCGTATGGTTTAAATTGAAGTTAGAGTTAGAAGAATTTAGTGAAGTTATATAGGTAATACGTTTTCTTGAATATTTGTCTCTTCATTAAAGAAAATTGTATTTTCTCTAGTTACCCCGGCGTATAACGTTCGACATCATCAGGATTATACGCTTCGGTCTTTGAAAAAGAATCGAGAATGTCATCATCATACAAATCAATCTATCACCAGCTATTGATGAACAAAGGTCTCCCCCAAGAAGCCATGCCAAGCTAAGATCCATCCGCTGACAGCCACTTCAAATAGTCGGTTCTTCCTGTCATTATAAGTTATTATCAACCTCAACAGCCTTAAGTAATGCATGGCTGGACATAAATCTCTATTTAGAAAGACGGTTTGGGCATAGTCTTTAGTCCTAAGAGCCAGTTAAACTGCACGTATAGCCTAGTGATTTAGCCGTCGCCACGCCGCTTTCTACTTCACCAAGTGTTGTGGGTTCACATCCTACACGGGACCACACTTTGTGTGATCCACAAATTGTTGTTCTAAGTCTGGGTGTTCTTTGTGTCTGTTTTATGGATGTTGCCTTAAACAAAGTTCTTATAAGTTCTATTCGCACTCGATATACCCAAAAATAACTGTATGTTAATAATTAGAAATTTGTATTCAGTGACATAAGTAAGTTTATCATATATTAAATATTGATATCCCTTTTTTGAGATGTTCATTCATTCCTACGTTATTGTCATTATAATTTTAAGAAATATTGAATAAAAACATAGAAATAACCATCCAGTGAAGTGTTATCTTGATGAGAAATAAGTTTTCACAGTACATTAAAAAAAATCTCTACCTAATTTTAGAGATTAATATATGCTTACGTATCCATATAAAATAAAAACGCACATACCTCTTCGTAGCTCTTTGTTTTACATTATCGTTAAACATACAAACTTAACCTATTCATATATTTTTAGAGACACCTTGACGGCACAAATTTCTGCCACTCATCCTATGTAATTAAATACATTATTACACCCGTTATCCTACTTAAAACTGTCAACATTTTTGGAGTCTGTCAAAGCTACACTGTGACAATTTAATACCCCCCTTCGACTGTCGTATAATCACATGAGTCCTTGAAATAATTGTTGTACTCCTTTCAAGTTCTTTAAACGTTTTACATTGTTGTATAATTTTATGTTTTCTTACTGATAATAATACATGTAACATGCAATTGAAATTGAATATCTGTATGTGTATGGATGTAAGTAAGTGAATAAATTATCATTATTACTTTAAATACTTTTAATAATAATTTTAAATTATTAATAGCGAATTAAAGTTAGATAAATTAGAAAGATGTTTTTATATATATGGGCCTATCAAAGTTACTCTAATCTGCCTCAAACATTCCACATGAGCAGCCAATCGTGGGAGAGCCACGCTTCGGCATGAATGGGCCGGCTCGACCAGAGTGATACTACGGCCTCACAGAAAACCGGTGTGAAACAGCGCTTGCGCTGTGTTTCATCGAGTGAGTGAGGATACCAGAGGCCTATATCCCAATCCCTCCCCCTATCCCCCTCCCCATCCCCCAAAGGCCGGCAACGCACTTGTGACACCTTTGGTGTTACAGGTGTCCATGGGCGACGGTAATCGTTTACCATCGGGCGATAAGTCTGCTCGTTTGCCCCTTACACCATAAAAAAAAATCCTAGAGTTGCAGACTACAGTGCAGTGTGATGACCCACACTATGAGATACTTCTGTTTATTTTTCCTTCTTGCTTCATTGGGTCTCCGGTCTTGCACTCACTAACAAAATACGACAGCACGATTGCTGTTATTCTAGGTTGGTTTTCTGTGAGAGGGCTAGTAACGTCCAGGTCGAGCCGACAGCGTTAATAAATAGAATATTTTAAACTAGACCATTTAAAGCTCAATCATAAACCACAAATTAAAACAAAAACTTATGGTCACGACAGATGGACCACCGACTTAGAACATTTTTATGTCAATGTTTACATTTGACTAAATTAACGAGAAGTTAGTCAGCTAGAACTATATATGTATGTAATATAGATAATATTAATGTACTTTACTTAATTAGTTACTAGATTAGGTAAACAGTTAATCTGAACTAATAACATAAAATCTTTATTTTCTTTCAACTTTATGAGTATGTCTTAAATTTGGGTATTTAAATAATTCTGGTATAGCCCGTGGGATGTTGTCTTGATAAGAAAAAAGAAACTTAATAAACTGGTATCGTGTTTTATCTGTAGCTCCGCGTATACGTCGGTTTTCGTGGTAATAATACGGCTACGTGGCTACGGGTCCTTGTTGAAAATTGATAGCAGAAGGACACTAGGAGACATTTTTAAAAAGATATAGGCATAAAACAATAAACTTCAGCACTAAGCCATCACTTGTAAGCTTTCCATCTGAGTACAGATGAAGAGGAAAGGGAAACCTTCGATTTTTCTCCCACGTCACTTGATTTTTGTACCGAGTAAATATGGATGGAATAATGAATTAGAAGAGATATTGAAATTGTATGGAACCGATGCCATACAAAAATAGTGAGCCACAACGTTGGATTTTTTTTGATGTCCTGGCGATTCTGTCAATTTGGGCATTTGATTTTGTACAGCATCGGTGATATTAACAATGATTTGGGTGCATACAGTTTTTTTTTTGTAGACAATTCCCGCATTAGGAATATAAATTCCTGTGTCGCGGGGATCTTTACAGACATATATGAAACGGACAATTTATGGATCACACAAAGTGTTGTCCCATGTAGGATTTGAACCCACAACACTTGGCGCAGTAGGAAGCGGTGTGGTGACCACTGAAACCACTAGGCCAACTGTGTAGTGTAGTCAACTGTGTAGATTGCAAAAGCTTTCGGGGACTCTCTTTGATAGAGTATAGCAAACTTTTCATTACTAGACCCATTTGTTATGATTTGTTAATTTTAATTTTGAAATAGCACTCCACCACTGATCAGTTGAGATGAGACTCACGGAGGTCATCATACAATAAATAAGAACAGTCTTCAATTGATAAAACGGCTGTAAGCTTTTTAATCTAATGGCAAAGTAACATTAGTTCTATCATTATATGTAAATTTAAAAGCGCTAATGTTAAAGTCAATTAAATAAATTCAAGTATTACTATAAAATTAGATACCAGGTAGCTTTATAGTAATAAAATTACTACGAAAACCACTTAATTTTACTACCGGACCGACGACAATGTTCATCTGTATGGGTGGCCCGATTGTCTATTTCTGTTGCTTCACCATCAGATCATAAATAACTAGTTTTTGGACAATTAATATCAAGCTCCTTTTATCTATTGATAGTCTTGTCGTTATAATTAGATGCTATACTGTCTACTTAACTGTAGTGTGTATCGTCTTCGTCAGTTGATCTAATACAGTATTGCTAAAGCTACTGACATAAGTTCAAATTTACTAAAAATAATAATTTTAAAATCAATAGATATTAAGATAATATTCTATTTGTGTACTGGAGTTTATTTAAGGTTTAATTTAAGACAATCATTAAATTCCTTTTGTAACAACTAGCTAACATATACATTTATTTTTTTCAGAGTTTTTACAACTGTTAAAGTAATCGTCTTATTTCTTCTCACTATTAACAAGAACTACTTCTAACCGTGGGAGAGCCACGCTTCGGCATGAATGGGCCGGCTCGACCGGAGTGATACCACGGCCTCACAGAAAACCGGTGTGAAACAGCGCTTTCGCTGTGTTTCATCGAGTGAGTGAGGATACCGGAGGCCCATACCCCAATCCAACGCCCCCTATCCCCCTCACCATCTCCCTTCCCCCCAGGCCATAGTGTGGGTCACCATGCTGCATTGTTCTTTTTCGCATGGAGGATGGTGACCACCACTCTTGGATTCTGCTCATGCTTTCCATCAGGCAGGGCAGAGTCATTTTGGCAGCTTAAATATACAAAAAAAAAAAAAAAAGAAACCGCAGAGAAACAATCAAATATGCGTACATCATCTATTTTGCAAATATTGATACTATAATTGTTACATTGCCCTTACGTATATCAGTGGACTTTCGACGTTTTCTTCGTAATTTTTTAACACTTCTTTCTGCAGCTTCATTCTCTATCATAATCTTAAATGTCATACCGAATGATAACCCCGCAGTTCCCGCAGTATCTCGGCTATTGCGGCAATCATTTTCAGTTATCTTAAGCTTAATATCATCATAAGCTTACGGCACTCACAAAAATATGAGTTTCAATTCGTAAAATAGTTTTCAAAGCTGGATCGGTAGATCCGGAGATTTCGTTCTACAACCTCACAAACTTAAACTCATTATAATATTAGTATTTGCTTCCATCCTTTCAGTCTTGGTGGATGTATAAATCATCCTTTAAGACCTTGAAGTAATATATAGTAAAAATAAAAAAAAAACAGAGATGCACTCATAGCCCAGTTGCACTCCGTGATTTTAAACATTCACAGCAGGCAAGCAATGACCGCGCGGTTTATACCTGGATGGGTGACCGCTGGTGGCATGATACCGTGAGCGACTTCGTGATTCGGAGATCACGTTACGTAGTCGGTCACGGTTATTATCATGAGATAACAGTCGTGAAGCTTAGTTGGAGGCCTTTGGGCGGCTTGAAAACCTCGAGCGGTAAGATTAAGTAGCCACAACGTTGTCTTGCCAGTCCTCAACCCGCACTCGGCACCTGCAATCGATATGTACGTATAGCGTTAACCCTTTCCTGAGAGGAAACCCGAGCCCAGCAGTGAGAAATTATGGGACGTTGATCAGTAATAATCACTTTTATACTTCAAATTTTAAAAATATAAATATATTACATTAAATTATTAGGAAGCTAGCAGTCAAGGAGACACTAGATTAATATTTTCACATAGATTAAAACACATAATTAATTTGGTTCATTAGGAAAAAAAACACGAAACTTGTACTTCTCTTACTTCGAATTTTATTCTTTATTCGCTTGTAATAAGGATCAAATTTTTCGACGAACCATTGATAGCGCATCGTCAAAACGAATTGAACATTTTCTTGACAGAATAAGGCAAATCGTTGTTATGAGATTATTGATACGTTTCCGTCGTCTTGGAATATACAAGATGCAGGAAATGCTTTAGACTTTGACGTCTATCGTATTAAAAAATGATATCTTTTGCCACAATACAGTTATACTTCGTTAAGGATATAAAATATTTCTGTCACAACAAATTTTTGACTTTGTTCACTTTTTGAGTGATGTGCGTAGTAAGTTGCCCATGAGATGGCAATATAAATGATGTTAACTGCACAAGACTGTGATAGGATAGTATTTTACATTTCTTGGTGAAATTATTTTAATCTCCAGCTCCAGTGTGTAACATAATTATTATACATAGAAAACATACATTGATGGATAAGCATCACAGACTCAGAACAATAGTTTGTGGACCACACAAAGTGTTGCCCTATGTTGGGATCGACCCCACAATACCTAGCGCAATAGGAATGAAGAGGTGACTCATTAAACCACCACTTTAGTCCTACAGTCAATATTACTTTAAATTTCGTCAAATTGTATCCTACATTACAAGTTAAAACGTTATTTTTATTTTATTTCCGCCGTGCCATTGCGGTGGGAGAGCCATGCTTCGGCATGCTGGCATTCTGATACTCCGTACGATATCGGAAACTGCAATTCTCTTTCGAATTGTATCGATACGAATTCCACCGACAAGAGTAACACCCAGCATCGCACTCTGCATCACACGCTGAGTTACTTTAAACTTGTGACCCAGTCCAACGGTGAGTGTCCGTCTCAGCTCCATATGTCATTACAGGCAGGACGCACTGGTTGAAAGCTTTGGCTTTCAGTGATTGCGTGATCGACCACTTTAAACTTCGTTTTTTCTTAGTGTTATAGTAGTCACGGGTGACAACACATATCGGATTTGAATTGACTAAAACATAACATAAAATGAGTCCTATCAACATAATATCAACACAGTCTCTTTCAATAAATTCTTCCTTGAAAGATCTCGACTCTGATTACTGTCACCACCTTAATACAATGTCTAGCGATTGATGCACGCAACTGCCAATCAAGAGGTCTCAGATTCGAATCCCATGTTGGGCCTGAAAGTGTTATTGAGTTTTTCTGATTATAGAAGTACTTAATAACAGCTCGGAGTTTGGAAGTTAGGGTCTGAACCTCGTGCCTCAGAGAGCACGTAAAGTTATCGGTCCTGCGCCTTATCTCTCCGTGTCTGTTAACCGGCCCATCGTGTTATGAGAGAGAGGGAACAGAGAGAGCACCGGTGTTTGCACACATACTTGTGTACTATAATATCTCCGGCATAGTTGGCTGGTGTCCGTTGAGTATGGCTACCGTGCCCGTTATCGGATATGAAAACATTATTATTATTAATAATAGATAACGGCGAATATAGAAAACATAAATGTTTCAGTACTGACAAGTTTTAAATTCAGCAAAAGAAAATAAACAGGAATTATATTTATCACACCCATTGCAATAGTATTTAGCAAAATACCAAAGCAACATCTTCTTCAAAGCAATTTCAGTTTCTAAACGATTCATTTTAACGTCTGAATGAATATCAAAAACCAATAAACAAGCAGAAAGGTCCAGTTCAACGTCTGCTACATAATTCTTATGTAACACGAAGGTATTTGTCACTTACACACTGTAAAATACAGAGAAGAGTGTCAGCGCCACACTAGGTTATTGGTATGTCGAGTAATAAATCCAATTAATACGCGTTATTTCCGTTAAAACTGTTATTACTTGCGATGTTAGGTTTAAAATATATAGGTCCATTCACATAATATTTATAATAACTTCATAACAGCTAATACAAACGATAATTTTGTCGAAAAAGTAACATTTACCCAGATTTATGTTGATATGTTGTATGCGGGGTAATGTGGAAATTACATGTGCTTCTCCCCTTCTCATTCTGATTGTTGTATTTGAATACACATTTTAATGGGTTTGATATAGTATGTGTATTTTTTTAGTATGTACCTATATATTTTGAAAAAAATTAATTATGTTTACCCGCAGTCTAGTCACGGCTGTACGTGTATAGATGTAATTATTTCTACTTGAATTTGAAGATTCAAAGAGTTAGTAGACAGCAGGTATTAATAGAACTTTCGACTCAATTTATGGTCGTTTATGTGTGAATATTACTTTTCGAAATCTGAAAATCTTTAAACAGCCCGACACCTGTTAAATGTAATTAGCATAATATTGGTCTATCACTAGTTGGGGTTGTCCTAAGTTTTTTTTTGGTAAATTTATACATCCAAGACCCTATACACTGCTTGTTTTTTTAGTTACTAATTATTATTCCTTTGTAGAATCTTATGCATTCTTTTAGATTGTTCGTTATCGTCTTGAAGTCCTGTCCTCCAGAGGACTGACAGCTGTAGATAAAGCAAAACATAGTTGAAGTATTGTGTGCCCAATTAGTAGAGCCACGCGGAGGATCTAAAAATATATATAACTACTCTGTTACCATTTGTCACGGCTCGCCTTGTATTTATCAAGATATGGTTCCGTGTTGATACAGAGTGTTGCATACTTGTAACTCTAACTTAATAATACGACCATAATTATGTATGTGAGTTTCATTGTTTGTTTGTTACAACTCTACGTCTTTGTCACTGACCAGATTCATCATTACCAGAACTAAAGCGAAAAAGACAGAATAATTTCCAACCAACTGTGGAAAGTGCTATATGATGTGACCCATGTATGAGTATTATTGTGTTAGTAGTAGATAACCGTCAAATGGTAATTGATATGTATCATCATCAACGACAGCCTTTAGAAGTCCACTCCTGGAGATGCCTTGGATTAGGAGAGAAAATTTGGCCAACTGTACCACGCTGGTCAGACAGATTGATATAGGGTTTGTTTCAACTTCTGGGAGGGGTTCGGATGTGGTAATAACAGCTGTTCCCGGATATCTGCCGTCTCAGGCGTAGACTGGCTTACTGTGTGGTTTTAGTCGGTAAGATTCCGATATACCTCCCCGCCGCAAACCTCGGTGGATTGACGGCCCCTGGGGGTTTCCACACTTTAAAAAAATCTTTTTTCTTCTTCCTTTATAGTTCTGTTACTATGTGGTAACATATTACATCCACTATACTATAATATGTCACTGTGAAAGACTGACTGACTGGGTTTTTTTAATTATAAGATTTAAATCTGTTACATAAATATCAGTTTCCAAAACAAACTATTATTAATTTATATAATACATTTTTTTCGAACAACATAAATAGGTTTTATTAGCCTTTTATTGCGCAAGCATTTAGCAACAACGTCTTATGAAGACTAGCTTAAAACACCCGTTTCCATCTCCGCATCAAATACGGCAGCCATAGAAATAAACGCGGTTAACATTCCTATAAACAAGATTGTTGCGGCTCAGGCGCTGATTGATGGTCATGCGTACGCGCAGTCCGTCGCTATTAGTGACATTTTATGGAGAAAATGGCTAAAAAAACGAAAAAGTAGTGGTTCATTTTAAGAACATTGTGTTTTTAAATTAAGTCGGCGTGTGTCGGGGTGATTGATCGGTTTTTGTTTGGAAGTGATGATGGGGTGTTAGATCTAAGTATTTTTATCTATGAGTGACTGTATAAAATATTATATGGGTAAGTTTCATCGGTTTCTGATAAAGATTCAGATTGTTATGTGCCATGTAACACTATTCTGCAGATAAAATTGTTGAAAAGTATATGCCTACCTATGACTGACATCGATCTGTCGGATTCCACAAAATGAAGGGATTAGAAATACCTAAGAGCCAGAATAATGCCGCCTGAAATAAAGATTCTAGTAATAATTACAAGCAGAGAACTATAACTACTGAACGAGAATGATTTAGAATTATCTTCCTCGCCTTTATTATTTACCAAGATTTTGGGTCGGCTAGTTCAACCAGTTTTACCTGAATATCAGTTTTTACACGCAGCGATTAACATCGGACCTCAGCAACCCTGAGGGTTAACTGAATTCGAAGGTCGAACTAGTTTTCAGTATATTTGAGGGCACTGACTTCCCCGTAATGATTGCCTTAGATGTTCATGACAACCGGGACCGACGGCTTAACGTGCTCCGCCATATTCCATATATCGTAATAGACCAATGGGAACCGAGCATGATCAATCAATAAATTAACAGAGAAATAGTTGCGTGGATCAGTTAGTATTTATAAGACTTGTGTGAGCGTTGAAATACAAAAAAAGTAAAAGAAGCAATGTACTGGGTGACATTTAATTGCGTAAGCATCATTTGTTTGTGTTAATTTTCTTGTCAAAACTGTAGAGCTACGATGAATTCAGCACGAACAGGTTTGCTCGACCGAGGAGGTACTTCTATTGCACAGAAAGCGAACCTAAAATGACAGCATTCGCGTGATCGTGTTACGTTAGCAAGTGCGGGACCGGAGGACCAATGATACAGAAGCACTTCAATAAGTCGCCATACTATGGGTCACTATGCTGCATTGTTGCCTAGTCTGCATTCGCAATGAGTATGGCGACCGCTACTCTGGGATACTGCTCATGCTTTCCATCAGGTTAATAGAGTTACTTTGGTAGGCCCAAACATAAATAAATCTATAAACTAAACAAGAATAATGCCTACCTTGGTATACATATAATTCTAATTGCAATAGTAATGACAATGAAAATATTTAAGTATATCTTATTTTCCACTAACTAGAATGCCTGTATAAAATTTTCTAGTGAAATACATGATTTCTTGTTTCTCCTAATTTTTTATTATACGCCTCATTTAAATTTGAAAACGTATTGTAATAAATCATACCGATGTTTTTCGGGGAAAATAAACCAAAATATGAGCTTTTATTGTCAAGGTTAGTATGATAAATTAGTTTGATATTACATGCTAAATGCAAGGAAAAGACCCGTATTTAGTAACTGGATTTAATTTTGTGGTAATGGCTATGATATAAGTAAAAAATAATTAAGAAGAAAAGTAAAGAAAACAGCGATACCACCACTAGTATGATAGTTACAGTAGAGTTGAATGATACGAACCCTTTCACAATAGATGTAGATATCATAAGACTGACTGCCTGGACCATATCATCAATTTGACATTGTATTCTTTCCCTCTTTCCCAAGCTTATTGGTGGTCGGTGAGTTTTCTTACACCGCCCATTATAATAGTTATGGTAATTATATAATTGGTGGTAATATATAGCTGGCCAAATCCGTCAATTACAACAAACGAGGGTTATGTTTTTCGAGTCTATGTATATTTTTTTGGCATGCCCTAGAGCCCAAGCGGCTACTCGTATTTTCATTTGAATGGTGTCAATAGATTCGTCTTAGTCGTGAGAGTGACACTGGGTACATCAAAATTAAAAAAAAACAAATTTAAGGGTTTTTGGTGCCAAAAAGTAATCTGAAAAAAAATGTTTTGAAAATACATGGAGTGTGGTATCAAAATAAATATTTTTTAACGGTGATTACGAATATTTATATAACTTATATGTGATGTATGATGACAGATTTTCAATACGCGGTCGGGTTTTATTTAATAATTTTACTTGTTTTATCAACAAACTAGCCTTGCCTACGGTTTGTATAATTCTCTTTTCGCGGAAATAATAAGCTATCTGTTATTCTAGTGTAAAAGCTATATGTACAGTTTTATATAAATCCCTTCAATATTTTTTGCGTGAAAGAGTAACGAACATTCATACATCCTCACAAAGAAACATCTCAAATATATTGTAGAGTGTTTGAACAACACTACATATACGTAGGTACTTGAATAATATAAGGCAACTTTGACATTATAAAGCATTCAACTGTTGCAATTAGCAAGTGCAGTGTTATGTAAGTGTCAATTTATTGTAGACGATGCAAATAGAAGTGCGTGGGCGCAGCACGCGCCACACGGCACACGCTGTATATTAATATTAATACGTTCAACACGATAATTATATATTATATTAGACGGGAAATTTGCTAAGAAAAACATTTGAAAAACTACATATTCATCTCTTATTACCTATACATAATTCTCGTGTCAGGTTGTTGCTTATGATGAACTCGAACTGAATCGATTTCCACGTTTTATTTTAAATGTATGTTGCAGCGTGTCTAAAGACTGGTTAACATCACGCTTAGACCAATAAGGGCGGAGTATAAATGAAAAAATATGCTGACGAAGTTGCAAGAGCCAGCTAGTAGCCAGGTTTAGTTCGTGGGAGTGCCACGCTTAGGTATGAATGGGCCGGCTCGACCGGAGTGCTACCACGGCCTCACAGAAAAACGGTGTGAAACAACGCTTGCGCTCTGTTTCACCGAGTTAGTGAGGATTTCAGAACGACGTATAATAAATTAGAGTAAGTCTAAATAGAAAGGGATTAAAAAAGAAATAGATTGTCATAGGATTAGGAGATATGGTCTACTTTATTTCCAGTTACCTATGCTTTGCTAGTTCTATCTGCTTCTCATTATGTACCATTCGTTTTTTTCTACAATTTTATTGACATCTTGCTATATTACTATACTCAAATTCTAATCTGGAATATGAAATTAAATGTGTCTCCTTGGAGTTTATTCCGAATATGTTGAAATTTCATTATGTTTTATTAAATCATTATTTAAAATTCTATATTATGTAAGTATTACGACAGTATTACATGTCACAGGTCAGCGATTGCGGTGAGACACGTTCAAGTTCACAAAGTCAGATTCGTCTGACATTCAGACAGACATGCGAAATTTGTCAGGAGTTATACGTTTCCTAGATTCCTTATTAATTCTAGACTCGTTGACTTTTGACTATGCGATATAGCGTTGTTTTGGGTCAGTTCGAGTTCCATAAATCCGTAAAAACGCACTCGTAAGAATTTCCATAGAATAAAAAAGTATGTATAGCTTTTTTTGTAGGAGTATTTCAAATACTGTTCAATGACATACGAAATGCATACGTCGATAATAACGACACTTACAGTATGAACGTTTAAGTGTCATTGCGTATACGCGACGGATATTAGAAATGAAGCATCAACATAGCCCACTAGCCCAGATATCAAGTGTTTGTCGTCGCTTCTTATTATTCTCATACATGTTTGACGTATATTTTTCAACGCTCTTCAATATTTTTGAACGGCTATTTTTGTTGCAAGACCGCCTCCTTAGTTAAACCAAAGAGTATTTTTAAAATAAAAACAGAACTGTCAATTTTATGATGGATGAAGATTACATTTTGTTTTGTTATATTACTATCTAAATTTTAATCAATTACTTTTTATTAGGTACTACGTTAGTACAGTGAGCGTATTTTAAATCTGATATATACCAGCAGTCGACAGTCTGCCGACAGGGTAAGATGGCGGGAAATTATACGAGGGGCTATGCCACCAGTGTAGACAGCTTTACCTGACCACGACCGCTCTACCAAGAGTGAAGCGAGTGAGAAGAAGATACCTAGCTATAACTCCAATAAATTTCGTATTGGTAACGATGTTCCGTCAATCTTTGAATTTATTCGCAATTAATTTATTCACTTATGTATCTTTGAAATGCTGTAATGAAACAGCAACTTTTTATTACGATATTTACAAATGGTTTTCCTTGATATGTTTATTGCACATAATAATATGTGCAACAACTAACGGATCACCTTAGAATGATCTAAGGTGATTCTTTACATGCAGCACTCATTTGTAAATTTTTGGATACCGAATATCCGTGTTGTGGTTGTCTGGAAGAGATCGTCGTGAGCGATAAGACCGCCTATTGTATCATTTGCATAATTGTGACTCATCCTCTGTTTTAGTTTTGTCATTTTGCATGTATACAATAAAGATATATAATATAATAGTATAATAGTAGAATAAATAACAGTTGAGATTCGAGGGTTAATGAAAGGATAACATCCTTCCTTTTTTAAAAAAATATGTTACATTACGCTCTATTCATTCGTGATCATCAGTCTGTTCTTCTCTAATGCACACTCTATTTATTTAAGTTTTTTCAACAGTACGATGACATAAGAATTAGTCAAAACAGTCAAAAGCTTAAAATACGAAATAGGATTATAATATATTAACATTAAAGATCTACATTCAATCTATAATAATAATTCTTTATTGTAACAAAAGAAGATTACAAAACACTGTATACACCTGACTCCCAAAATAGTTTTAGCTGTGTGTTGGGAGTCAGTTACTTTCAAAAATAAGAAGAACAGTTGTTACAATATAATGGTGAACACATCAAGTTTGTTTATTTAGATTTGTATGGATGTGAGTCTATGAGTATAAGGTGTGTGTTTGCTGTATATTTGAGGCTATGAGTCATAATGTGTATGTAGCGAGTGTATGTGGTACTATTCAAGCTTACATTACTTCACCATTGGTAGAAGGCTTTCAACATCATCAAATTCTAGTTCTTCAAGCCACAATTTAATAGTTTGTTTAATTTTATAATTAGTTAAATTTTTAGTTCTATACGTTAAATTTTATTTAGTGTACAGTCTTGGTGCAAGGTCACTATAGTGCTGTGCCCAACAGCTTGTGTGTCAATAGCGACAGCAAATTTGCTTGCTACCCTTGTATTGGACATTTTTCTATCCTCGTGCCTGACGGTTTTCAAAAGCTATAATAACTATATTTGAATATTTACAGTTAAAACTCGGGATTGTAAAAATAAGACTACAATAATTATCACTGAGCTAACGTTCGTTTCATTTCCCTTTTAGTCAAATTAAAACTATTTTCGCAAGTTAAACAATATTTCCTAAAATGATACTATTCCTGTTGTACTATTGAGCTCGATTTTCCACAGCGAAAAGAACACATTTTCTACCTGTACGCACATCTACCCACGTAAACTTAATCTACATTTTCACACGTCAGTCTGAGTGTCGTTTTGTGGGCTATTCTACAGCTCTTTATTGTCGCTCGGCCATTGTTTATTTAAACAATAACTGGACATTTTATTGCGTCGACGTTTTTAACGATTATAAACTATGGCTACACCGCGCTGTCAACTAGTTTTTTTCTGAAATATTTTAGTTTTATTGTTCCAAAAGCAAGTGAAACGTGACCACATGATGCAATAAATTCACTTTTTTAGTGATGTAGATCGTAAATAAAGCTAAAATTATGACTGTGTTTAGTAATAATAAAAAAAAGTTTTCTTCAGAGAATGTGGTATTTGATTTAGTGTTAAGTTTGTATCGTATTTTCGTTAATGTGTGTGGTATTATTAGCACATTTATACAGACAACTAATGGTTCATCGTTTAGCGGATTAAATTATGGCCTTCATTCGAAAATCGAGGTCAGCAGGTCTTGATGTTTAGATAGTAATTAAATATTACTGTGTACATATTTTAGATAAAGATCTATCTAAATAAACGAATTCCTAATTAAAAGTATTAAATCTTAACCCAGTTAAGCACTACGTTTGATTAGCAAAAATTGATTGCGAGAATGCGAGTAACAAACATATGGCTATTTGTAAGATTATTAGAGACTAGAATAAGAAAATAACAAAAGCCATTTTTCCTATTTAACCCCATTGTTTTGACGTGCGCTCTATTCTGGTATTCAGGGAATCACTAACAAATCAGCACCTGTCACTTTGTTAACGCATCCACAAATAACCGAGCCATTGTTTTAAAAGTAGAAAACAATTCAATCTTCACTTTTTAAAAATCTCGCGTTATTTCTGAACGTCTTTTTAATGGTGTTGCACGTTTCGTTTTAAAATAACTCACATGACTTATTCAAGCTAGTTTAAATCTTCTTCTGATTCTTATAAGATTCGAAATGAAAACTGGCATCACTGAAGTTTACTACATTTCATTTGAAAATCGAAAGAGAAACATTGTTGTCTATGGTACAATAGGGATGGCGGGCGTTGACAGTTGATTATCGAAGACAGACTTAACGAAGACAATGGAATTTTCGGTATTGTTTCAAATGAGTGACAAATTGCCTCAGTGTAAAGATTTTTTTTGTCATTTTTCTTGGCACATTGTTATTCTTTTTCGTTATGAATAATAAAAATAAATAGCCCTTTTTTCTTTTTCTTTTATTCATTATTTATGGCCGGTGTTAATGTTAATATGAGTTATGAGATTATAACTTTAATACAATTTGTATGGCTCGGTGAGCTAAAGTGACTTTTAATTTTATTATTTACTGCTTTTGTCTGTATGTGCTAAGCTTAACTCACTGTTGTTTTCTCGGTAACAAGTGGAAAGTTTTATTCGCCGCAATGTTTTAGCTGGTTATCAAAATATTTTTGGTAGATTGGACTTTTGTTTGCTCTTTTCGGTCTTTATTTTTATAACTGTATAAAACTTTGAGACTAATTATAACGTTATAAGTTATTGTGAGAATTGATTACTATATTTGTCCTCCTGTATTTGAATTAAAGTAAAAAATTCTCAGAAACGATTTTCGGTACGGTCCACACAAACCTTGACTAGTCTATTGAGTCCATTTTTGTGGGTTCAAATCCCGTATGGGTTAATACCTTGTTATCATCAGCCCTGTATGTCCTACACCTGATCTCTTCCTGATTGTATCGGTCAACCGTCCTATCGGATTATGAGAGAGAGGGGACAGAGAGTGCACTTGTGTTTGCGCACACACTTGTGCACTATATCTCCTGTATAGTTGGCTGGTGTCCGTGGCCGTAATCAGCTAGGAGAGTATTATTATGAGCCCATAGGCTTCTCCCAAGGAACACCACAGAGACCAATCTGTTACTTTCTGTATCCAGTTGCTGCCAGTTCTGTTACGTAAGTCGTGCCACCATCTGGTTATTGGGCGTTCCACGCTACGGCAAACCTCTATATTGATGCCCTACCCGTTCCAGTTAAGAGTCTTAAAGACATCTTCTAGTGCATTTGTAAACAGTTTTGGGGATATCACATCCCCTGTATTACTGTCTGTACTACTGAATCTGTCTTCTTTTACTTCTCTATTCTTGGAAGAACATAGTTACTGCCCCATACTGCAATGACCACACAACGAGGACCACCACTTTTGCATTCTACGCATGCTTTCCATCAGGCAAGGTAGAGTCCATTTGGCAGCTTTTGTATACACTGCTATTACCAAAGTAAGCAATACCTTGCTATCTGTAGTTCCTTACTGATTATTGATAAATAGTTCAATAAAATAGTTTGGCAGCAAAGTCTTAAAGCTTTCAAGATTTCACATTAAATTTGCCCCAAGTACTAAATAACTTATGAAGTTAATTGTTTTGACTTATTTCACTGATATAACATTATAAAGTGTGTTTGCTAATACAGCCACATTTATCAACATATTAAAGTGATTTAGTATTTTGTTTATGGCGTAAATGTATATTGAGATGGTCACTTCAATATTCAAGGAGGCGTATAGGGTTCGATAAGGTGTCTTCTGTTTATGAAACATATTTTTATTAAAATTATTTAAACACTAAGTTGTTTTTTTTCCTAATATTAGGTGACGGAAATATTCTGCTCCTTTATAAGAATTGGAATTTACATATAATAGTGTGTGACGTTTGTTAGTATTCTTTAATAAAAATACTCACAAATATCAATTTTATGCTTTATAAAAAGTAAACAAAAAACAGTATACATATAAAATCAATTCAGGCTATAAGTAAATAATATTATAATAAGTATTTCGGACTTCTAACATAACGTCTTCAAAGCTTCGAACTTCGAGCTTTGAACTTTTGTAAATATTTATAAAACCACCCAAACTTTATTAAACATACAAACTTGGTCAAGCCGGAAATCAAACCTAAGACCCCAGTATAGCAGTCGCATACGCTACTACTGCACCACCGGTGCAGTCTAAATCAATCATTAATTCTCAACATAACATAAACTTGTATATATTTTTTCCTTAAGCTACTCTTGTATGCCTTATATATTCTTGTATAAGAAAAATAGAGCTTATTTGAAGTATTAAAAAAAAAAGAAAATGAATTTATTCACTTCATCATTCCGTGAAATTTGTTTTAAAGCACATTGTTTTCACATTCAGACAATGACTTATATGACACGTCTATCGTTTTGGTGCGCTAATCTACGAGATTAGTGCGTCAAGGCGGATGTCAGTAGGAACTACACTGTGACAAGTATCAGAATACGTGACTTTTTTGTTTACACTGGGACATCACTAGGTAAGATAAATAGGACAATACTACAAGACATTTTGGATCATAGCGACGTTGTAATAAGGTCGAAGTTTCGATGAAATCAGTTTTGTTTACATTCTGTTTCAAGTAATTGCATTGTCATAAAGTTCGAATTTTAAAATTTATGAGGAATTTTTTTTGTGTTGCATTGCATTCTGTAGTTACATAATCTAATTTATAAAATTCTCTTGTCGCGGTGTTTGTTACCAAACTCCTCCTAAGCAGCTGGAACAATTCTTATAAAATTTTGTGTGCCGGGTAGGTCTGAGAATCGGCCCACATCTATTTTTCATACCCCTAAATGACAAGGGTGAGCCCTATTTTTTTCCATTTTTTATATATGGCAAAAAAAAGTTTGCCGGATCAGCTGGTACTCGTAAAATAAAATATTGATGAAGCCGGGGAAATAAACAAATTATAAAAAATGGCATATCGTATCAGATTCTATTAAAATAGGACAAATATAATAATTTTAAATGAAATGATTATAAAAAGAAATGAATTAATACGTAAGTGAAATATTTTAACCTTACTACACTTATTTCTCAAGTATTAATTTTAATTCAGATAATTAAAGTAATAAACCGAAAACATTAAATATTTTGGAAAAACTAATTTAAAGAAACTGATCCAACGCATCAGAGGACAATATAAAAACTTCACACTATACTTTGAAGGTTATATCAAAAACAAATTGCTTCTATTTTTAAAATGAAATTTCAAAAATGGAACAAAAGAAAAATGAAATATACAGTGACACCGCACAAAATGTAATAGAGAATACGAAAGAGCGATCAATCGTGCACTATGAGCAATTAATAAATGGCTCCGAGCCATACATTTTAGCGCTTCGCTGACGTCAAACAAATGTTCTAGGATTTTTTCCAACAGCTTCGTAGCTTCATAATTCTTCTCTAATGTGACACACTGATTTGTGCTAGGGAAAAGTAGGTAATATTATAATTAAAACGAGTAATAGACGTAATTATAGTTAGATATTGTAGTTAACAGACACAAAATTTCAAACATCAAAAGAAAATTTTATTAAAACAGCTTCTTTGTAGGTATTTGAAATAAAGAAATTTAATAAACAAAATATATTATTTATATGTTTTGACGAAAGAAAGAAATTCTTGATTTTCTATCTGAATTCGAAATGTCATAGTTGCATTCTACAAATTAATACCTGCTTAACATATTTTATATTCAAAATCTGTGGAATTCATTCCTGAGCCGCACATTCATCTTGACACACAATGTTCAGAAGATGTCACATATATTATTTTAATTTATTACAAAAGAGATGACATTATAGTATCGAAATAATAACAACACATTATTGAACAGTTTTTAATAGGTGTTTAGTTCACTAAATAGCATTTAATAGGCGATTTGTCTGCAAACTAAAAACTTTTGTACCAATAATAGTCGTTTTAAATGATTCATGGACAATAAAGTATAGACACCGTTAGCCCACGGACCTTCCTCATTTATAACAATAAACAACATTAAACAAACTTTTTTCAAATTTCGAAAATCGAATCATAATTTTTTTTTTCACTATTCGTTTTCCAGAAATTCTTTTCTTAATTCAAATTAATATATATTAAGACTATTTAAGTAAACCTTAGGAAAAAATATGATTTATTGACTATACCATAATTTTATATTTATATCTAGAGTTTTGTATTAGAAAACCAAAATATTAGTTACATTATAAGCAAATTTTGGCGCATTTTAACGACCAAACAGCTAATTTTACACCACAAATTGGATATTATGTTACGATATATGTCCAATTTTATGTTACGCGCGCAAGTTTCAATTAATTTACGTCATGTTTTTGCTTTATAAATTAAAGTTTATGTGCCTGAGTGTACTTTGATGGCCGAAAAATCGCCTTTGATTTTAAAGTTTATGCGTTTTTCGTAATATTTATTTCGAAATGAGTTGTATCTTGTTTCATAAAGGGAGTTTATATATTGGCATCTTTCGTTATTCCTCTTTAATGTCTCTGTCTTTTATGTATAATATACTAGCTAAATGCACGCAACTCCGCCTTTCTTATCTGTTATCGCGGTAAAATTGACTATATTCTCACTCACTTAAACTCATATCGAATTAATGATTTTAGTTCATGTGTAAACAGCATGAGATTCAGGTATCCTTGTTTAAAGTAATCAGTGTAGATTTACGTTATTATTAAATATATAATACAGCTGGCGAGTTTAGACATCATTTTCATCTCAGCCAAAAAACGTCTACTGCTTGACATAGGTCTCCAGCAAGACCGAGAATACCGTGGGAGAGCCACGCTTCGGCATGAATGGGCCGGCTCGACCGGAGTGATACCACGGTCTCACAGAAAACCGGTGTGAAACAACGCTTACGCTGTGTTTCATCGAGTGAGTGAGGATACCGGAGGCCCATACCCCAATCCAACGCCCCCTATCCCCCTCACCATCCCCCTTCGCCCCAGGCCGCCATAGTGTGGGTCACCATGCTGCATTGTTCTTTTTCGCATTGAGGATGGTGACCACCACTCTTGGATTCTGCTCATGCTTTCCATCAGGCAGGGCAGAGTCATTTTGGCAGCTTAAATATAAAAAAAAAAAAAGATCATAAAGATTTGACTTGTGCCACTTACATATTTACGTAAAAAAATATCATATTATATACGTTCTATGTATTTTGGTTCCACAATCTTCAATTTTCCTAATATATTATCGAAAGGAAACAGCACACGAAAACAATACTCCATTTGGGATCCCATCAATAACGTGAGCCTCCCTTAACCTCTCAATCCCCCACTTCCGACAAATTACTCCCACCGTGTCAAGTATGACGCAATTATTGCCGCGATCCATCATTTGTGACGTGTGACACAACTAAATAATATTCGGGTTAAACATTTAATTCTGTGGGGTAAAACAACGACAGTTACCATAGGGTTGGGTGATGAATAACGGGGAATTAGTGTATGTAATATATATTTATTATTTATTTACATAGATTATCTGTACCTATGGCGTATTAAGTAGTTTACTTTGTTCGAATGGATGTTATGGTCCCTCTGACCAGGTGATATTATCATGCCTGGCATTACGTTGTATGTATGCTAATAGGGATGAGATATCTCTATTTGGCGATGTTGGATAACTGGCGACTCCCGGTAATTATTTTATATATTTATACCATAGCAAAATTACCAAAATTTCTGTTGAAATTAGGATGTTTTATAAGACTTAATTGAAATATACACCTGACACAAACCGCCTCGCAGCGGCCAAAAGTTTGACTGGATGAAAATACCTGGGGCTTTAAGTCCATCTTATACAAATGTTTTTGCAGGAAGTTCTAATCAATAAATCAGTAATTTACAAATTAACGAGCTTTCTCCCTTCATTACAGTATTTCATCATATAAATAATTGTTTTTCCGAGACTATACTTTCGAATTATTCTCTTTTGAATTAACAACATTACTAACCAAGCACTATATAATAAACACGATAATATATATAATATGAAAATTGCACAAAAACCGATAACTCCCTATATATTCAAGGACGGATATAACTTATAGGTACATTTACATTTTAATATATTAAACTGTCAGAATCATAATTCCAAACCATTCATTCGATAGAAAGCCTTTAAACAAAACATTTATCCAACTTTATTACTCAGAAAACCCTTCGGAAAACAAATTATCCCTAGCGTTTCCCTACAATAGACTGTTCTAATATTGGCACGAACAAAGCGCACCCCGGGTGAAGCCCCATTCAGAGTTGCCGGCAATCCGTCAAGAGGTGGCGCCACAATAGGGGATTAGCGGTGGTTATTACATCACCTTTGTGGCTCGAGTCGGTGTTATGATCGAGAGCTGAATATTAGGGATTATCACGGCTTCCCCATTTCTTTGTGCGTTTTCCCTGCTTTTCGAGAATGGATACATAATTTGGTTGTAGGTATTGTAAAACTTTTGTTGACTACTTGTGATATCCTTTATTTCCAGTGAAGCAGTTAGGTTTATTTTCTATTTAAAAGGTTACCCCCCAATATAAAAATACATAGACACAAAACAACAATTTGTGGTCACACTAAATGTTGTTCAATGTTCAGTCGAATCTACAATACTCAGCGGATGCTGTAGGTATGTGATACAATTTTGCAAGTGTCTAAAAATATTGAATGGTATTATATATTTGAGAATCTGACTGTACTTTTGAGATTACGTTGAAAATGTTCAGGTCTAAAGAAGTTAATTCTCTTTTATTGGCATGTGTTTTAATATTCCTAAGTTCCGTCAAGTGTCGACAGTGAAAAGTATAAATTATACTTAGTAAAAACTTATTCAAAACCGAATAGTATTTTTTTAAATTTGAATTTAGAATATCAAGATTGTTTATTTACGATTATGTAAAAACAATATTCGGTTAAAAAGTATTCAGTAAGTAGAAAAAACATTTTAAAACAGTTCACTAGATATCCATTATTGTTTAGTATTTGAAATAAATAGACAAATTAAACTATAAATTTACGGTAAATTATGCTTCTATTAAAATCGATTAAATCGTAATTTATTGAAAACCGTTATCGTAAACCGTAAGTTTATGTATCATGAGTTGCATTTAAGGTTACTTAGTTGTGCCTATACCATTATATTGGTAATCGAGATTGTTCTTCAGACCATCATATTTTCTGTAATATTCTCTGACATTTAAGTAAGCAACAGTTGCTAAACGATACCTGGTTTGTTTGATTTTTTCTTTTCTTTTTGCTTTGATTTTGGAATAAATTATTTATTCCAAATATAAGCGAGATATTTCTAGAACATATGTTTTATCCTTTAACTGTTTATTGCTGGACACAGCATCTAATTCGAAATGAGGTTTTGGTCTCCTGTATCACGCTGGCCAGAAGGTTTGTTTAAAGTTTTCCTTCTCTATGCAGTATTTTTTTAATACATCACCACACTACTAGTATTTCCCTTGCATTTATTAACTGATTTTAAAATTAAATTTACCCAAGATGACTTTACTCTGTCTGATAGAAAAAGCAGAATCCAAGAGTGGTGATCACCATACTCATTGCAAATGCAGACAATGTAATAACGCAGCATAGTGACCCACGCCATGGTAGCCTAGTGATGCTTTTGCACCATTGAGCCTCCGGTCTCGCTCTCAACATTGAAATACGACAGCATGAACGCTGTCAATTCATGTTCATATTCTCTACGAGGGTAGTACCGCCCAGGTCGAGCCGGCCCGTTCGCTTATTATAAAGTGCTATGTCAAAATCGAACCTACTTGAACTAAAGAAAAGATGTCACGCGATCTAAGGGAAGAGAATATAATGCGAAGTGTAGAATATTCGCAACAGCCTCCACAGTGATAGCAACATATTAAAACATAATAAAATTGTTATTAATTTAAAATTTTGAATTCAGCGTGACTCTACTACCTGTGATAAATAAGTCTTTTATTTCTTGCTTCTACAACGTTTTAGTAGATAATGAAAGTATCAAATAATTGTTTAGTGAAATTGGTAAGTAGTTTAATTAACTAATTGAGATTAAACAATAAGTAAAAAATTTTTTAGACGTTGTTTAGTCAGCAAGAACTCCGGTTTGAATAAAGGTCTCCTCTAAAGATCCCCATGTATCCCTACCGTGCACTACTTCTCTCCAGCCAGATCCGACAGTTCTCCTAAGGTCGACTTCTCAGTGAGTCAGAGGTCTTCCTCGGCTTTTTTGGCTTGCGGGTCTCCCCACGTTACTTGCGCGGTCCACCTCTGGTGTGTAGATCGCACTAAACGACCAGCCCATTTCCACTTTAATTTTCGTGCGTGAGTTAGAGCACAAGTCGTTTGGGTGGTTTTCCATATTTTTGTGTCTTAATTTATCTATTCATTTTTAAGTATACAAAACTATAATTATAACTATAGTGTGACAACAAACAATGATTAATATACTTCTAAACATAAATTAAAAATATTAAACGCCACTTATACTTGACAAAATATGACATCTGTTTGTATGATAAACTCCATGCTATAAAATAGTCTTCCCGACATTAAAAGCAGAGGGTGTTTAATACCGGGATTATACCAGCATTACACTGTAGGGCTACTGTTAATATATGTACTTCTAAGAGTAGGACACAATAGATGAAAAGCCCTTATTCCTAAAATGAAAGATTTATCAAAGCACTTGAAGTATGTCGCTTTAAATAAGTTGAGATTTCAATATTATCTTTAAATAATGTCTTAGTAGTGTTGACTGCAGGGTTGACCTAGTGGTTTAAGCTGTTGGGTCCGGATGGCGTAAGAAAGCGGTTCCTGGATCCCTCCCTTCTCAGGCGCAGAGTGGCACACCGTGGTGGTTTAGTGGGTAGTCTGGCTGGTGTCAGTCAGGAGTCCCACACGAAGCGAAGCCCCTGTACCCGCAGGGGGGAGCGAAGTGCGTAAAGGCAATCCACCACGNAAAAAAAAAAAAAAAAAAAAAGTTGTTTAAGCTGTCGCCACGCCGCTTCCTACTGTGTGTACTGTGTGAGTGTTGTGGATTCAAACTCCATATGTGACATATCTATCACCCGTCTTTTTGGCTTTCCCGTAGTCAGGTAAGAATTAAAGACAATTTTCATGAGGAATTACATTAAGTGATCATAGTTCAACTGATTCAATTAAAAGTGATTTAAAAAAAAATTGTAATGGAAATTCAGCTTGCTAATCCTCTGGGCTATGTGGATGACCCCGGTTCTTTGACGGATCACCTTGTTCTTGATGCAATCCCTTAGAGAAACGCCAAGCGTAGCCCTCTCCATGGCACGCTGAGCGAGTTTAAACTTGTGGACCAGCCGTACCGTAAGTGTCCACGTTTCAGCTCTGTGTGTTATTACAGGTAGGACGCACTCATTAAAGTGGTAATGGGTTGGCTATATTCTACGTAGAACCGATAACCGTTGGGGTAAACGGGTTCTTGAGTGGAGACCGCGTCTCGGCAAACGTAGTATAGGATGTCTATAGGCCAAGTGGAGTGATGTTTTGTGCAAGACGGCTGGCAGGAACTGGATGCCAGAAGTCAAGGATCGAACTCCAGCAGTGGACTGCGATAGACTGATGACGATGACGATAATGAGTAATGAAACTTTCGGTCTCAGATAAAAAATATTTGACACAAATACCCGTTTGATACACTTTCAAATGAATGACCAGACCCCTCCCAGCGCCTGCCCGCACTGAAGCGGACACCGTCACCTAATGGACTCTCAATTTAGGCGACGTAAGGCACACGCGTACGTTGCTTCCTCGCGGAATATTTCCATAGCCATAACTAAAACACCAAAGTCTTTGTAATATTTAGCTTCAGAAATTACAAAAATAGACAACACATGTTAATATTTAATTTCATATCTTCTACCCACATAACGCAGAAACAAATAACAAAACTAAAATATCTTTTACATCGCCATTTTTCATTTTTACACTGCTGGATTAAGATACCTTCAAATGTTCCAACTAATCCAAAGTTATAAGACAAAAATGTCAAAAAATATACTAAATCATAACCGAGAAAGCATTTAAGCTCTTATATTATGTAAACAGCCGTGTTCTCTGTCCTGTGCGAACGACAAAATTATATTATTTAATGCTGATCACGCACAGAACATTTAGTTTATAATATTGTCACGAAGTAAGTATTATAAAAATATAATTTATTGTTCGGTTAAGCATAACAATCGTATATATAGTAATAAAATGTGTCAGCAACGGAATAATTGGGCGGGAAAATTATTATAATATTATAAATAGTTTAGTCTGAATGTGATTTGGTGTATGTCTTTCGGTAACAGACCACGGTCGTAACTCATAATTCTGTTTATAGCGACACTGCACATCTTGATACTTCAGTACGTAATATGATTTATTGTTACAAATATATGTACGTACACACATGATGTAATGATTTGTTGAGTTTATTAAAAAAACTTCATTATATATAAATTAAAACTGACGATTAATTTCTGGCCAATCTTATCAGTTTGTATAAATCCTATTCGAGCTATAGCAATCTTGACCCCAGTTTCTTGTCTAAAATTATCTGAAAGGTAATGGGAGGTGTTTCTTTACTTCACCTTATCTGTGTATTATCCCGTCAAATAAACTACCATGAAAGAAAACAGTTAACTTTTCTCGCAAAATATTCATTGATCATTGAATCTAAAGGTTGAATTTGCAAGAAATATTAATGAAAATAACATCTGCTGAAGCGAAAAGAACAAAAGCTATTTAAGTAAAATATATTGAAGATAAGTGTTGCTAACAAGCGTTTGTGAATGCCCGTTGAAAAGATGCTATCAAGACCTGTCAATGTTAGAGATGCATATCTTTTGCTTGATGGAATTTCATTCATAAATTTTAACTGCTTAATGAGATAAAATACTAATTACAGTAAAGATGTTTACCGCTATAGTAGTTGGTTTATTTGCTGTTTGCGTCACGTTTGAGTTTAATTATGACGGGGGCAAACGAGCAGACAGGTCACTTGATGGTAAGTAGCCACCGGCGCCGATGGGCATCTGTGAATCAAGAATTACAAGCTGCGAAAATTTAAAGAGGTAGTATACTCGTAATGAAGGAAATAAAGAAAGAAAGAATACACTTTTAGTCACACACATAATAATAATAAAGTTAAAGAAAAAAAAAATATTTAACTAAGATTAGGTGATAAACAATATACGAAACAAATAAAATAAAAACAGTGAAATGTCTGGCTGTGTGACTAAAAGGCCACAGCTCAGCTTGTGCTGCGGTCCTGAAAGTGACCACAGCGCTGATGTTCAGCTGTAGCCAATATAAAACCTCACAGACGCATGCACAGTTTCAGTAATATAAAAATAAAATAAAAATAAAACATATTGGAAACAATTAAAAAAAAACAATTTAAACACAAGATATATCTGATTAACTATAGCTGCTGTAACGCATTTATGGTCACAAACTTTACAAAGCACTGGATTTCTGTAATGTCAGAAACAATAGTCTCATTATTGACTTAAAAGTATTTTGACTAACAAGGTTGCGAAGTGGCTGTGGCAAATTATTCCAGCACTTTGTTGCACTATATCGAAATCGTTCTTCGCATGCAGTAGTGCTGTGTCTAGGAATATGCAGTGGTAGAATGCATTCTTTGACACACAGTTCCACAGATAATTGAACGAAGTTCATCGGTTATTATATCAACTGTGGGCTTAGCAAGTTTTCATTCCTTTTAATAAATTGTCTCACTAGTGATAAATAATGCTATCCAACCTCCACCACCACATTGGTTTATAATTTAAAAGGATGCGAAAGTACCTCTAGGTTACTATTAACCTCGATAACCGGTATAAACGTGCGTGTAAGCAAAGCCGTGGGCAAATGCTAGTTACGCATGTAATACAATATTATAATCACTTCATTATTTTAGAATTAAAGCAGCATTATCATCTCAAATCTTGATTGAATTAAATCTCACCGAACAAAGAATATTAAGGAAGTGTTAATTAAAATATTAAAACTGATTGTTCCGTTCACAAATGGACAAAGATTTTATTGTACTCGATATTAAAATAATTCATACGAATAAAAAGTTGTTGTTTATTTCAACATAACCAAAACTTGACGACATGGCTTGCAATAATTTGATAGTTTTATTGGTTATCGCCGAGAAAATATCATTAAACGGCGTTCTATTTTACGATTTATTGTTTATTTTATATTATGTTTCCGTCTTAAATAAGTTACGTTACTTTTTTCTTTCTTGTCATTAGCAACAGATTCCTTGGAAGTCTTTTGATCTTATGAATAGTTAAATTAGCCTGTTAATTTCTTTTAGTAGTTTTATACTAAAATGTTTTTAGTATTAATATTAAATAATACCCAATTACTGTCAACAGTAAAGAGCCGGAGGTCGCAACAGTTGCTCGTCTGTATACAGCAGGAAACATAGATAATGTAAGAAAGTGAATTATAGGCAGTAAGTCGGCGTCACGCAAGGATTTACGCTTCAGTTGCAACCGCGTAAAAAACAAACTATTTATAAATGTAGTAATGTACGTTTTTTATGAACACTAACAATAATGTAGGTTGATTATTAACATATAGCTTATTCGAGATGATTATAAAAAGTTGAGTGTCATCTAGTTCCCTTCGAGTGTTTGGCACACATTAACTATATGCTAATTATAACTTGTTGCAACGTGTTTTGAACAGTTTTTTTCGTCCTTCAATTTCTTGTACTGTTTTTTTTTTAATTATGGGTATGATTTCTGTGGTTCTGTTATTGTTTTTTGTTTGCATTCTTGTTGAAAATAATGATGAGTTTTTAGTTCTACAGAAAACTTGTTACAACGTTGCTAAGTCATTTTTAAAATATTTTTGATAGCTTTATTTAGTTTTGGGCTAGAACAAAATAAATATAAATAATTAAGCTAGAATATGTTGTATGAAGATATACTTTATGAAACTACCATTTTATACTACAATAAAAAAAAATAGGGAACATTATTTTGTTCCCTATTTTTTTTTCATTATTTGAATAAAGTTATATAATATTTGTTTGCTGCGGCAAGATCTGTCTTTCTTACCATTTATGTATTTGTAAATTATTTATTAACTAATATTTTAAAATCAAAACCCAAAATATAATAAAATATTTTTTTAATAAATTCATACTAAAAAATACATCGTTTTGAAAAGTGTAAAATTGCGTAAAAAATAAAAAATATAGTTCAAAATGAAATTGAACGCGACGCGTAATATTTCTCGGAGCAAATTATTTACAGATATCTGGTTTGTTCTAATAACAAAATATAACAGATCCAATCAAGAAGTTCAATTCAAGTTAATAAGTTTTGTCTGCGAGTTAATCTTCCGGTCATCTCGCGCTGTGTCTCTTACGGATTACACTGGCAATCCAATCAAAGTTCCAAGACTGTTCTAAGGTTTACATGAGCCAATGGATTAGCAATATTATTATTGTTATTTTGTTGATGCATTTTGATTATGATATTTGTTGATGAACTTGCTTACTTAGTAGTTTAGTGTTAGATTAGTTTTGTTTTGTTTCGGTTTTTTTGTCGAAGGATATAAGAAGTGGTTGTGACCTTTGAAACAAAAACTTTAATAGACTTAGTACGTGATTATTTTGTTTTTTTCTTCTTTAATACATATCAATGCAATCTTCAATTTATAAAAGAGACAAGCAAGAAATCGCTGATATTTTTTTATGGAATAGTGTGCAAATGAGCAGACGTATCGCCCGATGGTATGCGATTACCGCAGCCTGCAACCTGTAACGCCAGAGATGTCACAAGTTTCTTGCTGGCCTTTGAGGATGGGGAGGGAGATGGAGGGCGGGTATGGATCTCCGTTGTCCTCATTCACTCGGTGAAACACAGCGCAAACGTTGTTTCATACCGGTTTTCTGTGCGGCCGGGGTATCACTCCGGTCGAGCCGGCTCATTTGTACCGAAGCGTGGCTCTCTCATGGTTTGAATAAGAAATTAAAAAATCAGTTGATAAATTATTGTTTCGTCTTGTGAAACTATGATGATTGTACAAGACAGACTTACTCGGTGGGAACCTAAAAAGATAAATTCCTGTTTTTAACCAACTTCAAAAAAAGAGGAGGTCCTAGATTCGATTATGCTTCTACCTATCATAAACTAAGCAATACTTAGTCCTAGCGGTAATATTATTTGCGCTCATAAGAAGCTCGTTTTTAATATAATAAGAACGAATATAAGTATTCTTAATTGATTTTACGTTTTTGTTAACCCAAGACCCTGACGCTTTCAATGAGTTTGCATCGGAACAGTACCCAATACAGATTGTGTAGGATTCAAACCCACACCAGCTTGATCGCAACTTTGATGCCTGAGACAACTGAGCTACCCACCGCTTTACTGTCCACTGCATACTGTCTGCATATTGTTATGATCTCCACTTTATACCCATTTCTTCTATCTCTGATTATTTTAATTGGGTACATACTGACAATTCTGTTCAATTATATTATGGTTCAAAGAATCTTGAGTCAGATTGTCCCTAAAGATATATTTTTTTCTAATTTTAAATTGCGTAAAAATATTTTTTAAACAACTGCAGTAATTATGGACGAGGATAGTGTCTTGCGCTTTCATCGTGTCTCATGGGATCTCAACCCTTCTCGAATTGTAAAAATAAAGTTCATAAAATTCAAATCAGCCAACCCTTAGTCTTCTGCAGCCATTTAAATTCATAAATAAACTCTTCAAAAATAAACATGACAAAAAACACCCCAACAATTAACAAATTGGTGGCAGTTTAGGGTTAATTTTAACCGTTTCCTACTGTTGTAATTTGAGTTGGTACTTTTTAATTTATGCAGTAATCTGAGTGTTGGAACACTAAATAGTGACAATTAAAATAAAAATGTGGCTGTTTTAAATTTAACTTTTTATGCAGTTCGGAAATGAAGATACGTATTTCACATAAGAAAAGATGGACTTGTAGTTAGCAGATTTAAGCGTATCTAGAAGAGAAAATAGAATAACAGAAATCTATAAATATAATGAATTGATTGTGATTACGTTAAAAAATAAAAGAGAATATAATTATTATATCTATAATTATTTCAAATATGTCTTTATATTATAATATATACCGTGTATAGATCGTCTCTCCTTATGTAGGTTTTGTGTATTCTAAAATAGACCGATAACTTTTCCTCCCTAGTATTCCTCTTGTAAGACTTATTTTCTAAATTAAATTGTTTTAAGTTTTCTTCTAAGCTGCATATATAGACTAGCGCTATGATATTCTTCTTCTACTTTATAAGGCCCCGGTTCTGAGGAGGGCAAGTTGGATTGTCGATTTGGTCTCACTATGCATCTTCTGCCGCATTTACCGAAGAATTGTTCGCACTGATCCCTGCCATCTCTTTCTGCTATTGTTGTATGCGACAGGAGTTTCAACTCGATCACCTAGATGAGATTGACAGGCCACAACTGTGTGTTTCTCTAGAAACTTTCTACACCATACGACAAAACTATGGAATGAACTGTCACCTGCGGTATTCCCGGATCAATACGACCTTTGAACCTTCAAGAAAAGAGCGTACTCCCTCGTAAAAGGCCGGCAGCGCATTTTTGACGCCTCTAGTGTTGCGGGTGTTCATGAGCGGCAGTAATCACTTACAATCAGGCGATGCATCTGCTTGTGTACCCCCTATACCATAAAAAATATATATTTTATAATAGACAGATCATAAATATTAAGCGTTTCAAACTTATAAGAAAAGAACATATCCTTTCAACAAAAGTCGACTGTGCATTAGCGAACTTTACATTAAACTATTAAGTTAATTTTAATTATTTATTTTATTGTGGAGCTACACTGATTCCAGCTCGAACGGGCCGGCTTGAACGGGGTGATACAGCGTTCGTGCTGTCGTGTTTCGTTGATGAGTGCGAAACAAATGATGGAGAAACACCACCAGACCGTCATTGTATGGGTCACTGTGCTGCATTGTTGCATTGTCTGCATTCGCAATGAGTATGGTGACCACCACTCTTGGATTCTGCTCATGCTTTCCATCAGGCAGAGTAGAGTTATTTTGCCAAGCCCATACATTAAAAAATAATAATATATTAGTTTCCAATGTTATTGAGATGCTTAACACTGTGATTGATTATGTTTTAGTTTTCTTTATTTTAATGTAAATAATTTTTAGCTCATAATGTCAAACATTTAAATGCCAAGACGCATTATGACCTACCAATAACATTATGACCTAAAAATTATTTGCATTAAAATAAATAAAATGCCAAAACAAGGCAGAATATAGTATGAACAAAAACCAATGTAACACTTAGTACTAATCTATGCTCTATGCAAATAACTTTCATTTAATTTATGGCTATCTAGCTATAGTATAGTGCAATTTTGCTGTATAATTACCGTGTTACCTATTAGCACCTTAATTTATTACGGCAGATCTTCCTTCCATCATTCTTTTGTAATGAAATACGCTTTCTTTCAAACCCTTTACATTTTATTTTTTACAATCGTCACACGTGTTTGTTATTGAGACTATTTTCGTCTGTCCCCTCTTATTGTGGTTCAATTAAGCTCCAGTTTTAATGGCCAAAGTTATATTTCAATCGTTCGTACGAATGTTACATTTTTACGCGGTGTTTTTTGTCGTAATTATATATTTAATTGAGTAATTTATTGGTGTGTAACAAGCTTTATGACCCGTTATGGGCAGACCGCACGCACGGCGAAAATTTTTAGTTTGAAATGTTTATATACGTAATATTTTTCTTTTCTTTACAGAAATGCTGTTATTCTTTTGATTGAGTTAACAAAATTGTTTAAATAAGTTGTTAGGTGTTTGAGAGATATAAGAAGTATTGACTGATTTTTTGAAGCAAAACATTTTTTGTTTTTAGAGAACCGACAATAGTAATCGTATTATTACAGAATAACAATAACACGTCGCTAAGATTAATTGCTTAAATTATATATATACATACATATAATATAAAACTTTAGATATAGTGTTGCTAAGTAACATATCTTATTTTTTGTATCAAGTAATGAGTTGTTGATAATTTTTACATTCATGCGTACATAACGTCACGCCTATTTCCTAGAGAGGTAGACAGAGACAGATGATATTTATATACTATTGTTAAGAAACACCTCTAACGTTTAATCTACACACATTAACCACATTATCAATGGATACTCTTTGGTTTCTGGTTCTTTTCACAGACTTCTTTTTAGATAAACCCCATTAGTCATTTTGGTGGATGATATATGCAGTGGATCAACTCTTTTAACACTTCAACGCATTCGCTCTATAAATTTATTTACCATCAATTTACCATGTTTCATTTAACACCCTAATTACAGGTAGTACAATATTAAATATGAACAGTTCTCATAAACCTTCAGTGTAGCATTCCTTACAAAAGTTACATTTAAAGTGCCTCCCAAACTTTGAATCCGGCTATAATGTGGGACGTTCCAATACTTTAATATTTGCACCCGACCTATATCGGGTCTTACCGCAGTATGCACTAGGGTTTATGCCCACATTGAACTCTCAAAGTTGCCTCTTAGAATTCATATGAATAGCTTGAGACACTCGAGGATTTAAAATATTTTTACACTACTTATGTAGATCATAAACTGGTAATAATAAATGTTTGGCAATATACCTATCTGTGTATGTGTACTGAATTAGCTAACACTATGATGTATAAAGTCATATGCGTAGTGTTGTATGTGGATCAATCAAAGGCGATGCTAGTACAAAGCAAATCATTCTATTGCCCTAAACTGATTTCCTTCTCTTTTCAATACTCTAAGTTTCTTGGTTATGAAATTGTTAATACTTTAACTTTCTTATTACAACATAATTCTTCACCTTAAGTTGCCTAAGTTATCCGCACTCAGGCAACGGGATCAAAATTCTCATATTATAGTTTATTTACGTACCAATCCACCATAAGAGATGACCGACTGCGATGAGACCACACATTGTTCTTTTACTTAATATTGAATATGTGTCTACCTGTATTCTGTAAGAGCTTGTCGTAAGTTTTTTCTTCAATAAATGTCATCACTTTTATAAGAAACCATCTTTATTTAACATTTCTACATCCCAAGCTCGTATACAACGCTACCTAAAAATAGTAAAAACATTAATAAATATAAGTCACGTCACTCAACGCCTGAAAAACATGACAAAGTGATCTCAAGATATGGTTATTGTCATATTATTTCGTGTGACAGGACCGAGAGTTGTTTTAATGTTCCTGAAATAGACGCTGAAAGCTTGGAGCAGCTGAATATGATACAGACTCAAATTTCTTATGCAAATAATGTTTTAGTTACAATATGACGGGTCGAAACAAAGACTTCTTTGGAGCAAGATAAATATGAGTAGCATTTCAGGGCTATTATATTGGTGTGTTTAGTTGCGACTTAACATGCTTCCATTAGCGGAATTAAGATAAGTCCGTTGTGGATAGTAGCTTCTTTTTATCCAAACAGGATTGAGGCTAAATAAGGATTATGATTCTAACTAACAACTACCTTTCTGCTTAAGTTGCAAGGAATTAGAAATAAATGAAGGAGAGTATCTGTTCATAAAATTTTATAGGATTGAACATATATTTTTTAATGGAATATAGAAACGAACGAACGAAACAAGAATAGGAAAACGGTAGGCGTATCGCCTGGTAGTAAGCGTTTACCACCGCCCATGGACAACCGCAGTACCAGTACCAGAGTCCCAACTGCGTTGCCGGCCTTTGGGGGATAGGGAATAGGGGGTATGGGCCTCCAGTATCCTCACTCACTCGGTGAAACCCAGCACAAGCGCTGCTTAGCACCAGTTTTCTGTGAGGCCGTGGTATCACTCCGGTCGATCTGGCCCACTGTGGCTCTCTCATGAAATCAAAAAATCAAAAAAATCAAAAATAGTTTATTTCGTTAACAAAAAACAATGTCATACAATAGAAGTTGGACCCTCCTTTTAAGCAAAAAAATGCCTGTATTAGGAGGGACTGCTCTCGCATATTTTTTATATACAAATGTGTTATTCATTTTACAATACAACTAAAAATTATATAAAATTACAGAAAAAAAGAAAAACTAGTAACTAAATACAAAAATAATTAAAATTAATCAACTGAGGAAAGTTACAGGATTATGGTGCCTTAGCTTGTTTACTTAGTTTTGTGAGTGTGTGTGTGTGTGAGTGTGTGTGTGTGTGTTTGTGTGTGTGTGTGTGCATGTTTATTTGTGTGTGTGTGTCTATTTAATGGTCTCAAGGAGTGTCTCTGTTTTAAGATAAGTGAGTGGCCCGATCCAATTCAATATTACTCTTTTGTAGTCGTAATATTGAGATGAGCGTATGTCTATGTATTTGTTTATTTTATTATATAGTTGTGCCGAACGTTTTTCATATTGTCTACTAGCAAACGTTGTTAAAGTTTGAGGGACTTGTGCTACAATATATTTCCTTCTTTTCGTTAGAAAAGCGGCATTATAAGGAACGGTTCTATGTTTTTTTAGAACAGTATGAAGTATGTATAGTTTTCTAACTGAGAGTAGATTGCTAATCTGGTAAATATTATCTGTGGGGTACCTGGTGTTCTTGAAGTATATTGACTTTATTAGAGCACGCTGAGCTCTCTCTACCTCAATGAATCGACTTTTTGCCGCGCCTCCCCAGATAGGTATGCAGTATTGCAACACCGACTGGACCAAGGCAACATATATCTCATTCAGGAGATTCCTTGTAGAGCCATGGCTGCAGGTCACTGATTTAGGAACAACATGTCTTAGTGTTCTGAATAACCAGCTAAGTTTCCTGATTCTGTTTGTGACCAGTTCGAC
>PKRV01001643.1:57818-241159 GCA_003709505.1 Hyphantria cunea | reverse complement strand
ATCACTATGCCCTTAACAATGGTATTTTCATATGTTTAAATGACAACTTAGGGCAGATTTACAGTAGTTAGAAACACTTATATTGACGTATTTGATCTTCATGCAATATCAAACTGTAAATATTGAACAAGGTTTCTGATGAAAGTTTTTCTCACTTGTTGTGAATATTTCACCAAGATAACAACGGTGCCATAGTATCAATACGTATTCTTCACATTCATTAGTAATATAACACTCAATATGACCCAAATTCACTGCACTGAACCAAATTAACAAAACCACTTGTTTACGCGGCTGGTGTTGAATGGCCAATCAAAAAACATTTTAATGAAATACATTTTAATGAAAGGGTAACAGTCATAAAAGTTTAGTTAGTCAGGTAAGTTATTATATAATGACTTTATAAGTATAAATGTTTTCTTAGTTTTTGTTCAGCGAAGTGATAATATTATTGAGAAAATATTTTTTTGAGTATTACAGCTTTTTGCTTAGATACAGTGAGTAGCTAAGTACTGCGACTTAATATAGCTTAGTAATAAAAATAGTTTTTGATGCAGTAACATTTTAGTATTATCTATTTCTTAAGCAGGTACCCAGTATTTTAATTCTTCGTAGTGTTAAAAAAGAAAAATATTTGGTTTCCGAGTCATTGTTGATTATAAATTTGGTTCCATTTATATGAATGAGCTACCATCTAAGAATCAGTAGCGACTGATAGTAAGTTCTATGTAAATAAAACATCTTCCATATTATACATATGAGCTTTACATATATATAAAAATGTATAGTAATGCAGTGCCGTGGAGCCTGCAGACCCCCGCAGCGCTTGCGCATCTTGATGCGACTAACGAGCGCCCGAACAATGTCTCTATTAGCTTATTCTGGAGTTTTAGATCAGAACACAAATAGCCGTGGAGAGTATTTCACTGTTACTTTTTAATAAATTAATTTAAATATTTTTAATATCAGTATTCCTAAATCCAATGATGCTTTTCTTAACTCACATCAGAGAAAAGGTAAAGAAACACTCCAGAATACTTAAATACTAACTTTTTCATACCTTCTTTAGTGATATATTATTATTTCATATTTAAGAAATAAAACGTATGAAAATCATGAGCATTTCGTTTCAGAATCAATTAAATAAAAATATATACGTCTAATTATAGGGACTCCTAAGTTATAGATATATATTAAACTCGGTAATATTGGCTTTTACAGGTTAGTATGAAATATTTTTAAGCCCCTTACACAAGCACTTAATTGAGTAATCATTTTGGAAAAAAGAGAAAAGTGTAAGAAACACTGTTGGACCGATTTTAACTAAACATATCTAAGAACCACCGGAATGAAATTGGCTTTTTAAATTAAAAAAAACCTCATCGAAATCAGTTGTATAGCTACGATGGTACAAACAGACATACACATATAGACATCGAATCAAACTTATAAAACCCCTCTTTGTGCGTAGGTTACGTTTATAACCCTATGCCGTACGTGGTACATACGTTCTATTTTTAACTTACTAATTTTAATTTACCATTTAACACCTAATTTAATCAATTATTATAAAACTAGCTGTCTTAAAAGACTGTCCCGTCAAAAGTTATTATTGACTTGTCGCAGTCCAATATAAAAATACAATTAGTGTTATTTTTACTATTTTTCTCCTATTTGTTACGTATTCTTTCTCTCTATAAGAAACTAACTTTTAGCTAACAAAAACAAATTCAAAAGTAAACAAATTGGACGAGCGGTTCTCAAATTTAGCGCATAGCAAAGAAAGAAAGTTGATTGCCTAAGATACCCAGAGATCAACACAAAATCCAAACCGCGGAATCTAGAATCATGAAATTTTGGATGTAGGTTCGTTATATAACGTAAGTGAACACTAAGAAAAGAATTTTGGAAATGTCATCATTAAGGGGGTAAAATCTCCCCTAGAAATCCTTGTCAAGAGCTAGTAGATTATACTATGCTAACACTGTTGCACTCTGTTTTTCTAAGATGTTATTTGTCAATTACTAAGATAATTCTAAAACTGATATTATTCATAGAAATATAAAGAACCAGGATATAGTATAAATTTATGATTCATTACACATTGTCATAAATTCATATTATAATAAAGCTACTAGCATTTATTACTATATAATTGGTTGAGAATACAATGGTATGTTTTATTCATAATAAAATTAATTTTATTATGTGTATTACCCTCATATAGATATTAAAGATTTCTTCTTTTAAATACATAGTTTATTAGAATTATTACATAAATTCTATGATCCCGGGTCCTTTAACCTAAAATTTGAGTATCTAATACTACTCCACACCATTTTCTAATCTTAAAAACAAGTCCTCTCTACTCTATGCAAATAAAGTTAGTAGCAAAAACAAAGCGAAGTCGGTAATTACACTGTGGAAAATTAACTGACAGAGATACGGGATACACGGCTCACGGAGAGGTAATGAGAACAGATACTGGAGGTATTGCACGCTTACATACGTAGTTGGAGAAACTCCATAGTTTTTTTTGTTAACAAATAAGGGTATTTGGTCAATTT
Organism: Hyphantria cunea; assembly: GCA_003709505.1. NCBI lineage: Eukaryota > Metazoa > Arthropoda > Insecta > Lepidoptera > Erebidae > Hyphantria > Hyphantria cunea. The sequence goes on along the minus strand of PKRV01001643.1, from coordinate 238,592 downwards.
ATTCCAGGAATTGGTTGGCCAGATATGTAAACTGTATTGACATATAGCCACATAAGGTATGAAGGCGTTTGTTAGTTTGTTATTGTTAAACAATGTTATCTATTTAATGAGTAGCAGAAAGAAACAAAAGAACCAGGGTCATTGACATAGTCTACATGGTTAGCAACTTGAAGTAGCAGTGGGTTGACCACGTGGAGTTTGATATTTACTTTATCTTTTATTGTGCAGCGGAGCCAAGGCGTTGTATTCTCAAATAAAAGTCTCACACAGTAATTCTATGTGTCTATTTTCACTACACATGAACACAAGATATACAGGGCACTTAATGGGATAGCTTTGAGTTCTATCTTAATTTTTAACACAGTTTTTATATCGCTGTATCTCGTCGGTAAAGATCTTACTGCCCGTGCGCACCGCTACCGATCTACCCTCCGTTTAATAATTGTGTCGGTGTACACCCAAGGCAAGAGGTTTGGCTTGAAATAGGTTTAATTTAATTTATATGATTTGTTTTACAAACAAACACATTTTTTGGATTAAAGGAAAGCTAAGTAGTACTGCCAATTGTTCGATATATATTTATATAAACAGTTTTAAGCAAATATGAATTTGACAATGTTTTAGGTATTAATTTAAAAATCAATTTTAATGTGAGGGTGTTAGACACGCTATAGCCACACTGGGCGTAGAACCTATAACATTTGGGGTAAACGAGTTGTTGAGTGGAGACCGTATCTTGGCGAACGTAGTATAGGACGTCCACAGGCCAGGTGGAGTGATGATTCGCGCAAGACGGCTGGCAGGAGCTGGATGCGAGAAGCCAAGTATCGAATCAAGTGGCGTGCAATAAGAGAGGCCTATGACCAGCAGTGGACTGCAATGGGCTAATGATGATAATGACTAGCCGCTTTTTACTGCGCTGAGTTTTGTGGGTTCTAATCCCACATGGGTCAAGACTTTGTGTGATTCACAAATTCATTTCCCGAGTCTGTGAATTCTTTGCCTCCGCGTCCTGATGTTTTTAAAGTCCTTACGAGCCTTGTGACATAGGGATATTTCTAGTGCTATAGTTATACATTCTTAGTATTGCATAATGACGTGTCTGTGTATTTTTACAGTAGCAGGGAAGCTACCAGTAAGCTTAAAATGTAATATAATTCGTATTTTGTGTTCAGTTTTAAATTCATTTGAAAGTTAAATTTGCTTCTGTATTTCTACTCGAAGTCACCTAGCCACTGGATATCACTATCTTCTAAATAGACAGTCATAATATATTATATATACAAACATAGAGTCACGCCTATTTCCCAGAGGGATAACAAAGATGGTCCTATTTTGAAAATAGTCATTATTAACTTTACTAAACTTTTTACAAAGCGAATGTTTATCATGAAACAATAAAATTACAGTTTCTGTTTGTAATTTCAGTTTAACAGCTTTTCACTTAGTGAATATGAAAATATATACGGTACTTATGTCAAAAAGCTATTTTTAAGATTGTTATCTCTCTGTCTGTTTGTTCCTGCTGATCTCTGGAACGGCTGGACCGATATTGACGGCCGATTTTGACGGCACGGGACTAGCTTTACCTGCGGTTCACTACGGGGCTCAGCTAGTTAATAATAAATGTTAACTGTTTTTGCGAATAATTTATGTCCGCTGACCTATGACTAATACGAGAAAATACAGTGAAACGATTTAACTACACATGTGTTTGCTTTTGTCATAGATCGAATAGGGTAGCAGACTGTTTGGTAAATAAATACCGATGTCTCCTTCATTAAAACGAATATTATAAATCATCTCGGCAAATATAATTATAACAGTTTTTTTATTTATATTACTAATTTTAATCAAATGAACATTGAAATGTATTGCTCAATTGAGTAGTTAAAAAAACTTTAACATTTCTAAGAAACTATAGAAATAACTCACGCATACAAAAAAGTAACATCAAATACAAACAAAAACCATTCTATTTTTGTCGGCCATTCATAAAATAAAGAAACACGATCTTTTCTGCATTTGAGGGTTAGGTTAAGTTAACCTTGCGATCGCTTCATAAATCTGCAGCAAAAGGGTTGTAAATCCAGCTAACCCCTTCCAACAGTAGTGATGTACGACCGCCATTTTATTTAGATCTGCCTACCCCCTCGGACTTGTTCATATTCTATACATCTTGAGGAACCTAGGATGGAGCTTGGGAGGTCAGAGATGAATGGACATATGTATAAATACGTATGAAATTTTCAAAGAGTTTGGAAGATATGTTTGGTTTTACCCTTTTTAGTCTATTTTCTAAATTGATATTGGTTTTTGGTGCCGTTTATCTTTGAAGGGTGTAAATTTTTAATATTGTTGCAATATAATCGTTCTTCTGAGAACACTTTTAATATTAATAAACACAATCTTTAGCAAGTAATTTCTTATGTATATTTTACTAGCTGACCCAGCAGTTTTTTTAGTTTTCCTTTAATTTTCATGTCCCGTGTGTAATAACCTTGTCTTGACAATAAAAAACGCATAAAACAAGGAATCGTCCAATTTAGGGAGTCAATCAGAAGTTAAGCGCGTACATACATTTTAGTAATTTATTTTTCTTTATATAGATTAAGGGACAAATAAAAGTACGGATAAGTACTATTCATAAACGCTATTTAAGTTTGAGTAATGATTTTGTGTTATTTTCAACTTAAAACTTACAGCCTTAAAGCTAAATATAACACAAAGCCGCTATTTAAAGTCAAACAATGTTTATGTACAAAGCCTTTATTGATTCAGATTTCAGGAGTTAAGTGATTGTGTTTGGTATTAGCAATCAAAACGAGAAGACGAATGACTCAAGATAAGTGAATGCCTCCGCTCATGGGAGAATACAGAAGGGCAAAGTGTATTACCAGCCGTTGATCACAAATATGCAAAACTCTATCCAATATAGAGATATGACAAAAAGTCGTACTTTACCACCTTATGGTTTGCATTGCTACCGAATATCTACATACTACTAGGTACTAATAGAAGGCGTTCATAGGCCAGTTGCACTCGGTGATTAAAAACAATCACCGATGGTAAGCAAGGACGGCGCGGTCAGTACCTAGATGGGAGTACCTAGATATGAAATATCGAATTGGGAAAGCCTTTAAATCAACATAGAGTATTTAGGTATAGAACGGAGTAGTTTATATACAATATCAATCCAATCGTTTCACAATTCCCTAGAGTTGACTATTTTTTACAACTTTTTAGAGCTTCTCAGGTGAAAACACGACTTACCATTAAGGTATTGACGGGGGTAAACCGCTCTTTCACGGAACCCGCAATAATTCACAAAGAAAGCCTACCGCTTGTATGGGAACCGTGTTTTGGCGTAGAGTATTGTAAATACATAGATTAAACATGTATTTATTATAATAGTATAAAACTACAGTTTTACAAATAATTTGTGGTAAGTATGTCTGTTTCTCGATTTTTTGTCAATCTTGGGTCAGGTCATGTCAGAACTTTCTATCTAAGAAGATTCAGACTGAACATAGGCTGTAAAAACAAATATTTCTTATAGTTTGCTACATTGTACCTCGAGACATACACATTCTGTTAATTATTATACATCTATTCCTCATAATTTTCTCAGGAATCCTCAAAGCTAGGTAATTAATAAATAAATTACTCATAAACTTTTCCATATTTTTAGTTTCATTGATAACCACGTATTAATACTAAAATGGAATCATATCATGTTGTTTTAAATTAAGCTGACAAGAGAGGTTTATACGAAAAACATTGAAATAATTATGTTTAAACACTGAGTATGGTTTGAATTGAATTTCAATAAATTATCATACATTAATACGGCCATTTATGGCTGCAGTCACATTTTACTGTACAAACAGTATTAATAGGTAAAATGTAGTGTACTATGTTATTTGAACGCTGACTGTAATAAACTTTTAACAGATATTGGTAGTTATAACAACTATGAGTTATCACATATATGTATATGTATATTTTAATAGCTTTTGGCCGCGGCTCACGTGTATTTCGGTTATCGCGTTAAAAGTCCTATGTACTTCCTCAAGAATCATGTCATGCTATCGGAAATATTTCTATCAGCAACCTTTTTGGCAAATTGTGTTATATTTCAGTTAACTATCTGTAACTTAATAGAGAACTGACGAGCCTGGCCCTCAAAGTTCTTGATTCGAATATATTTAAAGTTATATTAGTTTTTTTTAAAGACTAGTCCCGCATAGGAATATACATATAATATTCCTGTGTCACGGGAGTCTTTACCAACATACATGAAACGTACACAAAGTACACCCAGGCTTAGAAAAACAATTTATAAATCACACAAAGTGTTGACCCATGTAGGATTTGAACCCACAACACTTGGCGCAGTAGGAAGCGGTGTGGCGACCACTGAAACCACTAGGCCAACCGTGTAGTCATAGTTACTAGCCAACGTGCAATGCAAAGAACTACATACCGTCTAAAAATTCTTATTTTACATTGGCTGTTTCATTATGTTGGATCTTTAATCGCCTGGTTAAAATCTTTTACAGTAGCGCACTAGAAAAACGAAATCTGTCTCTACATTTACTTCATCTTTCAATAAACCTTTTAACGATAATCAAACTTGTTGCTTATCAATAAAAAATAAAACAATCTCTGAACATTTAACTACTCTGTAGACATCAAAGACGCCGGCAGTTGGCATAATTCAACGTATACAATATACACTGATCGGCATTTTATCGACGACCAGGGAGACTATTTTATGTACACCGAGTATCGAGACATTCTAGTAGTATGTTGCTTTGTGTATTCGAAAAGTTAGTTTGTAATTGGTACCTATTGTTTATCAATGTAGCTCGAAGAATAAGTATGTTGAAGCGCCAATGGATTTCCCACCAATCGATTGTATTTTATTAGCATACCCTGGGAAACTGAGGACATTTTTTTTGGAAATGTTGAAAATATTCACCAAAAAAATGGCGGTAGTTCGCCGGGTCAGATAGTTATAAGTAAAACAACATTTTTGTATTATGAAATAAAATATTAATAATAAATAAATATTTCGGACATCTAACACACAACGCCATCTAGCCATATGATTATAGCTTTCATTTTGATTCTATTTTTGACAACTTTTAAATTAAACTATTTGACGTCATTGTGGCAAAATTTATGTTATTATTATGTTGTAAAAAATGTGACGGCGAGACATTTAACTGGTGTAGGTAAGCGCCGTAAAAATATAAGTATTGTAATCTAATACATTCCATAATGGCGCCGTAACTTTCGCTAATTATTGTTATTTATGATAGCGATAAATTGTAAAAATAAATCTTAGCTGGAGACATGATAATATTGCGACATCCAGATTCTCCAGTGCTGTGCTAAATATTGTCGGTATTTAGCTGTAAGTAGTTAGTAACTATATTTGTGTTGGAACTTAATTGATTCTAGATAAAAATAACAACCACTTTAATGGGACATTCTGAATTTTATTCTTCAGAGTTACTACTACTAGTTATTCTACAGAGAACTAGAGTAACCTAAATCCCACGGAGAATCAGTATGCTGAAATGGGCCAGTCGTGTCTCCAGATGACCCTACGGTCGGTGAAGTCGAAATGTGCTTGAGTGGTGACCGCGATTAGGCAAACGTAGTGTAGGGCGTCCTAACGCCCTACGGCACTATGGACTGGCGATCTGAAGAAAGTAGCTAACACATTGTGTGATCTACAAATTGCTGTCCAGATTCCGACTGTTCTTTGTATCCGTTTCATGTATCTTTGTAAAGTCCCCCGCGATAAAGGTTTTATATTGTTGGTTGTGTATTCCTAACGCGCGAGTTGTTTTTTTACCAAAGAACAAAATGAATGTTAAACTTAACCTTAAAATATCATTTATTTATTTCAATTTGATAAGAACAAATGGATGAAAAACACTTTTAGGCATCTCAAAATCATCGTATACCTTTCTTCATTTGAAGATTTTCTTGATGTTAATAGGACAACGTACATAATTTAGATTATAATTATTTCAAAACCAAAATCATCAAAATCTGTCTACCCGTTTTTAAATAACAATTTTATCAGCAGAATATAATTATTATATAGAAAAATACAACGTTATAATACATATTAAAGAATCACAGTTGTTTCATTGTGTCGATTTCTAACTTGTCAAACGTGTAAGACAATTCCAGTTAGCGTAATCTAAATGGTCTCTTTACATACATATTACTTAATTATAACGTAACAAATAACTTGTTTTACTTTTGTAAGGATTAAATCCGGCAATGTCGATATATTTCCAATATCATGTTACCTCATTTTGTTATTTAATGTATTTTTAAATATCCTGCCTTTAATAGGTACTATAATTTTACAGGAATAATAAAACACAATATAATAATAAGAATATAGATGCGAGAAGCCATAGATCGAACTAAGTGGCGGGAAATTGGAGAGGCCTATGTCCAGCAGTGGACTGCGATAGGCTGATGATGATGATGATGATGAAGATATAATAATGTCATCAGACGATTGAATAGTCAGGCAGTTATTAAACTAATCACTCTCCGCATTTTCCTCATGGAACGCATTTACCAATGTATATCATTAATGTTTTAATGCTATTGGTTGAAGCGTGAAGTGTATAGCTTTGCTCGATAAGCACATTTATCGCAAAAGTCTAACCCGCAAAAGATTTTTCCAATTTGAACGTCAAGTTAATCCTTCCGATTTCCGAATTCAGACTAAAGGAATGCAACAGACTGTTCGGCTTTATCATATTAGTGTATAGCGTTTTTTTCATTACTTCCTACGGTTTTAAATCTTTATAAATCACCACAAGTTTATTCCTAATCTATGTGATATAAAAAATCTGTCTAAATAAGTGTACATTTATGTAATTAATTGACAGTAAAAAAGTACGTCGTGTGAACGAACTCAAACATATAATAAGGAAGACACAGCTTATTATTGCACCAACTTATTATAACCAGTCCCCAATAGGTCACTTACACCCATGGGAAAAAGTGAACTTAGAAAAAAAACTCATTTGCAAAGCCTTTCTCCGGAAATTTGATAAATCCATGTTAAACACCCGTTACCATACATCATTAAAGCTTACTATAAAATCATTTATATTAGCATCATAATAATATGTTCTCATAAACGCTTTCCCACTTTCTTTTATTGTTATTATATTAGTTAATTTTATATAAAAAGTGGTCAAACATGTTTACGGCGCACCTGACGGTAATATTCCATAAACTATAATACCATTATAGTAGAATAATACTACCAATTATTGTAGTCTGTAAGTGAAGGCCTGGCAACCCTTGATTTAATATTCTAGGCTATATTACCTACCTACCTACCTATAGGTATATGACATCGCTATTGATACATATACTGAGGGTTTTCACGTATAAATACATATTATGCTAAAATTTTACGCTTAGATACAATTAAGAGGTACATATAACTATACAGATATTTGCACTGACTAAGAATGGAACCTATGATCTACTTTTTTTTTTATTTATTTATTTTATATATTTTTCTCTCATACAAAATTATAAAAATCTGTTAAATCAAAATATACACAGAAAATTCCAGAAATTATTGCCATCTCTTATTCAGACAGTATATAAAATTGAACAAACTATCAAAAACTTACTCCATAGATAGAGTGTATCAAAAAGCATTGACTTTGTTACTAACCCATAAGCATTAAAGTAACAAACAACTCTAAAAGAGATAAACACTCTTAAGCGTTTAAAAAAAAATGCTCAACTACGAAAAATTCTTAAATCGAAATTGTTTGAAACTCAACTCTGTAATATTTAGTATAGAGTAATTTATGCTTTCCCGAATTAAAAATCCATTGATGTAAGATGCACCTGTCTAGCTACTTATACAAAGCAGAGAAGTGTAGATGTCGATATTCGTAAATTTATTGAGTTGAAACACGATTATGTTAATTCAACTTGTATATTCGACATATTTGTGATTTTCTCACGAACGGCGACAGCTGGTCTGCTCGTAGTGTCAATGAACTCTGTCAAACTGACCATTGCATGAGCATTCAAAAACTGTTTACTGAATATATTTTTTGTTATATTTATTTGCGTTTATAAGTATAATAGTCCCCAACCCGCACTTGGCCAGCGTGGGGACGTATGGCCTTAACCCTCTCCTGAAAGGAGACCCGAGCCCAGCAGTGGGACATTATGAGTTGTTGATGATGAGTATAATTGGTTCGTTTTTGGCAGAAAACTAAGTATTTAAATGACAAGTATTGTTTCATTTCTGTTGCTTAAATTATTCTAAAATTACTACTATACTAAATTCTAAAATTGGTCTAACGTTTGAAGTATGCGACTGCCAATCAAGAAGTCTCGGGTTCAAATCCCGGGTCGGGCCAAAAGTGTCATTGAGTTTTTCTGATTATATAAATTCTTAATAACAGATTGGAGTTTGGAAGTTGGGGTCTAAACACCCGTGCCTCGAAGGGCACGTAAAGCTGTCGGTCCTGCGCCTGATCTCTCCCTGATCGTGAATCTCTCTCTCTAGTGTACCTGTGTTTGCGTACACACTTGTGCACTATAATATCTCCTGCGTAGTTGGCTGGTCTCCGTTGAGACTAGCCGTAACCGTGGCCGTAATTGGCTAGAAGAACGTGTATTCTTAACATATTCAACTCTATAAATGAACCAATAAAGTTCATTATAAACATTAAGGCACGTATATAATTTACCAAAATATTATTTGGGGATGTAAAAACCTAGACAAAAGTTTACACTCAAAAGAGTCTTTAACAAAGTCCGTTTTATGGTATAGTGCATGGAATACTTCTTTTTACGGAGAGGTCTGCATAAAGCAGTAGTCTGGCTATTGGCTAAGCAGTTTCGTTTATTTATTTTTTTAACAAACTAAAACTTCAAGATAAAAGAAAATAACATTGATTCAGCTCATCAATGAAAGTATAGAATCAATCATATTTAATACAATATATAGACTGTCTCCAGCTTTAATTAGACATAAGGTTTAAAAAAACCCGCTAAAGTTTATGTATAAGGCGTTTTATTCAGTTTATTCACTCCATTTAAATTAATTTAGCTTGAATAAATGATCGGAAATCGCTTATTGGTTGTAGCAATATGTTATCACTTACAATTAATAGATTAGAATAATAAATTAAATGAATGCCATTTATATCTATAGAAAATTTATGGTTTTACTGACTTACGTATATCGGAACACCGTTAGGATAAGACTTTGTACTTATTGAAATGATCTCCCGTTAGGTCTGAATCTAGTTAATTACAATGGTCAGTCAGTTTAAACGTTAAAACTGTATTTCATATTTAATAATATTAAGATTTTTATATTTAAGAATACAGTAACTATTTGTTAATGTTGTGTCACGGTCATTTTTAATAACCTATTTCGAGCCATAACTAGAGATTGGCCATTGAAAACGGCCATTATACCACAAATAAATGAAAAGACAAGTTGTCTAATAAAAAAAACAAATAAAGTAACCGTATGTTTAAGTGTGAAATCAATGAATATGTTTCTTTTACCTTCAAATACTACCAGTGTGGATACGAGTCTTTTACATTTTTTACCGAAACCAAAGGATCTAACCGAATAGTGAGGGGAAAGGAAAATAAAAAGGGTTTCGGTATCGGTAGCCAATCTTTAGCCATTTGCTAATTACTATACCACATACGCCTTTGTAGAGAGCCCTATCTAATGGGTACATTTACAAAAAATAGTCCATGCTTTGGTAAATGAGAAAAAGTTTAGCAGTAAAAAAATCTGATTTTGAGTTTTGCTAGAAGGTAGGGGTCAGCTATTATAGATATTTGGCCATTAATTATTAATTGATATTCCCCACATATAAATTCACTTGTCTATTCCAAGGGTTGTGAAAGTCGACCAAGGCTGCAAACTATGAAAGACAATATCATTGCAAAGAAAGGCAAAATTTGAACTCGACTGGACAGCGTAGTATAGTTGGTTAAATCTTACTTTTCGTGAAGAGATCTGTAAGCAGAAAGCCAATCCCCAGCTGGACGCAGGGGATTGGCTTTCTGCTGGTTAGGCTGTGGATGATGATGAGTTCTATGCTGAAAGACATTCCTTTGTATTGACTGCCTCGTCTTTCATCTTTGCATAACCTGCAAATATTTGTTTTGGAGTTTGAATGTTTCTATATATAATATGTTTGTATTTACAAAAAAGTATATAATGTATTTGTATTAGTTGTAATCATAATCCAAGCTCTGCTAAGCTTGGGACTAGACGGCGTTGTGTTAGATGTCCGAAATAGTTATTTTTCTTTATGATATGACATTGTCATTACAAACGCAAAAAGCTGATGAGGATAGATGTAAGGATGTTTGCTGTTATTGGCTGATTGAATGAGGATCATCATCATCATCATCAGCCTATCGCAGTCCACTGGTGGACATAGGCCTCTCCAATTTCACGCCACTTAGTTCGATCTATGGCTTCTCGCATCCAGCTCCTGCCAGAAAAGGAATGAATGAGGATAAAATTTGGAAACTAAGATACATAATATGTAGAGATTTTAAGGTTTTTCTCGCTTTTATTTCATATAAAAAATATTTTAATACATTTTTTTGTACATCGTGGTCTGAAGAGTTTGGGACCTCGACGCGATAATTTCGTAATTAAAAACTAGTGAGTATAGTTATGCATATACTGAAAGTGTGTAGAGTTCAAGAGGCTTATGTAGAAAAGAAAATAAGAAAAAATGTCGTGTGTTATGGTAAGGTCGGTAACTTTAATTACTACTACTAGCTTTGGTCTACGGCTTTGCCCTGTGTATATTGGGTATCGTGATACAAAGAAACCTATGTCCTTCGTCAAAAATCATAGTATGTTTATGGCAAATTTTATTTAAATCGTTGCAGTACTTTAGCGTGAAAGCGTGATAGATAGAGTTACTACTTTCGCATTTATAATATCAGTATTAGTATACATTTCCCTAATGTATTTCGAACAAACTACATTTTTATTACTACATTATATTATATGTCAATTTTCTAATTATTCCTAATAATATTGAAATTTATAACCGTCAAAAAAAATTATAGAACACCTTTATCAAGACAAAGTAAATACTATCGATGCAAGTTCCGATTAACGAATCAATTACACCAATGTTTACAGCTTTAACACTAATTAGTAACTTTAAATGTTAGTAATTATTAACTTTAACTAATAGATTATTTGTCGTTTAGAACCTGCTTGTATTGCCTAAAGGGTCAAGCATACGCCTGTACTGTATTAGTATCATAGTACTTGGTTTTAACATTCTATAGACATTTGTAAGATGGAATACTATTTATACATTTCTAGGAATATTACTTATTAAAACACTGCCTACAGACAAAAATGAAATATGTATATATAAGTGTACAAATATATATGTAGGTATAAACATATAAAGGTAGGTTGGACGATCTGTAGGTCTGTTAGTGATTGATAATAACTGCTAAGCCGGAAGTTGTGGGTTTGATCCTTGATGACAAATGATTATGCGATAAGCACGGTCATTTCTGGGTGGAATTTTTCTGGTACCTATATATATTTAAAAATAGTTTTCGAGGTAGTTAAACCATGATGAATTCAGTACGAACGGGCCGGCTCAACCTCGGCGATACTACCCTAGCATAGAAGATCACCGTAAAATGAAAGTGTTTGTGGTGTCGTGTTTTATTTGTGAGCGCGAGGCCGGAGGTCCAATGATGCAGAAGCTTCACTAGGCCGCAATAGAGTGGGTCACCATGCTGCATTGTTGCATTATCTGCATTCGCAATGAATCCGGTGACCACCACTCTTGGATTCTGCTAATGCTTTCCATCAGGTGGGTTAGGATCAGATAGTTGTGTAATAATACTTGTAATAACACTTGACTACACGGTTGGCCTAGTGGTTTCAGTGGTCGCCACACCGCTTCCTACTGAGCCAAGTGTTGTGGGTTCAAATCCTACATGGGACAACACTTTGTGTGATCCATAAATTGTTGTTTTAAGTCTGGGTGTACTTTGTGTCCGTTTCATGTATGTTTGTAAAGATCCCCGTGACACAGGAATGTATATTCCTTATGCGGGAGTTGTCTTTTAAAAAAAAAAAAATATATATATATGCGAGGTTTTCATTAATACACTATTTATGTATGTATAGAGCGTTGTTTTAACAACGTCATAACTCATACAAATAAGTGGAATTTAACAATAAAATTAAAAGTACTGACGTCTACTAGTTAATAATAAGCTGTATTGTTTTATTGTGTGTAAATCAAAGGTTTAATAAAGTAATCGATCTTTATTCCAACTGTTATAATTTTTATGACCAATCAAAGCTATTGAAATTGGTCTGTTACTGTATAAATCGTGATGGTTTAACGAAGAAAGTTTGTTAAAGTTTATCTTTTGTGAAATGTGATAGTCTGGATTTGAATACCTTTCAATTTGATGCTTGATAATTTACATATACATTAATTGTTTTGTCGTGAACCTAGGGCACGAGTTGACCTTCAGCCACGCATACTACCTCAAAATTGTTTGTAATTTGTTTTCGATCGTTTTTTAAATAGAAACTTGTATGGTGGTCGGTAGATAATTTTGAATATAAGGTATAAATTTCTCTTCTCACTCTATTTTTCTTCCGTAACCACTTGAGAAACCTCACACTCGAACGTATAAGTACAGTAGAGCCTGAATTAGGGTTACCTAACCGTAGATTAGATTAGGTATTTTTGTGTATAATTACCTAAATTTATTAAACCTTCTGTAGACAATTCATGTATATTTTATACGTAAAATACTTCAAAAATTAAGAAATTGGGCACTGATTAAGCTCAAATTTTTCAGTATATAACACACTTCAAAAATAGTTTTATATGTTTTTTAGCTTATTTCTCAACTGCAGTGTGCCATGGCAAACTGTGCCAGAGTATATCTAATATATATAGGCAACAATTATACATTAAATTTATTTAAGTGAAGAGACAACTCTCGCATATAAAACTACTACTAGAACACAAACTTGCATAAAACGAAACAAAAAAAACCCAAAACCAGAACCCAAATTGTTGTTCTATGTGGGTTTTGAAGCCACAACAAGCAGCGCAGTAAAAAGCAGCAAGGCGACCGCTTAAACCATTAAGGCATCAGTACCTAGAATAATTTTTCTTAATATTCATAAGTAGAGCTTTCAAATTCACTAATATGATATGAAAATATATTCTTTTATCTAACAGTATGTCTCGGAAATATTTCGAACCATCCTAATTTTGCCTGCAAAAAACTGGGTACATTACACAGTAAGGTACAAGTACAGCATTCTCAGCAAAAATAACTCCACTATTGAACATAAACCTCCCCAAGGCCCTCTAGAAGAACCGGGTCTGTACTTTCCCTTATCATACAACATATTATTGACATGGTATTGACATAAAATATGTAGGTATGCATAATGAATACTACTTTTGATAGGAAATTGTTAGTGGTTTTAAGAGCAATGTGTTTTTAATTATGACATTATATGTGTTGCGTAATATCTTTAACATATATGTAAGTGTACTTAAATAAGTTACCTAACAGCACAAATCACATTAGCTACACCTGGGCAAAGGTGGTATATATTTCGTAACATATCATATACTTATGCATATAGACTGGCAATAAATTAAAATAAAATTTCAATGCCAAAACATTTACCTAAATATGGGACAAATAAGTCAACTTTTCATCATTAACAGATTATAATAGACCACTAGTGGAGATAGACATCTTATTTGAAAAGCGGCTTTGGCCCACTATGCCATACGGCCAGACGGGTCAGTAGGTATATTACCCGTCGCTCATGAACACCCGCAATATCAGAACAAGTGCGTTGCCAGGCTTTTGGGGGACGGAGAGGGGGAGGCGGAATGGTTGATGTATGGGCCTTCATTATCCTCACTCACTCGGAGAAACACATCGGAAGTGCTATTTCACAATGGATTTCGGTGAGACCGTGTTATCACTCCGGTCGACCCGGCCTATTGGTGTCGAAGTGTGGCTCTACTACGGCAGTAAAGTTATAGTTTGTTTCAATTATTTCTTTTATTTACAGTCATGTTGATACTATACAGCTTGCTCCTTTATCGGTTCTTATGATAACAATGGACGGATGGGGGTGGTGATATCACCACACAAAGGAAACTGGTAATTAAGTGACTACCCGTCCTTGTATACCTACGCTTTAAGAGGTACATATGCGTCTTCATCGTCTGCCTAAGATTAGATAGAACACTTTAGCAATAGCAACATCAAAAGCGGTCATCATGAAGATCGGATTGATGTACAGAAAACACAGATTAGACACTCTGAACAGGCAAAAGCAGAGTTTTTGTCTGATATTCACCCGTAAACTGTGTACTAAACACGAATGCCTACAATAGATTTAAAATTTTATGACATATTAAAATCAATTATCAAGTTCTGGGACGTCATTATTGACAATCGTAAATATCTTAATAATACATAAATGGAAATACAATATGGCAACTTTAGTATCATTTTCTGGTACAACTCGAGTCTCCTGCTGTGTAGTAGGTAGTTGACACGAATGGTCTTTCGAGCCGGTAGTTGTGATATAGATAACAATAAAACAGGGTAAAGAATTATCTAAATAAAATGTCAATAAACTATTTTAAATATAGTAACGTTATATTTATTAATGTTTGAAGATGTGTGCCAGAGAGTCGAGGTGGAAAAAAGTACCTACCTATCATAAAAAATGGCCACGACATGGGTTTAAAATAAAGTACCTGGATGATACCAGGATGGTCATCCAGGTACCATTCATTCATATCCATCCACCGTTTCATAGGTAAAATAATAGGTAAAACATCGAAAATAGATCCAATTAAGACGTCAATGGATTTCATAAACTATATATGTAATAATTATTAACAAAAAATAGATGCTATTAAATTTATTACAAACAAATATAATATTCTCTTTGTTTAGAACCGGCAAAAAAACTAATAATTTAAAGTACCGTTCTAATCAAAAGCATTATAAAACTACTTAATGAACAAAAAATGATGATTTAAAGAGTTGATGTGTATAATAAATTACAACTAAATACAAATGTAAAATAAAAGGAGAATGTAGAAATTTTAATTTGTCCATTACTGAACGTTATATTACCTATTTTGAATCAAAATATGTGGAAATAATGCGATTATAGTTACTTCCTTTAGATTTTATGAATAGCTCTGAGAGCATTATTTCTATGAAAGAAGTAAAAATACCTTTTTCTAACTCATCCCGGCAATTTTCGAACGAATTCACGGTGCAGCTATACCTGTAATGAATAAAATTTATTTTTAGTTCAATGGCAATGCTAATTCTCTGTGTTAGAAAAAGGACTACCTTCTGGTCACGAGAAGCGTCAATCAGTTTAGATAAATTACACACAGACACGCAACAAATTATTGTGTTTATCACTCATTTATTTGTCTTGAGTTGGGATCGAGCTCATTATTAGCTGTCAGTTCCACTGTCGGTGGAGTCGGCCGGTACATAGAGGAGTCGGTGCTGGTAGGTCTCGAAAGACATATACTAGTCCTATAGGCAGAGCGTGAAAAACCATCCCACTAGGCTGCTATTTTGTGGGTCACATTGCTGCATTATCCACTAGATGGTGACCACTCCTCTTATATTCTACTTATACTTTCTATCAGGAAGAATAGAACCATTTTGGCAACTAATATTTAAAAAAATACTTATCCAATTCTAGTAGAGTCTAGTCGTGTCTGTCTTGTCTTGCGTTGGCTGTGATTACTTGAATTGAAAGAGGCATAAGTATAATCTTTGTGTGGTACATAAATAAAACTAGGACACATAATTGCTTACTGAACTGTTTTCGTATGCTGTTTGAATGTATTATTAGTACACATTCAGTAATTATACTACTTGACACAGACATTAATTAGTTGATTCATATGACTAGTAATAGAGATTCTTTTCAATTCGTGTAACCTATGATCTATTGTTTTAATCGTTTTGTTTGCCAATTGCCGATACAAATTCAGAGTAATTAATTAAAATGATTATGTCACTACTATTAGGATAAAAGATATAACGCAGATTACAATAGACCTTGTTAAAAACCCGCCATTCCAGTTCTCTGATTAAAGAAACCTTAACGAAGCTATATATATATAAAGTATAATCTTAAATATCCTATCAAGAGGATAATTCGATATCTAACAACAAGTATCACAAAAAGCATCATTTAAATCGTTCATCGCAGAAATCACTCAAGCTATCCTTTGAGATGTACCGTGTGAATTCTGATCGAGCCTCTCTTTGCCGCAATCGATTCTTTCAAAGATAATTTTAAAAAGTGATTTTGTAAAAATGCAAGAACAAAAGCGCCGCCGTCTTTCGAAATTCGCAGATTACCCAAGCATCCGATAAACCAATGCTCATGTAGTCACGCAGGTGTAGATTGGCCGTTGATTAGTTTATTTTTTATTCATAATTGGATAATTTAATACTGGTTTTGTTTGTAAAGCGGTGTTATATATTTTGATAAAGGAAAATTTTTGTTTCAAATTTCACGGGCTATTTGTGAATGAGTGGATTGAACTGGTATTATTTTAGGAGTAATTAGAAGAGTAAGTGTGCCATTACAACAATAGATTAAATAAAACAGTCATCAAAAAAAATTCCCGCTATATTCTTGTGTTTATCTGAAATTTATACGTGATAACAGTACTGTATTTTATTTTGTAATACAGAGGATCTTAGAACAAACTAAAAGCGACACGTTTCTGTCGGTATTGAGGTTTTAATCTTCCATAAGTAATGGAAGAAGTTAGTTTCAATTTTTTTATGGAATTCCTGGGAAACGAGTCGACGTATCTACACTATTTACACGAATATGTATCTGCACGAACTACGGACAGTGAAATATACAATATAATTTCTAGTTATATCATGTACATGAATACTCATGGCCAAATAGTTTGGGTTGACTTCCAAATGGCTTGAGATTTTCGTACACATCTTTTATAATTTTTATTCAGAAACTTGTGTTTGAATAATTTTTAACATTATTTATAAATATGCATCTTAAAACTATAAAATACTGTACTTACTTTACATATATAAACGAAGATGACATAGCCTCACCATACACCGGCATACTCTTGCGAACAAAAATTCGATAAAAATACTAAAACAGCATAACGAAAACATTTAAATAATTAAGAATATCTGCCGCCCAATTAAATGCGTCTCACGCCAATGTGAGGGGTACCGACTACAGGAGACAAAGTGTCGAGATGAAAGGAACCGCCGCCGATTGTCGCGGCATTGTATCCTCACTCGTTAGCCCGGCATTATCGTATCAAGATTTATTTTAACGATTAACTTTTGGGATTAATGTATACGCGGAAAGCGGAATATCTGTTGCTATAATTAATGAACCACTTATTGTGTAACGAGATCAATTAAATATTGCTAAAGATACTTTAGTATACACCGTTACGACTCATGATAGTGTAGTACATATTGTTTTAGTAAGGTAAGTGAAAATTATTGAAGTTAATGTAATTTCAGTTTTTTGAATACCTGTACATCCCATCTAATCAAAATTAAGATAAATTTATTATTGATGATCTGAAGAAACTAAAAATCCAATACAATAAACTTAACTACATCATACCACAACATATGCCATATGTGTCCACGTGGGTTTGGGTCAGTCCGACAAGAGTAAGACCGTAGCTTCACAAAAACACAATATTTAATAATTCTGGTTTTACTTTTCACCGCGTAATTAAGACTAACCGGGATCCTAACTTCTAGTCTTCTCATTTTAAAGATCAAGGGAACACACTTGTGACCCTTGAATTACACCAAGTTTCCGCCAACATCATAAAAAACGCTACCACTTATGACTTAAATATACCTCAAATGCAACGATTAACGCTTATAGCTTCAGTCATTAAGCCACAATTGGGCTGTGCACCTCCACAATTATAGTCTTGACTGCCATTGTTTTACAAGAAACAATAAACGAATAGGAGATACTATTATGTTCTTTAAAGAGAAATAATGCCATTAAAATGTCAAGGATTTAGCGGACACCGTTCAGTGACACACTTTATTGGACATGGTTAATGAGAGGTGTTTTATCCTTAGGTAACTTATGCTTGATTTATTATATAAAAAATGATCTTCAGAGATAACCTGAATTCAAATTTATATTTCGTGAAGGTGTAAGGTGAATATATAATTTCTACTACTAGCAACAAGAGGATTTAGATTAAGGGATACCTGAGTTGGTTACCACCTAGCAAAATTAAACAATCTTAGCCAGGTCAGTTTAAAAATGAGTAATCATCCTTAACAAACGGTGACCCCTTCGAGCTTTGGAAGGGATGTTATCATTTACAGTCGATTTTTGCATCCAAAAAATTAGAAATTGCAAAATTGAGAATGAAAGGTCGTAATTTGTAAATGGTCAATATATTGTTATGCTCCTAAATGTAAACTATGTTAACTGGTGTACAATAAAGTTTCTTCTAACCTATTTAACATTTGCGGCAATCGTTACGACTAGGTAAAGCCCTAAAAAGAACACAACAGTCTAATTTCATATCACCTAGTATTAGGGTAGTAAAGGTCCGATAGCAGTCCTCTAGCTAAACAATCAAAGCTTAGCCACGCTGTAGGTAATAAACCGGAAACCCACCTGCTACTATACTAAACCCCAAAAAAATCTCAACTATTGACTTGTCTAATGCATTTGACTCATTCGACATCCTGATAGGAACAAAGGAAACAGAAAACTGGTGTCCCACAGGGCATCAATCTTTGACATTCACTTGTAAAATTTTATTACCAAGACATTCTGCTCATATAAGTAGGAACAAAAAACTTTGAGCTGTTGCTTTTTTAAAAGCAAATGGAAATTGTATCAATACGGTAATGAAAGTTAATTTTTAACGGCCCTGAACATTATAAAGGCTTAATTAAGTAAGACAATATACCTCTGTTTGTTCAAATTAACCCATTACTGACTTCTTAGTGACGTCAACATAAACTTTTACGTCTGAATTATGGCACCATTGTCGCTTATAAGGGAGGACATCCATAGTCCCACATAAACAATTGCTTCATTTGTAACGGATGGTACCAAAAAGTACCACGGTTTGGTTTGATTATCGTCAACTATGTGGGTTATATTAATTGTAAAATTTTATAAGGGTGTAATGATTTTTAATGTGCGATTGCTAAGGTTTTTCATTTACTAAATATACAGGTTGTTGTTTTTAACCGTGACGATGATGCTGATGAACTTATGATGAAATCATGAATGATGATTTTGATGCCGATATATGTTCGATAATAAATAAAATTTAAAAGTTGAAATACTTCAAGTTTATGTTATAAATAAATAATAATAATAATAATAAATATTTCTGACATCTAACACACAACGCCATATAGTCCCAAACTAAGCAGAGCTTGTATTATAGGTACTAGACAACTGATATGAATACATAAATACTTTTTTTTTGTAAACAACAACCCATAATGTCCCACTGCTGGGCTCGGGTCTCCTCTCAGGAGAGGGTTAAGGCTATATACTATACATAGAAAACACCCAAACTCCGAAACGAATATTTGCAAATCTTAAAAGTATGTGAAAAAAACTGCTATTTTATGATATTCTACTTCAACTTATTGTAGATAGTTTTCTAAACATATTTAGATTTGCTGTGAAAACAAAATCAAAACTTAAAACTAACTTTGACAAAAAAAACAGTTGCTATTTCTAAATATTGAAATTAATGATCTTAAATTAAAATTTGATTAACTGTATAATGTTTATTGACAAATGCGCACCAGTGTATAAGTATTTAAATATCTCCAAGGCCACGTCACGTGACTATGTCGATGATAAAATTATATGAATTTACTCCACATCAAAAACTGTCTATAGAAATTTCCCTTTAAAAACATTAGGTACTCGACCTAATATCGTTGATTTCAGACATCTAGCACACAACGCCATCTAGTCCTCAGCTAAGCAGAGCTTGTATTATGGGTAATAGACAACTGATATAAAAATATATATACTTTTTTTATAAACACATAGATATAATACATAGAAAATACCAAAACTCCGAAATAAATATTTGCAGATAATACAAACATTTGGCTCGAGTCTGGAATCGTACCCGAGACCTTAAGCACAACAGTCAATCAGTTTAGGAGATAATAATTCCATTCGGTTATTACCTAACGATTATGTAAAGAGCTACCGAATCTAGCTAATGCTAAAAATCTTTTTCCGAATTCAAAATTGAAGTTTGGGATTTCAATTCCAACCCCTCCAAGCAACATGAAACAAAATGTAATTTTTGGCGTGATGGGTAGTTTCAAAAATCTATTTCCCGTCTGGACAGAGTTCCGGTGTGCACACAAAGTTATCCCGTAGCTATTATGTCTCCGAGGGCTTGTAACTTGATTGTCAGAGGGATAAATGGAACCTTTAATAATGGCCATTTGATGCTTAGATTTTTTATTTACCTAGCTCAGGATATGTGGCTTCAAAAGTTCCGAAGACCTGTAGTTGCGAAATTTCAATAGGTAATATCTTCCGCTGAAGTCTAAAAATATTAACTTTTGCAATACTATTTTGTTAGTATGATATGTGAAAAATCGAACCTAGTAACCGTACCATAGTGCAAACTAAACTACAAGCAATTACAATTTATTGCTAGTATATAGTTTGACTTCGATCAATTAATGTCTTTTACTCGGTGATTCAAGGAATCAGCTACTGGTAGACAAGTAGCGTAAATTAAGACCTGAACTAATATATAGGCTATTTTCAGTGCAGAAAACCCCAAATGATATCCAAAAAATGAGTCAATAAGAAGCATGCCTCTATGTTGATATTATTATTTTAATTTTTATCTCCAAAACCTTCTAAGGGCACTTTAACATGCACATAAACAAAATAAATCATAAAAGAAACCGCACTATCAAATGCTTGATTAAACCAATCATAAGGACAAAGTATCATTAAAAATTTCATAAAATTAAAGGCAGTTAGTCACGATACCCCGCTAAGAACCTCGCTCAGTATTCTTACATCGAAAAACTTAATAAGCTCATTACAATAAATATTTAGTAGAACTAAACTGTTGTATTATTATAAGTATTCATTTCAATCGGCTAACAAGCATATTTGGTGGTCATGGTTGAATTTCAATACCTCCCGTTGGTAACACTCTGTATGTGAGAAAACAGAACAAATTATACCGTATAACGCTCTCTGATGGACTTCCCAAACGACCGATCAAAAAAGACCTCCTCATACTTAACCATTTCCCAAACTGCAAGGTCACCTTGCAATGGTGTGTTTACAAGCTCAAACAAATGAATAATAAACGTTATCTACAGGGGGTCTTTAATTAAATAATTTCTTTAGTTTATGTACACAGTGCGATGTGTGGTTTAACATACAAATTGTTCTAACTAATAGTAATATGGTTGACCGATGGTGGCTGGGGTTATGTGAAATTGGATAGGAACTTAACGAGTTTCATGTATTTCTCCATATTTTAACTTAAATGAGAACTTGCCTTAACTTTTAATACTAGGAATGTGTTTATTTGACGCTGATTTTACAACTACTTAGAAGAACGGCGTGAGATTACAGTGTCTGTCTGTTTCCTCAATCAGTTAAACAAATTTTATGTATTTCATTAAAATAAATCAATAAGAAGAAAAGTAAAATACTTGTGAAGTGTTTAACTCACTAATTGCTATTTTATTAATGAAATAACTTGGTTCGAAATTTCTAAATGAGAACATAATTTATTTATTTATTTTTGTTAGCACACGATTTAACAATTTAATTTTTCACATAAATGAACACGCTGTATAACGTAAAGAAAAAGACAAAACTGACAAATAAAAATATGTTTGTATGGATTCAATGAACTTCTAATTCCATATTTTGACCTTTAAAC
Source organism: Hyphantria cunea (assembly GCA_003709505.1). Lineage (NCBI taxonomy): Eukaryota > Metazoa > Arthropoda > Insecta > Lepidoptera > Erebidae > Hyphantria > Hyphantria cunea. The sequence continues at coordinate 216,483 of PKRV01001643.1, read as the reverse complement.
TTTAGACTCACACCTAGAATGATTTACTCCACCGAGATATTTCGGAACAATAAATGTAAACTATAAATTTTTTAATATCTTATGGCGACACTCTATCACTGACGCGTAATCCTATGAAATTGGGTGTAAATTCTACTATAAATGATTAATTTGTTATGGACCACATGTTATTTTAAAATTATGATTAAAAAATTATAAATTATGGTATCCCAATTTTTTTATCTGTGGTTAGTAACAGTCTCTTTTTTATCTGTGTGACATAACATATATCTCATACTGAGACACACTGAAGATATCGAGAATATGGATAGCACTTCAAGTCATAAACAATGGTACATATTTTAAGTTTAGGTATCTTCACAAAAACCAGCTGCCCACATCCTACAATTAGATAACATTTTTGTCTAATAATTCTGTTTAAAGAACTCCTTAATTAATATATGAGCTTCATTGAATTTTATAATTAAAAATGTGTGATGATAGATTAAAAATTTAGAATATATCTACCCTTAATTCATCCGTTGTGTCACGTAATGAGGGACTAAGGGAGCTAACTACAAAGAGAACTGCAAAAAGAAGAAAACCTTGAAACAAACCCTATCTGTCTAGGTAGCAAGGCTTATTAGAGGTAGCAAGGTATATTGAAACCTCTTTTTAAGGAAAGATCTATGTCTAACTGTGGGCTATTAAGCGCAGTAGATTATGTTAAAAATATTCTGACCGATTAATGGCATACAAATGAAGAAATTTGATACCGTATTAAAATAACACATTTCACTATAAAATTAAAATGCTAAGTTCTCAAAAAAATAGTATGCACATAAATAAACAAGCAATGCTTGTATATGTAATCTGGATCTCGGAAACCGGTCCAACGATTTTCATGAAACTTCGTATACAGAGTTTCGGGGGCGATAAATCGATCTAGTATACGTATATCGTATAGTACGTATGGCCTTAACCCTTTCTTGAGAGGACTGGAACATTATGGGTTGTTGATGATGAAATCAATCTAGATTCATTTTCAGAAAATTTACCAAAACACAACCATCCAGGTACTATTGATATAATACAGTATTTTTAAGAATGCAAACTTTAAGTAATAAGGTAATTTACTTCCAAATAAAAAACATATAAAAGCAGGTAACCGGAGGTGTATTGAACGCTTACATTATCAATCCTATAATTTAATCAGCTTACGCAATAAACGTCGAACCTTTTAAAGATTTTTTTTAATTAGATGGAAAAACTGCGTATTATACATGAATGGAAAAGTCACGAGAAGAGAGACGGTAATAGTAGAAATAAGAACTTGATTAGGAATGTAGTGTAATAACAACCTTGTCGGGTCACAGTTACTACTAAGATTATTTTGGATATCTAACACACAATGCTACCTAATCCCAAACTAAGCAGGGCCTTAATTATAAGAAATAGACTACTGATGTAAATACACGTAAACAAATTCCATAGGAACCACCTAAACCCCGAAACAAATATTTGTAGATCACACAAACATTTGATCCAACCCGGGGATCGAACTCGGGGTCATAAGCACTGCAGTCGATTACGCTACTGCTGTGCCATTGTGATTCTGAATTACTCCAGCTCTTATATTTCCTTACCTACCCAAAAACACTTAAGACCGTTTTCACCAACGTCAGTAGAAGTATTTCTGTATGATCGGGCCTCCGGTCTCGCACTCACCAACGAAATACGACAGTACGAATGCTGTCTTTACGCTAATAGTACCGCCCCGGTCGAGCCGGCCCGTTCGCTTATTATAAAGTGCTATGTCAAAACCGAACCTACTTGAACTAAAGAAAAGATCTCACGCGGTCTAAGAGAAGAGAATATAATGCGAAGTGTAGTATATTCGCAACAGCCTCCGCAGTGATAGCAACATATTAAAACATACTAAAATTGTTATTAAGCCATAAAATTAAACTTTTCTACCGTTTAAAACTAACTTTTTCCATTAATAATAATTTGTTAGTATAATAAAAACGCAAAATAATTAAATAGTTATCATAAAAAGATGTGTGTGCACACTTAAATGTCTTTAGGGGTTTGGCTAGCATTGCTAAATGATTGCACACCTACTGTTTTATAGCTCATTAAGGCACTTGGAAGGTATTTACATACGGGGCCGTTACTATATCTGTTATAATTAAACTAACAAACTATATAATAATAGAGTAATAATCGTAAATTATGTATTTATTACGTATTTTAGCAAGGAGTGCATCGCGACTCTTTGCTGACATTTTATGGCATTAAAGTTACGTGTATTTTAGATGATCGTCTCAATAAGGAAATTCTACACGAGGGGCGTTGAACCAAAATGATCTTCCTAGTACATTAGATGGCCTAGCGGTTAAAGCGGTCGCCATGCTGCTTAGTACTGTGCGAAGTGTCGTTGGTTCAAATTCCACATGGGACAACACTTTGTGTGATCCCCAAACGATTATCCTGAGTCTGGGTATTCTTTGTGTTGTTTACACATATATTTGTAAAGTCCCCTGCGACACAGGATGTTTATTCCTAATGCGGGAGTTGTCTTTTTTAAAGAAATAAAAGCAATGTAGTTTTTGTTGCATAATGGCAGTTAAAGGTCACGATACCTTTTATTTTTCGACGTTTCGAACGAGTTACACCACTCGTGGACACGAATATACCGGTGTGACCCTAGCACTTGGTCGCGTTTATTGTTTTTACTGTCAGTATGTCTACACAAAGGACTTAAGACGTCTGCGTACTTTATTTCTTTCGTCCCTACCGTGGGGATTGCACCCGCTGATTACAGTATTCCAAGATGTTGATATTTGGCATCCTTAAAGTTTTATTTTCGAGGGGAGGTTCAGGATAGTAAAAAATACTGAATATTGTTGTGTCACAAGTGCGTTGCCGGCTACCGTTGGGGGATGGGGACGGGATGGGGGAGGGCTTGGGGTACGGGCTTCCGGTATCCTCACTTACTCGATGAAACACAGCGCAAGCGCTGTTTCACACCGGTTTTTTCTGAGGCTGTGGTATAACTCCGGTCGAGCCGGCCCATTCGTGCAGAAGCGTGGCTGCTCTCCCACGGTGCGCAGCCCTCCTTTAGTACGCATCTTTTCGGTCAATTTTTTGTCTATAGGTACTTTTCCGATTTGCACTGCGGTGAAAAACACTAAAGCACTTTCTTGAGTTACTTAATTCAGGCTGCTAGTATTTTCTATGAAAATGACATTCACATAAAACTGTTTTACGAATTTATTTTCATTTATTTATTGAATGTATTCATAAGTCTCCCGAATTCGTATAACTAAATTTATGTTTTTAAAAAAAAATTTTGCGTAGTACGTATATTATTTATTGATTAAGTAAACGATACACATTTAAATATATAAATTATACATTTGTTTTGTCTGGTATTGCCGCTTATATGTATATAACCACGCCTAAGTTTCTAATCTCCGAATTGTCACCGAGAGTAAATTGTGACTCATTTGATACCCTCCAAGACCTTTGTCAGCTCACAATTATCAAAAAAAAGTTCAATCCACTCACAGTTATTAATAGCTACAAGCTAAGTTTTTAAACCTATGACAAATTATTACTTATCTATATCGGAACAGCCCAAAATCAATTTCTCACGGGTCAGCGGTCCATCGGAGGTCGTATGAACTATGCATAAATACATTTTAAAATGGTAAACATTCAAAAAGATTTCTCGACATACAACAATATTATGCATGCACCATGCATCAACTTTAATGTTATGCTGATAAGATCTATTTTTAAGTGTCCGTTGACATGTTACGTTTGTGGTAACATGGTTAAAGGCAGACAGCCGGGCGCGGAATGAGTTTGTGAATATTTTAAATGCAATCTCAAGTCGTTGCCCACTACAGATGCTATTGTTCTCGAAGATGACACCAACGAACGTTGCTCTATTAAATAGATGGATAAAAGATTACAGAGAAAGAGAAACAAAAGAGATTACAAAGAAACAATATATAATGCAAAACAACAGTAAAGTACAAAAAACAAACAATGCATATTTAAGAAATTAATATGTAGATTATACGGATTTTGTTATAAAGTCAATAAAATTCTAAGAAATACACACCCAAACTTGTTCAAGTGAAAGCATAAGTTTTTTTATTTTATTTTAACTTTGCAATAATTATTTCACACTACAAATGTAATCAATTTTTACGTTAAAATAATTAACATACTAAAAAAAACTGCTTGGCAAGAGATGATTTCATTAATACTTGTTATTTAATACACCGTGATTGCAAAATGGATTTACCATGCCCTCAAAACGTAGCAGATTTTTTGTGGGCGCGGCGACTTCCACATACAACGCAACAACAGAAACACACTACAGCGCCATCTACTGAAGATACGTCGAACTACGGAGTAACAAACGAAACGAAGAAACTACCAATCTTGAATCGCGCAATAGAAGTTCTCGCGCCCATTAGTGTATACACAACATCCCAACATCAATATATACAAAATCCTTGGAGGATCCTCCCTTTGCGTTGGAGGGACATGACACCCGTTCCTCCACAAGGATATCGTTTTGTGTATCTTTAAAATTTCTGCAATTTAAAATAGAAACTATAAAAAACAATTAGACATATTACCAAAATGAATAAATCAAAGCAGAAAAAGTTATTTATGTTTCAAAGCACTCATTAAGTTTAATGTAGACAAGTGTTAATTTAAACTGCTACTTAATTATTTTTATGCTAACAAGTTGTATAATATGCTAACGAATAACATATATCTTAATACAATAGAAAGTTACTAAGCTACTTTTATATTTTATTTTATGTAGATCAAGACAATCGGAGTCGCTCCAATAAATATTAAAACTATTTAAAGCAGAACTTTCTTTTTAGAAATATGTTTTTTACACAAAGATGTTCTTAAAATAAATCTTTAGATATAGTATCTTCAAACTGGCAAAAGGTGATACTCATAATCGTATATATGTATATGTATGCATTTGTCTTGTTTCCGCTAATATAACATAGATTTGGAAAGTTATGATTTAAAACTTTTGTTATTATTTTTACAAGACCTATCTTAATGCGACTGCCTCTGTGGCGCAGTGGTAGCGAATGCGTCTGCTGTGTAAGAGGTGTCGGGTTCGATTCCTGAGTTGGACCAAATGCTTGTATGATCTGCAAATATTTGTTTCGGTGTTTGGGTGTTTTCTATGTATAATATGTATGTATTTACAAAAAAAAGTATGTAAGTATTAATATCAGTTATCTAGTACCCATAGTACAAGCTCTGCTTAGTTTACATATTCATTTATTTATTTATTATTTTTCTTATTTTATTCTGTAAAATAAAATGTAATAACATTTTATTTAGTTCAACAACCTGTTTTATTTAATAAGCTACTCCAATCCAATTAAACACTTTCTTTAAATGTATTTTTTTGATTTTAAATACGATATGTGTAGTTATTTTTATGAAAGTGACCTAACAATAAATGTTACAAAATTGCAATAAACGAACAAACCAACTTCGTAACTCGTAACTTATTTCTCCTACACAAATTGAAAACCATAACAATTACTAATTGCATGTTCTGATTTATTTTTCGAATGGCAATCAGTTTTAAGTTTTATTTCATTTCAATAAAGTCTAAAATCAGTGTATGTAGTACGTAGAATAACTATATTGCAACTTAAACGCATGATTAGATGCAGATCAGACTTCTAGATCAAGCAAATCATGTTTAAATAAACATTGATAGCGTTCGACAGGCTTATATATTGTTCAAACCATAGTCTAAATATTTATCAGTAGGTCTATAAACCCGGGATGTAACTCAATTTGCGAGGTGAGGCAGGGAGGACTCCAGAAGCCACTGATGCATTCCTGGAGCTTTTTCCGACTACCGAGGTAGGCCACCGCGGGCTTTAGTCTGATTTTCCTTGAGTCCCACACAGGCTCTTCTTCTCCCTAACGGAGGGTATGGTGCGAAATGCATTCCCCGAAAAAAAATATATAAACCAAGTTGGTTCTCATTGTTATACAATTAATTCTTTTTAATTCTAGTTCAAACAGAAAAGAAAATGTTAAGTAAAAACTTAAAATTTAATTACAAACAGACCAATCAATAAAAATGTGTCAAGAAGGGATCCTTATTGTTTGCTGATTATATTATTTTAAAAAATAACTATCAGCGTTTGGTTTCGCGTTTTATTTAAAGATCCCCTTTTAATGTTCTGTGTCCTGATGTTTTGTTATCTTGTTTAATACTTGTAGAAAGAACTGAAGATATATCTGAAAAATATTCTACTGCAATTCAATTATACTGTGGTATGGACCATAGAGCGGCAAACAGTTGTTGATTGCAATGCGCTTGCGCACACTTTCCGGTCGATGTTTGTAAATCTTACCTTTGTATTGTAGTTTTGATGTATTTTATATCCTTTCGTTTCTACTCGAAATAAATGAGGTTTTACGTCACCGTTACTAAACTCGATACAGTTCCTTGTAGGTAGACAAAACAGTGGATTTATGTGGGATAGATAACGTTCGTATAATAACGATAACAGTTATTGCCGTTATTTACAATAATTACTTCATTTTGTTGATGTATTGTGTTTATTATATCGGTAATTATGTAGCGGGCAAGATATAGAGTGATTTTATTTGAAATCTGAATTATTTATCTTGATGTAAACTTGTTATAAGCTTATGTGTTGAGAAAAGTAAGGGCTTATAAATTTTTGTATATATATTGAAAGACTGCCTCTATGGCGCAGTGGTAGCGAATGCGACTGCTGTGCAAGAGGTCTCGGGTTCGATTCCTTAGTCGGGCCAAATGTTTGTATGTTCTGTAAATATTTGTTTCGGAGTTTGGGTGTTTTCTATGTATAATATGTATGTATTTACAAAAAAAGTATATAAGTATTAATATCAGTTGTCTAGAACCCATAGTACAAGCTCTGCTTAGTTTGGGACTAGACGGTGTTGTGTGTTAAAATGTCTGAACATATATTTAAGAACATATATCTTCAAACAGGATTTAAATATATCTAATCATCTTTTTGTATGTTTGTATTACTTGTGGATTTATTGTAGCAGTAAGTGGAGCATCATTCAGTACGTACCAACCTCCCAAGTCAACAACTTGTCACCGGCTTGCGTTGTGGTTTGCTAAAAACAAACAACAATAGAGAGGCTCTCTCCATACAATATCCTTTGTCAACCTTTTTATCAAGCCGACGGAACAGGGGCAACTGTGGAGCGTTTATTAATCCTGTATTTTTTTATAACTTTATTAATTTAACGGGGTTTTACCTACTAACTATGATATCTTGAAATATATATATTTATTCAACTGACGTGTTCTAAATTGTTATCTAAATCTAACGTCATAAGCATATATACTTTTATCAATATTGTCAATATATTTATAGACATCTCTTACAAATTATAAAGCATCTTTTATGTTAAAAAAGTGTTCGTGAATTATTTTAGTAGTAATTTCTGCTACTTTATTAATTTTACCGTAGGAGAGCCACGCTTCGGTATGCATGGTCCGGCTCGATCGGAGTGATACCACGGCCTCACAGAAAACTGGTGTGAAACAGCGCCTGTGCTGTGTTTCACTGAGTGAGCGAGGATACCGAAGGCCCATAATCAAGCCCTTCCCCTAATCCTCCTTCCCATCCCCCAAGGGCGGCAACGCACTTGTGACACCCCTGGTGTGTGTCCATGGGCGGCGGTAATCGTTTACCATCAGGCGATACGTCTGCTCGTTTGCCCCCTATAACATAAAAAAAAAATAGAAAAATAAAGAAATATTTGTCTTGAAATGTAGAAAAGTACACAATACTTAGAGCAAAACACAGAAAGCTTTTAAAACAATTTGTTATATTAAACAAAGGTAAGTGAACGTTCTAAAATGGAAGCTATATAAAGAAACAAATTACATTATTTTATGTCAAGGTTTTCGCACAGACAAGCTAATGGAGTAGCCCGACTATGATTTACATAATCTTTGTTTAATTGTTTCTTACACATATGGTCTAGTTGATAAAATATCTGACAAGTTAATTAACCACTTGGCCTTAGTGAAGTGTTAATTTCTATCAACAATATTAGTTACTTAATTAAAGAGCTAGCTGAACCCCGCGGTGTTACCCGCGGTTCAACAGTAACGCCAGACAAAGGTAGTCTAAAATAGGTAGCATAAGATACTCCTTATATTATCAGCTATCTGCTAGTAAAAGTCTCGTCAAAATCGGTCCAGCCGTTCAAGAGATTAGCCGGAACAGACAAACAAAAATTGAAAAATTTTTTTAAATAAATATATCAATAAATACATATGCATTTAGTAAAAAGCGGTTACTTTGATATTACAAACAGACACTCAAATTTTATTGATCTGTATAGAGAATAGTAATCGGTAGTTTGGTTTGGATAATTATTAACTTCACACTGAAAATCTAGGAAATACCTGGATGGCGCTCTTTAGGGGAGGACTTTGTGCAGCAATGGAGGGCAGTAGGCTGAGAAGAAAATCTTAAACTTGGTTGAGCTTGTGGTAAACATACAGTTTATTAACATCATCGTCATCATCAACAATCCATGTCCCACTGCTGGACTCAGGTCTCCTCACAGGAGAGGGTCAAGGCCATACGTCCCCACGCTGGCCAAGTGCGGGTTGGGGACTGGCAAGAATACGTTTTGTATCTTGCCATTGGATGTTTTTAAGCCGCCCGAAGGCCTCAACTTCAAGACTGCTATCGTACGATAACAACCGGGACCGACTACTTAACGTGACCTCCGAATCACGGAGACGATTATGGTAACATGCAACCAGCAGTCACCCATCCAGGAACTGACCGCGCCGTCGTTGCTTACCCTCGGTTATTGTTTCTAATCACCGAGTGCAACTGGGCTATGAGCACCTCTCATGAGTTTATAAACGTAATTACATAAATCTGAGCGTATACACATATAACAGTTAAACACAGAAATAAATCGAATTATGGTTTTCATAATATTTTTATTTGTCCTGGATTAGTACCTAATTCAAGAACTCTATTTCACCAGTTCATGGTAGGTAACCACTTACTATGTATTAGTGATCTCAAAGAAGGTCCTATGAGAGCGTATAGAAAGATTTAAAGTCGATTGTAGCTATTATTTTCGCCATCTTTAATCGGTGAATATAATCGTCGAACTCAACATCGTATGTATCGAACTATTGGAAATACTTATCTAGGAGGAGTCCATCGAAAGGCGGGTTACAGCTTCTAGCTAAAATATGTTGTAAACTTCTTTCTTCTAATATCAATGATATAGGTACGTCATATCATACCGTGGGAGAGCCACGCTTCGGCATGAATGGGCCGGCTCGACCGGAGTGATACGACCACGGCCTCACAGAAAACCGGTGTGAAACAGCCTTACGCTGTGTTTCATCGAGTGAGTGAGGATACCGGAGGCCCATACCCCAATCCAACGCCCCCTATCCCCCTCACCATCCCCTTTCCCCCCAGGCCGCCATAGTGTGGGTCACCATACTGCATTGTTCTTTTTCGCATTGAGGATGGTGACCACCACTCTTGGATTCTGCTCATGCTTTCCATCAGGCAGGGCTGAGTCATTTTGGCAGCTTAACTATAAAAAAACAAAAAAAAAAAATATTTAAACACAAAATACTGAAAAAACTGAGGCACGAACAGACGAAAGAAAAAAGACCACTTGACTAGCTAGAATAATTCACAATTTATTAAACCAGAATGTTTCAGAAACAATTTCTCTAAAAGTATTTTCAATCACGATAATTGAACAATAAATTACCTCTTTAAGTCGTTCTATCATCATAAATATTTTCCGAAAACAATAAATTCTCATAATAAAATAAATTGTATAAACAATGGCCTATCAACAGTTTTAGTCCAGGCACTTCAGTTCGTATCTGGCGCAAGCATTCTAGCTTTGAGACTGGACGCAAGTGTACATTGTTACCCTTTCAATCATACTTTACCACGTATATCCATTCAAAACTATATTGAAATATCAACCTTTTATCAATCAGCACAGAGTTTATTTTCGTATAATTCAAAATGTAAGATGGCACCTTCTGTGCTAATCACCAAGATTTTATCTGCAAACATTCGCACATAGAACTTTAGACTCTATTATAGTGAAATTTAGTCTAGTTTGTAATAAAAACTATTTTGTAGTTACGACTTTTAACGTGAAACTGATGGCTATTGTTGCGAAAAATTGATTTACGTATAACATCTGTTAAGCCGTAGCGGTAATGCTGTATTACATTGTTTTTAGTAATGCTATGTAGGTCGTGCACAGGTGTCTGGCCGAATTGAAAGTGCGTTGTTCAAAGTTATATGCACCTAGTACTCGATACACTATCGGTAACTCTTAAATGTTACCATTAAGCGAGGTTAACGTACAATACCGTCACTGAAAACATTTCATTTTACTTATTCTTCATACTAATTTATGTATTACATTAAAGTTTGTTTAAAAAAAAACAGGGCGGGAAATTTAGGCGGGAAATTTTAAACATAGGTAATGTTTAAAATTTGCAAAAAGAATAAGATATTTTGAAAAAAAAGAATGCTTGGTCGTTCAAAATTCAAAACGCAAAGTGACTTAATGTATTGTGGCCAGTACTTTTATAGTTCATTTTGACAATGTATTTCTGTATTTCTTTTTTATTGGCAGAAAACCCGCTCTTTTGATTTCATAATGACAATATGAACAAATGACATAAACTGGAGTATGAGGTCTAATGTGAAGAATACCATATTACCGTCGGAGAGTTACGCTTTACCGCGGGAGAGCCACGCTTCGGCACGAATGGGCCGGCTCGACCGGAGTGATACCTCGACCTCACAGAAAACCGATGTGAAACAGCGCTTGCGCTGCGTTTCACCGAGTGAGTGAGGATACCGGAGGCCCATATCCTAACCCTTCCCCTAATCCCCCTCCCCATGCCCCAAAAGCCGGCAACGCACTTAGACACCTCTAGAGTTGCGGCGGTCCATGGTCGGCGGTAATTGCTTCCATGTAAAAAAAATTCTTCGATGGAAAAAGAAACTGTAATAACTCCAAGAAGCTAAAGACGTATTTCTGTATCACTCACCTGGAATTCGGGAGAAAAGGATAGTCATCATTATTGACGATGAATTATAAAAGATGATCTCTGAAGTTTGTTCGAGTCAATATTACTGATTTTATTTAATTTTAACTATAATTATAGAAAATATCAGTAGGATCACAATGACCTTCCTCGTCCAATGTCATATGATGACAGAATTAACCTTTAAACAGAGGTAAAACCATTTTGATGAATTACGAACTTCCAAATTTTTCGTATTCACTTACATTATGTCATCAATAGTAACTCTTCAAATGCCAACCGTTGACCAACAACGCCGTCCACATCTTAAAAGGCAAGAGAACAAACAATAATTACAACATAACAAGTGATTGTTATACGAGTCGACTCGATTAATTTATCGATTCTCGTAGTAAAAGGTGACAAGTAATCGATCATGATCCGAGAGAGGCGCCGCGCGGCTCTGACCGATTGTTGTTTTATAAGCTGTGAATAAATTAAAAATGGAATTGTTATCTCGAATAATGATGTATCAGGTAGACGAGGTGTTATTTGAATTTGGAAGACGCTGAACGTTGCCATCATAATTAATACTTAAAGTAGAGTATAAAATACTTTTTAAAAACTGTATAATTAAAAAACCTAAAAAGTTTATAAAACGCGAAAAAGAAAAAGTTTTGGCAAAATACGTATATCCTATGTCTCCCGGGTTAATATTACGAATATTTTCGTTGTCATTGTCGCGAAAAAGAAGCATATGATCTATATTATTTTATCTTTTACACAGTTAAGTTGTTAGTACTAATCATACAACGTATGTATTATTTTCAAAAAAAGCTGTCCGAATTGTTTATATATTGATTATTTATTTATTTAAATAAATAAAATGTTTAAACAGCTAGTTAAGCAACTGATTGAGGCTTTTCGTGACTAGAAGGCCGATCTTTTTCTATCACAGTATATTAGTATTGCCAGCCTTATGGGAACGCTGCCAGCAAACAATAAAGAGGAGGAATTTTTTGACTCTTGTATGTACATATTGTTATTGTTTTTTTTTTTATAATTTACTAAAGTAGTATTTTATTATTATTTTTAAAATATAATGAAATACATTTTTGTATAATGTAGAATTACTACATGTATGCGATTATTAGCAGTTTTAGCCTTGTAATAGCCTTGATGGTTTTTACAACTAATTATGATTTAGTTGATATTAATATATAAAAAGCAGACAAGGTTATTTAGTACATTATATATTACTAAATGTAATAAAGAAGTTTAACAAGATTTCGTTACACGTTATTATGTAAGGTCTTGAATATCTAATTATTTTATTAAAATACATTTATACGTACAGTCACGCTTTTTACCCACAGGGATAAGCAAAGACAATTGTTCTTCATTTACTACGGCCCTGACACGCCTCTTTTGTTTCGTCTACATTCGTCAATCACAGCATGCTCTCTTTATTAAAATGTCATGTTTTTTTTTATTTGATTTCAGATTTTGCATTAAAATTCTATCTATTATAGTACCTAGTCGCTCTGTTGTCAAATTCAATAGATTCTTCAAACTTGAAACTTATTTTTTTATTTCACTGCTTTTTAAATTCAGCGCCATCTAGCTGTAACAAGCTAAACTAGTAGCCGATAGCCTAAATCTCGCAATGAAAGTTCTCAAACTGATGTATATGCCGCTTCCCGATATGAAACGTTGAGTCAAAAATAAACTTTGGTTAGTGTCTAGTATATTTTCATAGGTATTTGGAGGACATTTAAATTCTACAACAGATTATCATACTTATATCTGCATAATATAGATAATACCATAATACCCCCTCGTCTGTCATCCAGCTTCCATTATTTTATAACCGATCGAAAAATGTCAGTTTCCCAACAAATTGATTAATTAATTTTAATTAGATAGCTTCACTGTTAGTAAATCATCCCAACCATAAATTGTTTGTAATAAAATTATTGTGCAATATCAACTTTATTGTGTCAATAAAGTTCTTGCTTCATTAATATCATTTTGAGTTTACATCTGAAAGGTGTGATTCTAGTAGCAAGAATTAATTCATTTCTTGTTAGAACTTAAATCAGAAATTATTGCTTTATTGATCTATTAGTTGAGTATTTGTCTAGATTTCCTTCTATTTGCAGTTCTCTTTGCTATTGTTCTGCTAAAATTTCATTTTTAATTTACTGTGGGCAGTATCAACTATTTATGTATTTATATGCTTAAGACATTATAGTTCATTTTAGCAATGTACCCCTGTGTGTTTTCCACTTTTGGAGTGAGGTGTCTTAGGAATTTTAGAAGTCTATGTCCAACATTGGGATGTTAGAAGCTGTTGATGGGATATGTGTCATAATGACTATCTCGAGGTAGTAGCCGATCCATCTCATCATCCCAAGCCTTCTTCAACCAATTAGGTGTATGCTTTTTTTTTTTAAGTGTGGAATCCCCCTCTGGCCTTCACCCCACCGGGGTTTGCGGCGGGGTGGTGTGTCGGAATCGAACCGACTAAAACCACAAGGTGTGCCACTCTGCGCCCGAGACGGGAGGAATCCAGAAACCGCTTTCTTACGCCATCCGGACCCCTCCCAGAATTAGGTGTATGCCTCCTTCAATCCCCTACACTTCATTCTATTTTGGGCAGTTTGTATCCAGTTTTGCCCCGCCACCTTCCGGGTGTCATTTTTTCATCTCATCTGCTATCCTCCAAATGGTCTTTTAACACCATTCCATTAATTGTCAGGTCCATTCAGATCTCCATTCTTAGAGGTCTTTTCACTACGAACCAGACTTACAGGCTACGTGACCTGCCCATTTCCACTTCAAAACATAAGCCTACCCAACCGTGCTACAATCAGCGTGGCTCTGATTCCAGCACGGTTGAGTACTGCTCGGCACGGCCAGGGCGGTACTACTCTCGCGCAGAAGATCAACGTAAAGCGTCATTGTTCGTGCTGTCGTGTTTCGTTGGTGACTTCGAGACCGAAGGCCCAATGATACAGAAGTATCAATAGGCCGCCTTATTTTGAGTCACCATGCTGAATTGTTGCATTGTCTGCATTCGCAATAAGTATGGTGACCACCAATCTTGGATTCTGTTTATGGTTTCCACCAGGCAGAGTAGAGTCCATACATAAAAAAAAACCTTTATCTTCTCTGTGAATCCTGAAGTCTATTGGCATAGGACGTGGGATATTGTATGTGTTTTCAGGTAAGTTTATAGTCACTTTATTTTATTAGGTCTTAGCCAATAAGTTATGGTTCATATCTAGAAATATAATGCAGTAACCAAGTGTTTGATTACTATAATTAAATAGTTATATAATACAAACTAGCCTTTACTCGAGGTCTTGTCATTACTATACACATATCATTAGATTTATTATTTTCTAAAAGATATTTCGCTTTTATTAATGGTATTGGGTTCTTAGAATCGTCAAGAGTCACAATCGCACTTGACCGGTTTCGACTCCAGATGAAAAGCGCCATTAGCATATGCAAAAAATATGATAATCGGTTGAGCAGTTAAGGCAGAAAATCGTGACAAACAAACAACTTAAGCTGTTACAATATCAATCCGAATTAGGATACAAGTACTAGTATTACATTACACAATATATAAAAGTTATTTTTTTATAATAGCTTTGATTTAGTGAGTACTTGTTAAGTGAAGTTGTGGCGACGAAATCCGGTCAATGCCGCGGGGCACAACTAATATTTGCATGATAATATTACGTTACCCAATAATTCAAACATCAATTCGTGGGCTACTTCTATTGATTTCTCACAATAAATTATATTTGTTGTTAAGTAGAGCAACTTGTCTTGCGTTAACACTACGTGTCGTATCTACAGCATGTTTTAATTATGATGTGACAATATAATTAAAATTAAAATTTAAAAATAATTTATTTGATAGAGATCTGTAATAAGTTAATTTTAAGAATAGATAGCTAGTCCGGTGACAGTACAATTTTAATTAATTTTATATCCGTTATTATACATTTATTGTTGCATTGTGGTGCTATGTTGTTACACTAATATTATAGATTCAGAGAAATATTCACGTTAAAAAATTTGGGTACAAAACTATTGTATGAATGATCAAAAGTCTGCAAAGTAGCTGTGTAAAACTATTCAATCACAACTGGAAATCAAAGTATGTTTGATTTCGAAAATAAAATACCAAAAATCCATACTTAATATGTATTATAAATTCGAAAGAAAGATTTACCAAAGCGCTGATTTCAATGACATTTGGCAAGGAGATACCTTGATTTATGAAAAACACATTCGATATACAGGTAGGTAGAACCGCGGGCATAAGCTATTTTATTAGAAAATCGGCCAAGTGCGAGTCGAACTCGCTTAGGAAGGGTTCCGTGTCATTACCTATAAATTTTAAGCTTCTACCTGTTGCCGTTATCAATACTACAACCCATAATGTCCCACTGCTGGGCTCGGGTCTCCTCTCAGGAGAGGGTTAAGGCCATACGTCCCCACGCTGGCCAAGTGCGGGTTGGGGACTGGCAAGAATACGTTGTGGCTACGTAAATCTTGCCGTTGGATGTTTTTAAGCCGCCCGAAGGCCTCCAACTAAGCTTCACGACTGTTATCGTATGATAACAACCGGGACCGACTGCTTAACGTGACCTCCGAATCACGGAGACGCTCATGGTAACATGCCACCAGCGGTCACCCATCCAGGTACTGATCTGAGACATCGTTGCTTACCCTCGATGATTGTTTCTAATCACCGAGTGCAACTATGAGCGCCACTCGTTTATCAATATCAAAGAAAAATGAGTAAAATAATCACGTTTGTTGTATAGCCTTATATAGTGATTTTATTCTGTTTGTTAGTATTTGTTATTATAACATACTGTAAGTTTCAACTGGCTAACCATCACGGTTCATGAAATTTAGCCTGGCCACAGACGGAATGACAGATAAACGGACAGCGATGTCTTTGTACTGGGGACCTGTTTTTTCATAAGGAACCCCAAAAACGAGATATTTCCTCAAGCTTTGGGCACAAATCTCCGCTCAAGATATACAACAAAAAGTTAAATTCTTTATTTATTGCACTCACAGATAACAGTGACTATTATAGTGGATAGTGTAAAGCCAGCTCATTAGATAAGAAGATAACCTTAAAGACAAGTCTGCAGGCACAAAGCTGATATCATACTGATATACGACACTTTCACTTTATGGGCCTGATTAAGAAAGTATTGATACCTAAGAAAATGCTCTCAGTGAATCAAAATCAACTGTATGACAATATGTCACTTATGTCAAAATGTCTATATTATGACAGTGTTATACTAACGTTGGTCTTTTTTTTCTAATATATGGGACGATATATATATATATATATATATAAGTTAAATAAGACACAAAAAGTAATAAAAAATGCATGGTTTTTACATAATAAGGGAGTTGCTTACATTTATTTGTATATTGTATTGTACATTACTACAAGTGATTACAAAAACTACTCCCGTTTTCATCAAATGTAATATGAACATATTATTTAGATCCGTGTTCACGAGGAATGTTATAAATTTGTTACATTCTAAACTTTACCTTACCTGTTCATACAATCCTTGTTTTAGCAAATACCTTATAGTTTTAGTATGTGCGGGGGTTCCCCTTAATAATACAACTTTATAGATTGACTACATTATGTGTAAAGCTTTAAAGTCCCTAAAAAAACTGACCCTATACATTTAAGATGGTTTTTTGTGGAACAACTATACTCAAAGCTTTTTTCTCGAACTCGAACTTCTTCATGAACGTCAGGTTCAAAAGATCAACTTAGACTAAAGAACAATATACTCGAACCCAAACCTAAATAAAAAGCTAGAAATTGTAAGCGTGAATTTTATTAAAATTAAGTTAATATTTTATTCATGTTTTAAAAGCATTATCATTAAATCTGAGCAACTCCTAAGTCCAATATTTGACGTAACACGAAAGACCACTAGTTTCTCACGCTGACCAACACTAACCATACATATTCACACACGCTGTAGACGTCGCCCACATCTCGATCATGAAAGTAGACGCTCCCGCTTGCGCAACCGCAAAACAATCGAGAGTTGCGAACCTATTAGATAACTGGTTTTTTGTTAAACCTGCAGACTTATAAAGTTTTAGACCCGCTTCATTAGAATAGTAGCCGATAATATTGGATATTTAAAGTGAGATAAAATACATCGAAATAATGCATAAAATTGTTGATAATTTTACTTGAATAGAGCTGGATTCTTGGAATCTAACTGTATTGTGTAGATATTAGCAATGGATTGTAGTTTTCACTGTTTATTTATAGATATAAACATGCTATTTCATATATATATTCAGACATACGTCATAAACTACATCTGCATATGTTTACGGCTATCTTAGCTAATGTTTTTTCTTGTTAGTATTAGTTGCTTATTTCTTTATAAATACACACTGTTATGTATGAATGAAATTATTAAACTTAAAATAATGGAAGTGAAGCAGCGAATGGAACTGAAAAAGCAGTCTGACAATGTAGGAGTAATTAATTCTTGTGATACACTTTAAGCACTTGTTATAAGCGTTGCACTTTAAGTTCAATATTCTTTTCAATACAACTCCTGTACTAAGAATACATTCTGTGTCGCGGAAAGACTATAAATTTATGCACACAAAGCACATCCAAACTCAGAACAATAATTTGTGAATCACACAAAGTGTTGTCCCATGTAGGATTTGAACCCACGACACTTGGCAAAGTAGGAAGTGGTATGGCAATCGCTCAAAACATACTTTCAGTCCACTATGTGTATATTTAATATAATTAAATTTAATATAATCGCAAATAATCGGACAGTTAAAATTATTTTTCTCTTTCTCCTCTGTCCCCTTTCTAAGTCTGTGCACAAACAGAAAGTGCTCCAATCTATTGCAATCTTCCTAATTGATTGTTGTGATTACTTATATTTATTGGTCTAGGATTATACGTGTATGTAATGTGTTGGTATCAACACTGTTTTAGCTGTAACCTTCCATTACAGAACATTTGATCTTTAACACTGGTTCGATATCCGCACATCACGGCGATTCACTTTTATTTAACCTGCTGTATATGATAATGTTTCTATTTGTTGCTCAATTACGATATGACATAAAAAAGTTCAAAAGTACATACCTGATACGGTAATTTAAAATATTCTTTATAGTATCAATTTTAATTTTAATTATTAAGACTAAATAAAACGACTACTTCGTAAGTTTGTAGATATGTTAACGATTGACAAGTGACGGTTGAATTAAATTAATAATCTAATATTTCATGCAATATTTTGGAGCTTGTTTGAGTTGTGCACTTTTAGTTGTCATTTTTTGAAGAACGGACAAAAGAACTTGATAAATAAACTGTTTTATTTTACCTGGAAATATATTTATCGCGCTGAAAGCCAGCACCTCGCACCTAGCACTACTTTAATTTATAAGATTAGGTAACAACCTAAGCTTACAAAATATGAACTATGTCTATATTCGCTGCGATAAAGACGTAAGAATATCTTTCTTTAGGGTTCCAATAAAACGTACGACGAATAACCATAACATACTCCTAATTATCACTAAATATAATAGCACTGCACTCTTTTTCGCACATGTATCTAATTTCGTAAAATAATTTGCTTAAAAAGCTTAAGGAATTAGTAAAATGTATACACAAGGTTATGCCATTCATCAGTAACAAGACTGACGTAGTTCCAATGGCGCCTTCTGTAAAGTTGAGTTTAGACTACGGCACTACAAGCTACACGATGGTTGGATAAAGTTACACATTTAGCCGTGGGAGAGCCACGCTTCGGCATGCATGGGCCGGCTCGACCGGAGAGATACCACGGCCTCACAGAAAACCGGTGTGAAACAGCGCTTACGCTGTGTTTCATCGAGTGAGTGAGGATACCGGAGGCCCATACCCCAATCCAACGCCCCCTATCCCCCTCACCATCCCCCTTTCCCCCAGGCCGCCATAGTGTGGGTCACCATGCTGCATTGTTCTTTATCGCATTGAGGATGGTGACCACCACTCTTGGATTCTGCACATGCTTTCCATCAGGCAGGGCAGAGTCATTTTGGCAGCTTAAATATAAAAAAAAAAACAAAAACACATTGCCAATTTTCAGAACAACAATACGTTAAGCTTGACATTGAGTTTCAAACTAAAGTGGAACCATTAGAAATGGGAGCAATCTTATAAATTAGTTACTAGTAGCTTCGTAGTAAAACTTATCTTACAGAAGATCAAGCACAAAGACAGAATTTGTCCTACAGTGCTTCATTTTTGAGTATCAGACGGGAGACCCAATGATGACCATGACTTTCAATTCACCGATAGTGTGGGTAACCATGCTGCAATTTTGTAACCTGTTTATCTTGCAATGTCAATCATAGTCTAAACAAACCTGAAGTTCAATCATCCTAATTAAATTCGTAAGCATAAGCACTGATGCTCTGTTATTATTGTGAAGGTCATGAGTAATCAACATGACTTTTAAAATTCTCTCAAATAAGCGTCTAATATTTACCATTTTAAAGCACTTATACATTAAATAATGCGTGATTGCCAATGTCGACGGAACAATGAACAACCTATGATCCGGGATGCCGAGTTTTCCATCAAACACATCAGTGGATAACAAAAACGATCGAGGTTTTGCTTAAAATGCCGCTTGTGAATTGTTAAAAGAAGTAGCTGACGTCACAAGTGTGTGACGTCAGTTCCTAAACAATTATTTTCTGATATTATATTAATTTGTTAGTGTTCGCTTAGTGATAGAAATCGACCGTAATTAATTTAATTATTGTGTCTGCACTTCTCTTTTACATAAACTTTATTTGTTCCTCACTTCACAGTCCTCTTTTCGCATAATTTTTGTAAAGCGATACAAAGTGAACAAAAATGTATGCCCATGATGATGAAGAGATTACAGAAAAAGAACTAGAAACAAGTATCTGGAATGAAAAACGAAATAGTTAATAATCATTATTCATCATCATTTATCAGCCCTTTACTGTCCATCGCAGAGTGAAGATCTTCCCAAGGACTGCCAGCTATCTAGGTCTTGGGTATTCTGCATCTATCTGCTGCTGAATACTTGCAACTAATCATATAACACCGTTTTATCAAATAAATGCTGGCCAGTTAGGAAAATTACATATTATGACGTTATAAAAAGACATTGTTTATTTGTTACACTTGAAACAAACTATAATCGTTTTGTGAGATTAAAAAAAAATTAGTTTAAAAAATAAATGTTTTGTTTTTAATTCAACGTCAATAGTAGCCAAACTAAAAATCTTGGAAAAGTACAAAGAAAATTCAAGGAAAACTATTTATCAGAGAAGAATCAATCACGATTTTCTTTAAATATCACTAGCATAAACATCATGCCTACTATACAAAAATAGACTTCTACTAAAAACTCATCAGTAGCAGCATTTTAGTTACCATAATGTAACAATAAATGAACGTACAGACACCATTAATTACGTTATTTTACACATCAAACTCAACCTCGACAATACCTGTCGAAGTTACACGATGCATTTCATGAGATCATCATATTTTATACAGCAAAAGTTATTAAAAAATATTGAATTTCCTGGCTTATATAAAATATTATTTCAATATTACTTTGGTTTGATTTGTACTGAAATATAACAGTAAATTTTTAACGCTATTTATATTTCTTAGCAGTTTTTGCATTAAACAAACGTATTACGAATGTAGACAGATGAATAATTTGATAAAAGATGCGTATCAAACAAATGATAGAGAGCAAAAAACATATGAAGCAAAGACGAAGGAGGTTATGGGTCATATAGTTGTTCTTACAGCTTACGAGATCGCATCAGGCATGGCCTCAGACTATCTGAATTTGATTGAAGACAGTGGCTGTATATAACACGATAAATTTCGTTATGCTGTGACCGGTGTTTCAAAATATAATCATCTATGTAAGTAATTTTTATTTACGACAAGGCAATTACATTTTTAAGTCAAAAGTAATAGATTTGGTAGTCAATATATTTGTGTATGTTCCACAGTAGCCCCTAATCTAACGAACAGATTTTACTGAATGAGATAACAATAGATTTGTAAAGATGATCTGGATAACCAGTTTATTAAATTTAATCGAAAAATTTAAAGTTACGTAACCCAAATTCATAGTCCCTGCAATTCTATTAATGATTTATTGAATTTATATTGAAACATATATATTGTATGTGAACGGAGTATAAAATTTGGCACAGTTAAAGTGGTAGAATTTTGACCACTGGTCTACCACTGGTATCAATAAAGAGGCAACATTCATCTAGAATCTTGTATTTAGGCTGAATTTCAAGCCGTGCTGAATATCATTATTACTACTTTTCCTAAGAGAAGAGACTCGACTGCGCGGTTGACCTAGCGGTTAAGGCGGTCACTTCGCCGCTTTATTCTGTTGTGGGTTCTAATCCCACAAAGGACAATACTGTGAGTGATCTGCAAATTTTTAATTCTGAGTCTAGTGTTCTTTTGTCCAATTCATGTGTTTGTAAAGTCAACCTTGACACAGGATGTATAATACTAATGCGGTAGTTGCCCTATTCAATAAAAAAAATGAAAATTAATCGTTTCAAATCACGTAAAATATTGTTCTAAAAAACATAATTGTAAAATGCTGTCTCGCTTGTTATCTCCGGTATATTCATGACCTTCCGAAGATGCAATATAAAGATGAAGACGTCTCAAAAACCTCATCCTAAAAACTGAACTGCCTGCCTAATTTATAAGTTATTGATGTAAATAATATTCATATACTCGATGCAGATGAATCGATTAATATCGATACGATGACGTGCGGTATAGACACATCACTTGTCAATCACTATGAAAAATGATCGTCGGATTGGTGATTGCATGTATTTTAATTTCATATTGTAATCGTGATGTTAAAGCTTGGAAAATTAAAGATCATTTTAAAGTTTAGATTTTAGTTTCAATGTCAAAAAAGGTAGACGATATTGTTATATTAATAGTGTGTTGCGGTTTCTTTTTGCCTCTAAAATTATAAAATGGATACTCAATATGTATAATATCTGCATAAAGTTTTGAAAAGGATATTGAAAACTTTGCAGGATCATTTACTCTATCTTTTTACAGATACGAGTAACAGAATTTTGTTGTTATTAAAAAAGTTAAATCAATTCCGTTTGAGCTAAATTATTTTATAAAGGAAATTTAATAACATTGTCTGGGTACAATTAGTACTAAAGGTATATTTAATCGTATTGATTTAATACATCTCTTAAAACCAGGAATAAAGTCGGCATGTTCAAAAATGATAATAATTGCTGCATGTTTTGTTACAGCTATTTATCACAGTTTTCAAACTAATCGCCATATTGGCCTTTGAACTTCTTATATCTGAAATAAAATCGAATATCACCTGAAGACTTCGTAACTCCTGGGTTAATTTTAATAAACGCTCTGCCCTGCATGGATGACCGGCTGGAGAGCGTCTACGGTGGCAAAACCAGCATGTGGAGCCTCCAGCCGCGAAGACTAACGAGCCATCGTGGCTCGACGAGCGGTTTCACGCCACTCGCGTACCTCTTCGGGCGCGGGGCAAACGCCACTCTCCGCCCAGAATTCAGCTACCCGTCGATAAACTTCAGCGAGCACTTCCGCCTCCAAATCCCACAGTGGTGTACCGGCCAAGGCGCACGCCGCCTCCGTCGACACCGTGCGGTATCCGCGTATGGCTCTAACCGAAGTGGTGACATTCGTTCAGGGTCTTCCCGGTGAAGGTTGAGTCAGAGGTTGGCCATTACTATACAGCTGAGGGACGCATCAAGTGTCGTAGACAACTTAGAGCTGGAAGTGATCAGACTTATATCAAATTAACGACTTCATCCGCGTGGAATAGTGACTTTGGGTAACTTTTAAACAATCTTTCATCCCCTTTCAACCCCTCACATCCTTTTTTCGCATCAAAAAGTAGCCTTTGTCCTTTCTCAGGTCATAAGACTATCTGTGTAGATATACAACTTCATGAAAATAGGCTCAGTAGCTTATATGTGTATGTGTGAAAGCGCGACAGGCAGACAAAGGTACTTCCGCATTTATAATATTGGTAATGATTTGTTAGGTACTAGGTATCAAAGCAATTTTTTTGCTTTACGTTAATAATTATAGATAACCCATAGATAATTTAAAAATATAAAATAATACATGTTTTATTCACACCAGAAAGTATAATTTTAAATGCTACAATATTTCACAAAATAGCAAGAAAAATGCTTACGTAGTGTAAAAAACATTCTAATAACAGTTTCTAACACTTGACCTATGCCAAATGTTCTTAGTATTGTACTCTCTACACCTGTATGCCCAGCCACTCCAAACATTTCAAGACCCTCTATAACTGTCCATGACTCTTGACGCACAATTCATCACATACAGCATTGTTGTATCGTCTCAAGAGCCATAAATCGAACTCACTTTATCTATCATGTTTTTATGGTATTTAACTGGGAATATAATGACTGTACAGTGACGTATTAGTTTAAGCGGTTACTTTGCGGAATGTTGTGACTTCGATCTCCGAATTGAACAATACTTTTTGTGGTGCACAAATTGTTGTTCTGTTATATTCCTTTTGTTCACTTCATCTATGTTATTAAAGTCCCTCGTAATACAGAATATATTGCATTATGAAAGAATTGTCTTTGCTAGAAGTATTTTTTTTTATAAACAATCTATAAAATATTGAGCGTAGCCTAGTTCATCGATTTTTTATATATATAGTAGTGGTCAATATGAAACTACTCTGCCCGATGGAAAATATAAGCCGTCACCATGCGAACGGCGAATGTCGTCAGTGCTGCACACTATGGCAGACTGGTAAGTTGCTTATTCACGCCCCACTTAAAGGTCCCGGTATCATAGTGGTAGGGAAACACTAACCATAGGGTCACTACAATCCAAAAAATCTGTTGAAAACATATAGACTGACATCCCACAGAAACAAACTTACTATATATGGAACATGTAGGTGGTGTTAGAAACGGTGTATATATTGAACAAAGTTCGTACTTAACAATAAGCACATACACTTGACAATCAGTCTGAATTACGAAAGAGTTCTGACGAAGGCAAACAAATAAAGTTTAGGCCCGTTTGGAGGTAAAAAGTACCGTTAAACAAATATTGAAGTAAGTAGATGTTTGAATGAAATTAGAAATTGACTTGCAGACAATAAATCATACTAATTAACTCTACAACACGATATGTGTGTAAACAAAATGGCTAATGTTTTATGTTCTTGGGTTTTTAAGTGAGAAATCGAAGTGGGTAAGTTATGCTGCTGTTTTGTTAGTTTAATGGTGGTGTTGGATATTTGTATAATATAAAATGATAATTTTATGTTGTTCTGATATAAAATATGTTAATAAATATATAATTTCTTTGATGATTTATATTGATATATGGTTGAGAATTCTATTTGAAAGCTGGAGGTTGTGAATTCTACATACATACAAAATATTGTCATTAGAATTAAACCTTTATCGAACAGTGAGATTTAAAGAAATACATGATTGACTGTGGTATAAAAATAAAAGTTCTTTTTATAAATATCTATAAATGGTGCACCGAAATCACTTAATACTCAAAAAATGAACTTACAATAAATGAGTAAAAGTTTTATACTAATTTAAAAAATAACTGGATTATTCCCTAAAAATGACATCCTAAAGAGTGTATTGTGTCGTTAAAATTCAAGTTAAAGCCTTAGGTTTGAGATTTAATAACGATATGTAATATTTTTGAAAATAATTACTAGAATGTACCTAGCATCTAAACAAGGCCAAAATCACGTGTCACGTAAAAAATACAAACGCGTTGTCTTAGGGTAAACACACCAACTGTGGAGACGCTAATCAAATAAGAAAGCATAGTGTGTGTCCGTACTAGCATTACGGTGGTCCAACAATAGCTGAGACCACCAAAGTGTCGCGTATGGTGCACAACGCCAGCCGTTTGTTTTGTCGTCTTTTGTTTAAGCAACTTTCACAATTAAGCTGTACCTGCGAAAGGTATGGCTTTAGAAGTCCAACATTAATTCAAGACAAAACTCTTTGACTTTATTATTGAAAACATTCTATGTTTTGTTTCCATAAGTATATTAATTCGTTTTGAATGAGATTGTGAAAGCGACTTTTGGAGCTATCCTACAGATTGTATTTGGTTTTGTTGGAAATATGTGAATAGGTGTGTTTATTGTATATTGCTTATATATAGTTAAATCTATATCTTAGAATTATATTACGATATTTTATTGAGGTTATAAATTACAAGTGGGTAAGCTTAAATTTTATGAGAACTATAAATGAGTACAACAAAGGTCTGTACTGTAAGTCAGACATCGGCTTTTGCTTGTGTTAAATTTTGATACTTGACTAAAATTCATAAAAGAGGTATTATGATAATTAGAACCAGTTTAAAATCATTGTAACCAATATTAAAATACTTCAGATTTTATGAAAATAACTTTTGGGAATTAGATTCAATGATCACTATTAAATTTATATTCCTCAGTCCAGAAAGATAAAGATTATTATAAAACTCTTTTGTTGAAGTATATTCATTAATAATTTACTTCTATGAGTAGTATTCATATTCGTTAGAGTGATTATATATTTAAATTTAATCACGTATATATGGTGATACGCCTGATACCGTCATGGCAGGATATTCCTCATGTTTGTAGTCTTCAAATGAACAAACACACAATTAAAACTACTAAACTGTCTCGCTGGCGTATTGGTAGCGTATGCGACTGCTGTTTTGAGATCTCGGATTCGATTCAAAGATCGGACCAAATGTTTATATGATCTGCAACCATTCAAACTCTAAAACAAATATGTTACGAAGTTTGGGTGTTTTCTTAAAATATGTATGTATTAATATCAATTGTTTAGTAAGTACCCATAACATAAGCTCAGCTTAGTTTGGGGCTGGATGACGTTGTGTGTTTGTTGTCCGAAATATTTATTAATTATATACATATGTTTATATATGTAATCCATATATGTTTAATAAATATACAAATATGTTAGTATTATGTTTTCTAGATAGTTGTACACATATTACAGTTACTCACCTGTCCAATCGAAAAGTTCTCCCGCACGTTAAACAATAGAAACCATCCATAAACTCAGCTGGAATTTGAACCCGGAACCTTTGACCGAGAAAGCACACTACTGATGGGGCCAAACGGTCATATTACTTATTAACAATAGAACTGTGGAGGAACATACATCTTATTGAAGGCTGCTTATTTAATCGTTACATCATTCATGTTTAGTAATACTTGTTGCAGATTGGAAATTGATTGGATGATTCGATGCGGATGCTAAAACAAGGATTTTGATAAGTTGTAAGTGAAAGTATGTAGAAACGCTTAGATAGTCTATTTAGACTCTCTTATATATCCTCTGAGAGGTAGGTTAATTATTAGTAAATGCCAACTGTTCTACGTAGACTGCCTCGCTGTTCTATTGGTTAGCATAAGCGACTGTAGATCAAGAGGTCTCGGGTTCGATACCCGGGTCGGACTGCTGTTGGATTTTCTTACAAGAAATTCTTAATAGCAGCTCAGAGTATGTGAGATAGCGGTGTTTCCCGCCCGTGCCTCGGCGAGCACGTTAAGCTGTCGGTTCCGGTTGTCATGAACATTTATGGCAATCGTTATTGGGAAGTTAGTGCTTTTAAATATATTGATAACTAGTTTAACCTTCGAATTCGGTTCACCCTCAGAGTTGCGGAGGTCCGTTGCCAGTTGCTCCATGTAATAACTGATATTCAGGTAAAATCAGTTGAACTAGTAGCCGACCCCAAATCTTGGGAATAATAATGGCTAGGAAGATGATGATGCCCACACTAACCCTAGAATTTCTTGTATCCCACTTATGTTATAGTGACCAACCTTAATAGTGGAAAGGTGTTTAGGTTATGAATGTAAAATGCTCTTATCTTTGAAGGAAGAATAATCGTTGCGTATACTTAGAGCCCCCGCAGATTACAAACTTTTAATCGGCTGATAATTTGGTTGGTTTCTTAATCAGTATGAAGATCTATGGGAGTGCGCACATTATAACGATTCGGTTTCATCCGACAGATAAGACAAAAGCCAACCCGATCAAACTATCAGCCGTTTAAAGGTTTGTGATGGGCTCTGAAACAATAACTTTGATAAGATGTAAGTGAAAGTGTTTGTGGACAAATACTGCGGTAGTCTTGGTAGATACTTCTCTATATATCTGAGTTTGTATGTTAAGAAGTATTGAACGCCCACATTTTGTCAACTCCAATATAATTTTATCCTCAATTCCGTAATAGTGACAGTGACAATAATAAGTTTGCCTATTGCGGACACTAGTAAGTAATAAGGCTGTAAGTAGAAAAATGGTATATTGAAAGGACGGCAGATAAGAAGGAAATTCAAAGACAGGCAATTGATAATGCTTATACGGTAACTTAGGGAAACATCTTAACAAAGATTTTGATAAGATGTAAGTGAAAGTATTTGCGGACAAACTGCGGTAGTCTTGGTAGATACTTCTCTATATATCTGAGTTTGTATGTTAAGAAGTATTGAACGCCCACATTTTGTCAACTCCAATATAATTTTATCCTCAATTCCGTAATAGTGACAGTGACAATAATAAGTTTGCCTATTGCGGACACTAGTAAGTAATAAGGCTGTAAGTAGAAAAATGGTATATTGAAAGGACGGCAGATAAGAAGGAAATTCAAAGACAGGCAATTGATAATGCTTATACGGTAACTTAGGGAAACATCTTAACAAAGATTTTGATAAGATGTAAGTGAAAGTATTTGCGGACAAACTGCGGTAGTCTTGGTAGATACTTCTCTATATATCTGAGTTTGTATATTAACAAGTATTGAACGCCCACATTTTGTCAACTCCAATATAATTTTATCCTCAATTCCGTAATAGTGACAGTGACAATAATAAGTTTGCCTATTGCGGACACTAGTAAGTAATAAGGCTGTAAGTAGAAAAATGGTATATTGAAAGGACGGCAGATAAGAAGGAAATTCAAAGACCGGCAATTGATAATGCTTATACGGTAACTTAGGAAATGTTGTTAAAAACTCAATCAGGTTGGAAAAAACGAACTCTTTTCAGATGTAACCTATAACATAAGGTTAGTATGCCAAATAGTTCTAGTTTAGATGAAAAGACTACTTCCACACAGAGTAACTTGTATCGCCAAGCTCGGTGCAACAATTTATGTATGCATGTATGTGTACATAAAGTATTATCCCATGTGTAGATCGAACCTACAATATTCAATCCAGTAGAATACAGTGAAGTAATAGCTTAAACCACGAAGCTATTCTTGCAGTATATTTGTTTCAAATTCTTGACAGTAATGTGGCGTAAAATGTAGAATATTTACAAAATACTCGCAAATACTTAACAATGCGGTTCTTGTTTCTTTTTGAGAAAATAATATTCAAATATATTCAACCTGTCAGTGTATTTAAGGCCGAACACGCTGTCAGACAATACTTCAGTTACTTTTAAAAGATAGATAAAGTTTTTAAAATACCGGTTCTTGCTTTCTTATTTTTATCTGTTGTCATAAAATACAATGTGTATAATTGCACATTCCTGATTTTTTATGTGCCACAAGATTTTCAAAATAGCTGTCTAGCTTTCTGAAGTGTTTTACAATGAGATTAATTAAAAAATGAGTGATTAATTGTGATGCTTTGATTGCAATTTGCTGTAGTGTGCGATGCTCGTGAGACGTGAAAACCAATGACATCATCCATGTGTGTAACAGGTGTAGCGGTAATAAAAATCGGTGTTGAATTAATCGATTTCAATATTATCGGTGATTAATTAGATGGGCTAGTATCGAGAGCCGAGCTGGAGGTCGATGGTCCGGTACTCGCTTAGTACAAATATTTGTATAATGCGCATGCTTGTCTTCTGTATATTTGGGTATAATTTATTCAATATCCACTGCTGGAAATAGTTCTATCCGCAGAAAGGATGTTTTATAAAATGCTGGCCAAATGAATCGCTATGGGGTTATTTCAAGTTTCCATTCTTTTCGTTATCCTGTTGTCTTGCAAAATTTGTTCCCATGTGCTCTTACGACACCTAAGTGTTGAACAGGAGTGGCGATATTTCGTATTTTTGCCGTCACCACGCGTAATTTTTACACGCGCCTTTAATAGCTTTACCTGCATTTTGTTTGTAAACGTCCTTTGTAAGCGTGTGTTCTAGATTTTTTATATATTTGGCTAGTTTGAGATCAGACGCTTACGTGAAAGGTTTGAGGTGTCAATTACTAATAGTCATTACCATTATTTCACAATATTGAGACGTAGTTGTATTTAAAGATATAAATCAACTGACATTTATTGTGTCATTAGAAACGAGGTTATTAATAATGTTGTTACTATATTTGGGTTTGCATTAATACTATCGATTTCAAAGATCAGTAACTTGAACTGATTGAGTAGTAAGGAGAAATGATAGAATATGATATAACCAGGCTTTGATTTTGACAATAGTAGAAGCGCTTTGACGCCCTTTGAATTTTCCAACAGAATCGTTTGATCCCCAGTAAAATCAGTCACTTGATGAAAAGTAATATAAATATTACTTAAAGATGAAATAAAAAAACAATACTCGATTGAATTAATATTTTTGGTCAAATGCATATAGCTTATGTTAATAGGGGTCATAGTTACGAACCTGTTGATACCTTATCCATTAAAATAAGTCAGTCAGGACTGTACAGTCAATCTAGTGCTTTAGGGGGTTGCCATGTCGCTTTCTACTGCATCAACTGTTCAAATTCCACGTGGAAGAATATTTTGCGTCTAGGTGTAATAGAAAGCCCCCTATGCCGAGGAGGAAAAAACAGCTGATCGCCGAGGTCACTTCCAGAAGTCGTCGGCAACATAAAGGGTCTGCTAGGCATCCCAGGAAAACTGGGTTGGCATGAATAATGTCCGACCCATCACGCAAAATTGGCGCTTCAAAGTTGTCGAGTTGCGGAAATCTAGCCGCGTAAAAATATATCTACCTATACTGTAAACTTTGTGTAATACACGAATTATTGTTCTGAGTCTGGGTGTAGATTGTGTCCGTTTCATGTAAATTTTTTAAAGACCCCCGCGTCAAAGTATTTATATTCCTAATGTAGGAGTTGTCTTAAAAGAAAAAAGATTATTATATATTATATATTAATATATAATAATCTTTTTTCTTTTATGGTTGGTTGGTTGGTTTTGCCGTGGTTTGGTATAGACAACCACTGTAAGCAGTCTATTTGTGACAAGGCTGTCTTTCGCTCTGGTATATTTGTCGGAAAAAATGGCAAAACTTTTCAAAACCTGCGGATATATGAGTAAATTCGACTTCGCAGACCAAGCTAGTTTGCCTGTACATACAACCAAGCAATCTAGTCGAAACCTGGCCAGGTAATTGAATAGTATATTGATAATATCTTAAAATTTATTTCCTCCTCCTATTTCAAAATTTTAACATCGAAATACGCTACCTTTGCACGAGTCTTATTATATTCAAATCTCAATCTATTTTAACATCGATTAAAGGCGATCGGTCAAGCACTACCACATGTAAATAGTATACAAAAATAAACAACAATAA
This sequence comes from Hyphantria cunea, assembly GCA_003709505.1. Classification (NCBI taxonomy): domain Eukaryota; kingdom Metazoa; phylum Arthropoda; class Insecta; order Lepidoptera; family Erebidae; genus Hyphantria; species Hyphantria cunea. The sequence goes on along the minus strand of PKRV01001643.1, from coordinate 185,577 downwards.
TTCATGCACTCAGCTTGAGGTCATGAGCCATTGTTTGGTTGGTACAGACGCTGGAGTGTTCTCTCGACAGACCCGTTGTAAGTAACCTTCTGCTTTATTTAACTTAAGTTTAGTGTTAACAAAATATTTCAATTCTTATGTTCACGATGGAAATATTATTCTAAAAACCTTATTTTATATATTTATGGGATTTATTTACGATTAGGAAATGTCGGTTATCAAGGCAAATAGTAGCCTGTGTTTTGTTCTGGTGTATAAGCTATATTATTGTATTGTTTCATTAAAATCATGTTAAATATAATTTTGTAATTTTGAACTTTGCGCCTTGCAACACCAGCTCACGCTTGACCGTCTCTCTCTGCTCTGTGACATTTATAGTGACTGTATGTGTTCCCGGTATTTTTACTTAAAATAAAGTTAATATTGAAATAAACAGTATTTGTGACTCATTAATCTATCACATTCGGTAGTTTTTACGTGAAAGAGTAACAAACATCCATCCATACTTACAGCTTTTGCGTTTATAATATTGTAGGAAAACTAGCCTCGTGGTGTTACCGGCGTTTGTTCTTGTACCTTTCCAGGAGCTAGTCTTAAACAAACATAACCTAAGTTATTCCTAATATCATCAGATATTTTCTAGTAAAATGGTGTCAAAATTGGTCACGTTATTCCCAAAAAAAATTGATTTGGATCGGTATGAAATATATATTATACATTTTTTGATATAAGTATATTACTTCCACATTGACTGCCTCGGTGGCGCAGCGGCAGCGTATGCGACTGCTGTTCTCGAGTTCGATTCCCGGGTCAGGTCGAATATTTATATGATCTACAAATGTTTGTTTCGGAGTTTGGGTGTCTTCTATGTATGATATGTATGTATTTACAAAAAATATGTATTTATATCAGTTGATTACTATCCATAATACAAGCTCTGCTTAGTTTGGGACTAGATGGCGTTGTGTGTTAGATGTCCGAAATATTTATTTCTTTTATTTATTTATATATATTTAGTAAAAGCTGTTAGTAATTATTTGCATCGATAAAATATTGAGTAGTAATGGGTATTTATTATTAACATCAAACAATAACAATATAACTTATGTTATTGGTGTAGATTGATACGATAAACCACACGTTTCAAAGTTGGTTTTTAATCTTTTTCACGCATTATTTTGTTACTCCTATAACACATAATATTATTTTACGACATCTCTGACCACAGCTATAACCTTAAAATCAAAACTGATAACCAGACAGCTGACAAACATAGGTACTTACATGTTACGAACAAATTACACTCAGACTTCGTAAATAGTTGCACTTATCCCAATCATAATTGTTTTGTGTGAGATTTGAATCAAAGATTCCTCTACATCCGTCTCAACAGTCAGGATCACTAGCCAAAAGAGCAAAAATACTCGTGGTCGGTTTCATTCATTCATTCATTCTTTATAACAATTAAAATATATAATCTCAAATTGCTTAAAACAAAGGAGCGAGATAACATGAAGTTTAGAAGTTTTAAAACCAATGTCGGAGGTCAAGCATTATTTTATGTTAATGCATAGTCCGCCTTAGCGTTAATCAATTATACCGCGTGACCCGTAGAGGTCGTGGTTCGATTCCCGACCGTAGCGCTTTTACACCTATTAGTGTTGTGTAAGATTAGAACGTAAATTATTTAAGATCTTGTACGGGGATTATACAAGTGTTTATTATAGCATTTAATTGTAACAAACTAACTTTATCCATTTTATGCCTGTATATGATTGTGTTAAAGTATATCTTTTTTTTGCAGAAAATGTTTGACTCAAAGAAGTGCCTCCTTTAATGGATCTTACCGTATCAGAATCACGCTTCGGCATGAATGGGCCGGCTCGACCGCAGTGATACTACGGCCTCACAGAAAATCAGCGTGAACTAGCACCTGCGCTGTTTTTCGCCGAGGCCCACCATACCCGAAACCCTCCATTCCCCTCCCAATCCCCAAAAGGCTGGCAACGCTCTCGTTATGCCTAGGGTGCTGTGGTTGTCCATGGGTGGCGGTGATCGCTTACCATCATTCGATATGTCTGCTTGTTTGCCAGCTATTATAATATACATAAAAAAACATTTCTGGGTGACAAAAAAATATGTAGGGTTTTATTAAAAGGTTAAAAAGCTAAATAAATATATGAATTACGATATTATAGGTTTAATTTTGGTTAAGTTAACAAATTGATGTGACAAACTTTAATCGATTTGGCATTACTCGATTGTCATACCATAAAAAAAGATTAAATCAAATTAATTCTGTTACTAGGAGTGTTATTTAAATTCAAATCAATCGATTATTATAAATTAATCGTTTTAAAACGGTTTATTGAACACAAAATTGATGTTCTTTCTCACTTGCTTTAGTATTGTATGTGCAGTATTGTATCTGAAGTTTACTCATAATTTTTATTCTTACACAAATATAACAGTTTGTTAAATATAAAACTCCGGATAACAGAGTTTTTGCAGTGTAGTACCGCAAACTCGACATCAATTCATATAATTTGATAGAGTATTTGTTCAGAGCTAAGATGACTGTGATTTTAAATATCCTAATAAAACCACAAAAGAAGGTCTTGCAATCTTTTATATGTGGTTTGTACGTCTATCATTTATTACTTGTCCGACTTATCGCTTCAAGATGTTCTTAAACGACTGGTTGATATAAAACAAAAACTCTTCAAAATGTCGAAGTTTAAAATATTAAATAAATATGGGCTCCGTTTGTGATATTTATATTATTGTAAAAATTTTGACATAAGTATTGCTTATTTCATGCCTGTTCAATAAATTCAACTATCTATAGAAATGCTATGAATTTCTAACGAGTATAATGTACCTTAACCTTTCTCCCTCACCATCAAATGGTTATGATGGTGCTAGCGTAAGGGAAGGGAACACAGCAGCAAGAATAGGCGACCCTTGCATCCGTCCTGCGTTCCGAAAGAACATTTCTCTTTTGTACTTATCTGTTCTCTTTTACCCGGTGGTCGAAACTCAACTATATTTGATTTATTTTCTTTAGTTTTCTGCCCCCCTGCTCCAAACAAACTGTGCATAATTTTAGTTAAATGGGTACAAAGTTTTTGGTTTACCTATTATTACCTACAAGTGGTCTCTTAGCGGTCGAAATTCAAACATTTTTTTTATGTTTATATCTTTCTGCTCTCCTCCTCCATATAAAATTGAACTGTACCGAATTTTATGCCCCTCCATTTGTATATTTTTCATAGAAAAGGGTACAAAGCTTTTGCTTCATGCATTAATATATAGATATAGGTAATTTTTGAAAATGGAAATGTTAAGAACTTCATCATCATCATCATCATCAGCCTATCGCAGTCCACTGCTGGACATAGGCCTCTCCAATTTCACGCCACTTAGTTCGATCTATGTCTTCTCGCATCCAGCTCCTGCCAGCCGTCTTGCGCAAATCATCGCTCCACCTGGCTTGTGGACGTCCTACACTACGTTTGCCGAGACGCGGTCTCCACTCAAGAACTCGTTTACCCCAATGGTTATCGGTTCTTCGGCAAATGTGGCCAGCCCACTGCCACTTCAGCTTGCTAATCCTGTGGGCTACGTCGATGACCCTGGTTCTTTGTCGGATTAAGAACTTACCAAATGTTTGATCAAAGGGCTGGTGGCCAAAATGGTAAACAAATCAAAAGTATGTACTTAATATCGTGAACCTACTATATTGATAATCAACATAAATATATATTACTAGCTGATTCGGTAAGCTTCGGTCTGCAAAATTTTTCTTAAGTAAATATTTTCTAAATTTTTGAACATCTTATTTTAGTAATCATACCCGCTTCAGATTTGCACAGGTAGTAAAACTTTTAAGGTTATCTTTTAATTTTCTTGTCCTAACAATAACCAACACACTTAAAACACAATTATCCAATTCGGTGCAGCCAATCGGAACTCATGAGCGTATATACTTTTCGGTGATTCATTTTTATTTACATAGATGAAACATGATACTTAATAAGTTTCAATAGATATTTATTATTATTCCTGTGTGTTAGTTAACTTCTCCGAAGTCATTAAAAAGACCGTATATTAAGAAAAAGATTGAAGATAAGTCGGTGATGTGTTAATGGTTAACGGGAAATTAGTATAAATATTATACATATTACCGTGAACAAATGTTAACTTGGTAGGTACATATTTAAATTATTCAAGACCTGTGGCCCCACAAATACATATATAGGCCTCATAAAATGCGCCGAGTTGGCGAGAGAACAGCTTGTGAGATAAGTAGGAAGGTGGTGTTGCGTCTTAGAGGTCTGTAATATAATATGAAATGTAGCAGTCTATAAAACAACCAAGAGAATTGTAGGAAATCTCGTTAAATATACAAATAAAGAGCTCACAAAAACTACAAATTTGTCTAGAAAATTATATAAGGACGCATCGAATTTCATTGCAAATCGCTCTCAATAGAACTTGTTTTAGCTGAACATTCCCACGCCTGTTCGTGTTGGAGAGATAAGAAAACAGACCCTTATTCTTCTAATAGGTGTCCTATGAGTCCAATAACGGAGCAACTTACGACCTTCAAACATTCAAGAAAAGAGCCTACTCCTTCTTAAAAGGCCAACAAGGCACTTGTGACGCCTCTGGTGTTGCGGGTGTCCATGGCGATTCGTCTGCTCGCTTGCCACCTATATCATTAAAAAAAACTTACGCAGGACAATAGCACCATAAAGAAAAGGAAAAACCTGACACAAAATATGGTATGTATTTTGTGTCAGGTATGTATTTTGTACAGACGAAAACCTCCTTTCTTCTATATCCAGTAATAAAGAATTAAAGGTTGTTTGATAACGATGACTCTCACGACTATGTTCTTGTAGGGGTAGGTAGAGGTATAATAAACATTTCGCAAACACTTGTTCAGCATTTACGTTGGACTATCAATAATCCCGGGTGGGAATCGAAAAGAAGGCCTCCTGAAGTAGTAGTTAGATTCACTTACTACTAGACCATGAGGTCGAAAATAGATCGGATTTTATCTGAATGACTTTCGTATTTCAACTGCCTACTGTACGGTCATCAAAACAGAGAAGCAACTGGCACAAAAGATTTTTTTATTAGTGTACGGTGTGCAACAACAATAGAATGGTGATGACTAGACAATTTATAGCTGATAATCTAATTGTCAGATTGTATTCTGATTTGTTCAATGTACCGACGCGTGTTTTTGTAACGACAGCATAAACATTCTGTTGACGGGAAGTTCTTATCCAACTAAAGGGTCTATCTACATTCGCATAATCCACTATAGCGCCTTAACTATAAAACCCATTTTAATGAATTAGGTGTTAATAGATTCTTGATAATAATTGGGTTTTAGTTTTTTAACTTTAGTTTATAGTTTTTAAAGGATAAAAAGGTCAGGCCAGGTAAAGGCAATGATTGGGTCCGGATGGCGTGAGAAAGCGGTTCCTGGATCCCTCCCTTCTCAGGCGCAGAGTGGCACACCGTGGTGGTTTAGTGAGTAGTCTGGCTGGTGTCAGTCAGGAGTCCCACACGAAGCGAAGCCCCTGTACCCGCAGGGGGGGAGCGAAGTGCGTAAAGGCATTCCACCACGTNAGATTTTAATATTGATTTTGCTGGTTTTGGGAAAAAGGGACGAAAGAACATAGCAGTGTACCAACAAGACTGACAGCACGTTCACATTTGCGAAGAAGATTTTCATTTAACATTCAATCTATTAAAATATAAAAAATATTCAACTTTAAAATAGTTTTTAGTTCAACTAATGCCTTAAGGTAAAAATTGTAAAGGGTCAAACAAGAGCTATAAAGCTAATTATTATTTTGTAAACCACTATTGTAGGTGTCATTAATGAAGGGTAATAATAGGCTCGAAGGTCTGTCATTATTCTACTAATAGTTCTATTAGTGCCAATTGTAACAATCGCTTTATTGTTGCGTAGGTAGATAAGTATATATTTCATGTATGATATCGCTATATATTTACCTGTTTTCTTACCTACACTGAACGTAACAAAATTGCAGATTATCAAAAAAAAAAACTAATGTTTAAAATAGAACAGTGAACCTTTAAAAAAAATGTGAATATGTGATTTGTAGAATTAAGATATCTGAACAATAGAAAAAAATATGAATTTACAGCGGTCAAAATACAAACACTATGGAGTCGACAGAACCACGTTGGACTCAAATTAATTTCAATCACATAGTTACATCATTACGTTTTTGCCAAAGCTACGGATGGACCCTTGAAAGTCAATTTCTGCGAACCTTGGCTGCTGCAGAACCGTTTTATGCCTTTACCTTTATAACTTAAAAAATGTTTACTAATTTGTCGTCTAAATGCTTTACGAAAACTGCCTTGATAAATAATATTCATTACTCATTATTTTTTTTGCTATCTCTACGCGACCCATGAATGATTACTTAGCCCAAGACATCAACGCTTCGTGTCCAACAAAACGAGAATAACTTATCGGTAATAATGTATTATTTGCTAGCAAACATGTCGGTCTTAGAATAATATTGTCATTAGCACATAACAAAGTGGAAACCCAAGTTTTTTACTTGTAATCCCCGTACAATAAGTTATTGTAACCTTTTTAACATCATTAATGTTCATTTAATCAAAGTGCGTTGAACTTATAACAATGTCATCTTTTGTTGTATTTGTAGTTACCAGATTTTTTATTGATGAAACTTGCAATGTTTATCCAGAGTTCCGTATTTCATATGGAAAAGATGAAGCCTTTTAGCGTCACATTGTAGTTCCTATATCTATTTGTCTGTGGTGTGAAGTTAAAATTGAACTGCGTTTTTTTATGGAATAGGGGACATACGAGCAGAATTTCGCCTGATGGTAAGCGTTTACTGCCGCCCATGGACACCCATAATACCAGAGGCATCACAAGTGCGTTGCCGGCCTTGTGGGATGGGGAGGAGGGTGAGGAGAAGGGTTGTATTATGGGCCTCCGGTTTGTCTTGAAGTAAATCAATCAAGTTCAAGTCAACACTCAGTCAGTATAAAGCATTTTATACGAAATCAAAGCTACAAAGGGTACTTACCATTTGGTTGGAATCATTATACTAGGTGAGTTGTGTACTCGGTGATATATTTGCCGAATAGAAAAGAATTTAAGAAGCGATATTAAGAATATTTTTAAAACAGCTTATTGTATTATTCTTGATATCTATCGAAATTTTTTCATGTTTTCAAAGTTTGTTAACTTAAGTAAAATAAATTATCTTTACAGAACCTTCAGTGCGTGAGGTGTCTCCGTGCTTGTCTAGTCTTTTTATTTAATTACTTGAAGTATTGAATTCTTATTATTTGGTACCCTTTAATTTCAAATGACCTTTAAATCGGCTCTCAAATAACAACTATACTTGTACTTTTTTGATTAGCTTTTTTTCTTCTTCAAGCTTAGAGAAGTTTGGTGCTATAAGATGGATAATGATAGTTTTATAGAATCTGCAAAATGCATCGGTAGAGGTATTACTTCTCTGTGTGTCCCTCAAAGAACAATTAGTTGTCATAATACTTAATATTATGAAAACTTATTGATTGCTTTAACAGCAGTCCAATGTCTATAATAACCTCATGGAGGAATTGCAATAAAGATGAGATGAATCATCTCTACCAGTTCTTTCCATCTGTTCGCGAATGGTTGTCGAGGATATGGCTAGAAGTGGATCACTGTATTGCTCAATTTTTTGCAGGCCACGGTAACTTTAAGAGCAATATAAATAAGACTACGGCTACTTTATTCTTATTTTTTTGCAGTCAATAAAAACTTCATCACCTTCATCACAATCTATCAGTATAAAATGTGGTTTAGTACGATTTGACCTTTTGTACCCAATGGTTTTATAATTTGTGGCGCAACATTTAAGAACAATATATTAACCTGCAAATTACAGTATGTATTATAGATGAACAATGCTCCTGATGTCTGGTGATTTTCAATTCGTTAGCACAACTGGGTATGTGGAGTTAGAATCATGATGTTACCGAGCTGGTTATTTTTATGGAATAAGTTATAGTTTACAGCGGTTACCTATGAAAAAAGTGAAAATATGTTCGCGACAAGTTTCGATATTATTCGCATATTCATGCTTCTTCATTCACATAACCTAGAGACATGTTTAGTGAAAATAACATTTTTTAAGAGTATTGATTTTGCTTTCAATTATTTTGTTGGAATAGATTTAAAGATTAAATTTTGCAAAAAAAAAACACAAAGCAGTAACAACTGTTTCTTTATTCTTTAAGATAAATAGAATATATAATTACTACAATAGATCTGTTACTTGAAAAAAAAGAGTATTAGCGAATAACCCTAGAAAAAGAAAATTTTATCATCAATACAATAAATTCCAACATGATATTATTATTATTTTCTATTTGCTACAGTGGCAAAATAATCGCTACAGTTTATGCATTGTCCACGGCCTCAGTTTGACAGGTGCTCAGTGGGTCCTAACATCAATCACGTTGAAACAATCGTGCGGGGTCAGCAGGCACGTATCGATGACAGATTGTCAGTGAATACATGTATAATTCTGCACGTCATTGCCACAACATGTAAAAAAGTTAACTGTGGTAGAAAAAGTTTGGGTTATTTATCTTGATTGATAGAGAAAAACATACCTGTTAAAAATCTTATGTATTTAAGGGGCATATGTATGGGAGTTCTTTTGTGTTTTTTTTCACGTAACCGTATATTTACCTAAAAAAGAAGCCAAGTTACTCCTTAAAATATCAGCTTACTGCTAGCGGAGGACTCCTCAAAATCGGTCCGACCATTCCAAAGATTACCCGGCATAAAAAGTAAGTACCGTATGTGTTCTAGTACTTGATTCTCTCCCTAAAATGTAGAGGAAGTGGGTTTGGGTGTAAGTAATCTCACTCAGTGAAGTAGGGAACTAAAGAAGAACTTACAAAAGAATTATTGCATCACTTTGAGACTGTCACAACACTCCGACAGAGTGAAGAGCCGAGGAATGGTTCTCCCACGATACGATCACGACGACGAAAGTTTGGTTATGTTCAATGATTAAGTGAAAAATCCGTGATTTTTTTAACGTAAGGGAGAAAAAAGGTTTATAAACCCTTTTCTCTTCAGTCCAGTCTTAGTTCTTCAGTCGCTATCTTTATCTTATACAATGTCATGAGGGATTGTACCATTTTTGATGGTTTGAACCTAATGATTTCACTGGATTGTCGACCATTAATTATAATATATATATATATTATACTAATATTACGTAAAAACTACTCAACGGATTTGGATGAAACTTAGCCTATATTACTAAGCTCTCCTAGTATTGAGTTATATACTTAGTTAACTGCTGTGCAATTAAATAATTCATTATCACTGTAAACCTTAAACCGTATCACATCATTTCGTAACCAGTTGCATAGAATAATAACCATTAAACGAAGCAACGGTTTTCACTCGTCTCGAGAGAATTAAATATTTTCCACATATCTCTGTTATTTTGAAGGTGAAACTCAAGGCCATCGGAAAGGTGGCATTAGGTCAATTTAAATTCAAAATTAACTGCCCATCCACATAAAAGTAACGGTATTCTTGTATTATTAAACGTTATGAGGCTAGGTTATATATCGTTTTATAGAATAAATTATAATTGAGTATACATTAGTGGTATTAGTTGCGTAAAGATGTATTAAAATTTTTAAGTAGATGGTTGGGTATTCTTTCCAACGGCAGCTATCATCTCAAGTTTAAACATTATAATAACTGTTTATAATATATATATTAAGAAATATTATAAAACACTTGTTTTTTAACTACTCAAGGCGAATTATGATTGGTTTGTGAAGGTAAATATGTTGGGAATTTCGATAGTTCAAAAAAAACTTGAATTCTAACCGATTTTTTCAATTTTATTTTTAGCAATTGATGCATCTATTACGTAAACCTGTCATTGGTTATCTGTTTTTCACAGCCACTCTGTCCCAGCTCCCAGAAGCTAGCTTACCTGAAAATATCTAATACTTAGTTAACCTGTTCTCAACTGTGGATGCAAGCGGGACAATGTTTTCAACGTATTTTTCTCGATAAAAATCCACATACTTATATAATTTGATTATTTAAATAATTCCTTTTTTATATACCTATCATAAAGACACAAAACTTTTTAAAACAAACAAATAAATTAAAACACACTGATCCCACACAATACATTCAATTATTTACACCTACATTCAAAATAAAATAATGAATTGAATATATTCAATTTAAATAAAATTATGAATAAAATTTATTCAATTTGATACAAGTTAGTTTTTTTAATGTTACCGTTGAAGCGAAGTGAACATATTAACCTTAGACCTTATGCCGTTCAAATACCATATCACATGTTACCTACACAGTAATAAAAAGTTAAACACGTATGAAATATTATTATGGTGTTAAATTTAAATAATTTATGTCATATATTGTTGGTTTACTGTACAATATGACATATCGGAGTTTTTTTTCTTTTACCGACGAAATATGTTTCGTATTCCTTTTTAATGTTATTGGCCGCAAAGATTTTATTAATCTTGAGTTAGTAAGTTACTTAAAATTTTACATTAGATTTTACATTCTACAATCTTTAGTGTACCAGTCTGTAATGTACACTTGAGAGCTGAAAATTCGAGCAGGTTGAGAATGAAACCTTTAAGAAATTGATTTTATAGAGCGGTCGGGGCAATCCAGAACTAGCTCGGTGAGACCACGAAATCTTCTACTGAATTCATTTAAAGAGAATTTATCTCTAATAGATGAAGAATATTCTCTAAGATTGTATAAAATACTTGGTCCATAGTTTGTCAAACGGGAAAACAGCTGCACGTAGGTATTCAGTGATTACACAATTTACTTACATTTGAGAGAAAGAATCTGTAAAACATGTTTTTTTTTATTAACAACTTTATATACTGGTTATATCTACCAGCCAACCTTTGGATGATGTAGAAATCTAGATAATTAAGTGCAAAAAGGTTCCGATTGTGATCAGTAGCTACATGTTATTTTTAGATATTAAAGCAAAGAATGTTTTCACTTTATTTAAAAATATCTATTTTCTGTCTTTTCTCTTTCACTTTTCACTTCACTGTCCTAGCGTTTTACATCTCTTGGCGGAGATTTTCAATTATCTTTATGTGATACGTTTTCTCGCACTCAAGTGTAATCTCTGTTTGCAACGTTGAAACCTTTATAGTAACTTTCATTTTTATGACTATATAAAGTCTGTTATCATTATTACCAGTTATCACCTCTTCTTTATCTTCGCTTCGCAATCACTTGATGATCATCGGTATTCATCACCGACAGTAAACCAACGTTAACTGCGGCTAAACAGTTACATCCTTAATCTTCACTGTATCTCTTTACGACTAACTGTGAAAGGAGCTAGACACAACACGGACTCATCTTGGTATAAAACTTATCTGGAAGTGACACTAACAATTTAGTAAATTTTAATATTATATTGTATTTATTCTCGTTCTAAAAATGTTGTGTTTAAGTTCTATATAAATAAAAATAAAACGCCGAAATGTATGTAAGTGCGTAACATCGGATCGACTGCACTAAATTGGATAATCCTTTTGTATGTCTTCATTATATTTAAGACTAGGTTTGTATAGAAGAAAATTAAAAAATAACCAGATTTTTTTTCGCGAATGTTAACTGCCTCTAGGAAACAGAAACGCGGAATATTACTAAAACAAAAGAAAAATATGGCGGTACGAAGTTCGCCGGGTCAGCTGGTCACAAAAAAAAATTATAGGCAGTTTCGTATCAGATACCAATTACGATTAGGTAGTGTTAAAACTGTGTAGTATGATTGCATTACCGTAAAAAAAGCATGCGTGGTATATGTGTTTCGTTGGTAAATGCGAGACCGAGGCCGAGTGATGCCCAATGATGCAGAAGCATCTCACTTGGCCACCATAGTGTGGGTCACCACTCTGCATTGTTGTATTGTCTGCATTTGCTGTGAGTATGGTGACCACCACTTTAGATTCTGCTTATGCTTTCCATCTTGCAGAGAAGACACTTTGACGGGCCAATACATGAAAAAAAATGCGGTTAAAGCCACATCCAGTGATTATGTATCTGCACAAAGACCATCTAATCAACGAACCGGCCAGTTGTGTGCGCTGTCATTCTACTTTCTACATAATTTTTTACACAGCCTAGTCTATAGTCCGGCTTTAATTTATTGCACACTAAACATTGTGAACGTAGGCAATCGTCAGCCAATTTTCTTGTTTAATCAAAATTCTCTTTCACACAAAAACTGATTAATTTTGATTGTTTTGAGTAGCGGTTTGGGTTTGATTAATGGAATGATGATAGGTTGCTGTTGTCAAATGATTCTGTCTGTTATTAAATTTGTATTTTATGTGTAGTTCTTTTTGTAACGGTATTTTTGGTGTACTAAATTCGGACAGAAATCCATACATAATTGACGTAGAAATTAATTTATCCTGCAGTAAATGTATATGTCGGACGGTGGACTACTAAGTGCTAATGATGTTGACAAAATCCCGTATTTGAAATACATATATATTCTCCCTTATGTTAAAAGTTCTTAGCTTCTTTACATTATAATAATAAATTAATCTCATACATAAAACACAATATTTTACAAAATAAAACAAAGCATTTATAATAATAACATTGTTGAATATTATTATAAATAATATAATTTTATTATTATTAAGATTTTAATCCAGTCAAGGCTATGAATAAATGTCACATACACTAGTCTGGTCATCCACACTATGTTTGCTTTGTACTTTCAAGCGAGATACAATCTCGAGATATGTCTCAAGATAAATGGTCTATTGTTATCTCTTATTAACCTGTAACTGAATAAATAATCATAATTAGTTTAAACTTGTCTTACAAATATTTAAGTGGTATTTATTTTTTTGTAGAAGCAATTATATTTATTGCCTTTTTTGCTGTTTTTAATTGAATTAAAAATTCCAGTTATTTCATATTTATCTAGAAATGACAAGCGTTAATGTAATTTGTTACATCCTGAGATGTATTTGTGTAGTTATTAGTTTATAATCTAGGTTCATTAGTTACTAATTAGTTGAATATGAGATTATTTTTTCACATTTCTTTGGAATATTAAATTATTTTACGTTCGTTATAAATTTGGGTTTTAATTACCTCGGAAATTTTTATATTAGAAACGAGGTGTATACCAAACGGAAACTGCTGATGAAATAAAGATTGTCATCGCAAATACTCATCTCACAGTTACAAAAAGGCTTTTTTTTATATTTCTCATAGTTACCCAGCCTTTTAAGCACACATTTATATTTTTAACGACTGTAATCTAGTGACAATAAAATGTTGAAAGACTCCGATCTGTATACAGACAATAATTAATTATTTTTCAAATTAATATACAAATAAAAACATCAAGAAAAGCGATTTAGAGACAGGGAAGGGAAATACATCGTGACTAATTTCAATAGTGCAGTACTACTTACAAATGGATCGAAAGATATCGATGGTCAATAACTCATTTTAATTGAATCATTCCGGCTAATAGTGCTTTCTAGACGTTTGACAGCTATCATTAGTGATGTGATAGAGAGAGAGACGGGGATGCCTGATAAAGAAGCGGTTCGATTTTAAGTTTTAATGTTTGATATTTGTTTTAATGATCATTTATCTTTTATAGACAAATTATGTTTATTAAGGAAACCAGAAATTGGATATTGATGACATTCATTTTAATGGCAAATTTTATCTATAAAAGAAATGGTTTATTCTTAGTTACTTAATTTTATAAAATATTAAAATAATTAAGCCTAAGCTTGACTTGATCGTAGAATTTTTTTTTTGTGATACCAAAGTAAGTTTTCTATTCATGATTAAAAACAATCCTCAATTCAACATTTATTTTAAAAGTCTTATATGAAACAACCACTAACATTTATTGTTGTTAGTGTTGATCTTTATTCAGAACTTTTAATTAGATTTTAATTAATAAAAAACGAAAAACTTTATTTCCTTTCCTTTTTCCTTTTTTAAAGACAACTCCCGCATTAGGAATATACATTCCTGTGTCACAGGGATCTTTACAAGCATACATGAAACGGACACAAAGTACACCCAGACTTAAAACAACAATAATAGATTGAGGATGTGTTCAACCTAGTATTTTCAAAGAATGAATGAAAGGAAACAAATTAATAAAACTCTTTAGCAAGCGATCAGCACCGCTTCAGATACAAGATATCCACTGGTGTACTGAGGTCTATCCTGAGGTCCGCCGCAATAATCAACCCTATGAAATAACCCATGATTTTAATGCAAAATGGAAATGTTTGAAACAGCGCATTCGAGCCTAGTTTAAACATTGAAGTGGCAAGCTACTGGAAGTGACAAATCAAAATATAACCGTAAGTTGAACTTTGTACTTACCTTCACAATATTGTAACATGAGTTCAAATAAATTATTATTATTACTTAAGACGTGTAAGTTTAATGACAATAAGAAAGAATGTAGATTGGGAACTCATTTACTTTTTTGAGTTGTTGTCACATTATATTTTACCATAAATCAATAATGTACAATAAAACATAAAATATTCCTGTGATTTCGTATATAGAGATGTGCCCACTGTGATATTTTAATAAATGAATCCCTTTAAGGATATTTAAATTGTTTATATTTTATTTTGATATTAATTGAATTAAGAAAAGGAAGGAGTGGATTAACTAAACTGGTTAAGATTCAACCTCACTCTTATTTCTGCTCAACTATATCGCTAAGCGACAAATAAAGTGGGAATCTGGAGATGGTTATCTCCGGACAAATCGTCGTGTGTGTAGAGCTAGTTGCGTACGCGCAACGGTGAGAACCTAACGCACCTGTACCGGTCGACGGCTGGCTAGTGTTGGGCCCTAGGTCGATAAATTCACTGTCGAAATTTATTTTAATTTATTACTGATTTCTAAAATGATATCGTATCGTCCCTGGCCAAATTGTAGTTACAATCCATTATTAAATACACTATAAGATAAATTTTTACTTATACTTAATTACATTTATATATTAGAAACATATTTTTAAGCTATTTCCTTATTTAATATTTATTTATTTCGCATTTTTTCTGACTGTATGCATATGCATATCATCATTATAATCAGCTATCAAGATCAATTGTTGAAGAATATGTTCGCAATCGTGTTGATTAATTCTAAAATCATCGATAATATTACTTTCATCGATAGTCTAGTCGATCTCTAGATCTCACGCAGCGCCGTCCCGGTCCATCGGGGCTTCGTTCGAGTCACATCATAAATCACGCACTAATAGCCAGTAAACTCATTCGCTAATCCGAATCGAACAACTGAACGCGCGCGAACCTTGCGCAAGCGCACCTCACAGTAATTCCTTTCCTCTAGAAGATGTAAGTTTAATTGGTTTCTGGTTTTAAAACAGATGTGCCATTTTTGACTTATGTAATTCTTGTGTAATGTTAAAAATTATTAGTAAGAGACACCACCTGTTTGGGTTTTAAAATGATTTTATTAGTTGTACACATCTTGGCAGATAATTTAAAATTACTTCTAAGAGCTGTTTCGAAACCTAGCACTACTATTAACTTAGCATCTTTAAGCTGGTTTATTCATGAAACTCGCAGTTGGGAAGGAGGGAGGCGTAGGTTGAACGTATAGGTAACAACATAACTACATAACTGAGGTGATGTCTGAAAACTATGCTCTAATGGTGAAGTAATTTGCTAAAGAATTAAACTTTTAGGTGCCAGTGAAATATTTAATAGAAAAGAGTCGGTTTTAAATGATGTTTAAAAATGATCAGCTACGTAAATGATTATATTTATTTAAGATAGCATACTGGTATTGATTTGAACACAAGTTTAGATTTAAGACTAAGTTTAACCAGTCCAGATTAGTACTTTACCTAGAAGGATGTGATAGCGACTGTCATCCTGCAAACCAGGAACATACCTGCAAAAAATAATTTAGTGCAATTAGGTAAGGTTTTTTAAAATTACTAGTTTTGCCCGCAACTCCGCCCGCGCGTTGGTTGGTTATCTCTGTAAACAGTAGTAGTTGTTTGTTTTTAACTCCCGACGAAAAAAGAGGAGTGTTATAAGTTTGACGTCAATGTCGTATATGTGTGTCTGTCTGTGGCATCGCAGTGCTCAAACGGATGGATCAATTTCACTGCGGTTTTTTCATTTGAAAGCCAGTTTTCTTGCTGTGGTTTTACCTACCTTTGGAAAATATCGGTCTTTCAGTGTAATAGTATCAGCTCTTTTTCAAAATATGATATGATGATATGATTACTCGATAAAGTGGTTGCGTAGGGGTTTATTAAAATTTTAGCTTGTAATGAAAAAGTAACGGACTAGAAATCGTTTGTTGCTTAAACTGATCCATACTACGTATTGTGAGTTCAAAAAAAACTGTCTGATTGTTAATCTTTCACGACTAAGCCGCTGCTCCAATTTCCCAGGAACTCCCAGAAGTTCTTTTTTTCCATTTTATGTTTTTCATGTATGTTTATCTGACTGCCTCGGTGACGCAGTGGTAGCGTACGCGACTGCTGACCATGAGGTCTCGGGTTCGAATCCTGGGTCGCTTCAAATGTTTGTATGATCTGCAAATATTTGTTTCGGAGTTTGGGTGTTTTCTATATATAGTATGTATGTATTTACAAAAAAAAAGTATTTATGTAATCATATCAGTAGTCTAGTGCCCATATTACAAGCTCTGCTTAGCTTGGGACTAGATGGCGTTGTGTGTTAGATGTCCGAAATATTTATTTATTATTTATTTATTTATTTATAAAGTCATCCGCGACATGGGCTGTATTTCGTAGGCAGGTGTCTTAGCAAAAATAACAATATTTTGAAGTGGTTTTATCTAAAACGTAACATCAATACAATTCCATCGGCGCAGGCGCACCTTGCATTAGCAATATTTTTAAATCAACTTGCACAACCGTATTGAGTTAAGTTACAATTCTAGTTTGAAGCCGAGCGATAAGGCTCGTCCTACGTAGGATGGTCTGACAACCGGTTTGATGCCTGATTGTGAAGTATAATGAAAAATAACCGCTTCGATTTATAATCATTAGCGTTTTACATAGAGTGTTTCATAGTAAGATCTATAAGTTGAAACAAACATTGAATTAAAAATGTTATTTCTATTTTAATGATATACCTGCATTACTTTCAATTTTTTTAAATATAAAATCTAAGTGGGAGAGCCACGCTTTGGCATGCATGGGCCGGCTTGACCGCAGTGATACCACGGCCTCACAGAAAACTGGTGTAAAACAGCGCCTGCGCTGTGTTTCACCGAGTGAGTGTGGATACCGGAGGCCCATAATCCAACCCTTCCCCTCATCCCCCTCCCCATCCCCCAAGGCTGGCAACGCACTTGTGACGCCTCTGGTGTTACGGGTATCCATGGGCGGCGGTAATCACTTACCATCAGGCGATACGTCTGCTCGTTTGCACCTAATTCCATAAAAAAATAATATAAAGAGTTAAAATTTATAGGCTTTATTGACATTTCTGGAAAACTAACATTCAAAAAAGTATATTCTGACTTTGTTTAATTCTAAGAAAACTTATGGCAAATAAATAAAAGTAAATGCATTATTTATTACAGATGAGACAATTTGCTTTCCTTGACATGATCTAAAACTACAACTACAATATTTAAATATATTTTCACGATCCAAAAACATCCTAATTATTTCGTTCCACTCGTCTGCAAAAATTCCAATCAAAATATTCTTCAATCAAGATATAACACCGCCTAAACGCCGCCATTGCCCGTGTCTGGTAACACTAAAAAAAACGAAAAAAAAATGTAACGTCAAAAATTCAGCGTTCATCACAGTATCACAATCGTGGCGTATTAAAACGGACACGTCCCAAATCTGGCATGGAAATATGGTGGAACCGCTCCTGATTATAATTGGTGGCATGCGTACGCGGCGCGTGCAGTTAGTATAAACTATCATTAGTGATGCGCACTGCTCGAAAATTATCCACTTTTATTTGTGGGTTTGTGATATTGAGCGTTTTAGGGTTGGTTGCCTCCTTTTTTAAGGTACTAAATTGATGGTCTTATTGGTAAAATTGGTATATTTTTATTGTTATTTAATAAACTTTTCTTTAGGGTGGATTGCCTTGACAGTATTTTTAGTGTATTTATTTAATAGTTACTTAGAAATTTTAAAGCTCAAATTGAAAGACCACAACTAAGATTTCAATATCTGAACAGGTGTGGATTTTAGTTTTTAAAAGTTATATATTTATTCATTGCAAAGTAAATTTTATTTGAAATAAAAAAAATATGTTTCTTTTAGAACTCGATAACGTTACCAACAAAATAAATTGTGCCATTTTTACTTGAACACATATTTTGACTGGAAGAAAATGCCTTGGGCATTAAGTCCGCTGATGTACAAGTTTAGTGCATAAAGCTTTTAAATAAAATAAAATAAAATATTTTGCGCTTTTGTCCATCCACATGCATTGTGCCAATTTATTCATTAATCAATCAACACAAAACAATAGTGGCAACCCTGTACCGGCTTCGTACATTTTATAGAGGTAGTTTGCGATTTTTCATAGTCAATAAATAGTTTTAGGTTGATTGTTTGATTTCGTCCGACCCATCGACTCGAATAACAAATTCGTTGTTGATTGTTCATCTGCTCATCTATTGTGATTCGAAGCAGGCTAACGACTGAAAAGATTGTAATTGGTGGTTAGCCAACACTAAAATAGCATATCGAGAATAGATTTGATTGAGCGGCTCAGTTTTGAAATATTTAATTCGGTTTTAATTAAAAGGACGAGCGCTTTGAATTTTCGAATGTGATTCTTATTGCGATTTGATTGTTGTTTTTCTATGTTTTGATTGATTTTCGCGCCGTCAATGACCTCAGTTTTAATTAGTGCACTTTTGGCATATGTCTGTCTGTGAAATTTTGTTGATTATTAAATAGCCTTCATTTGTAATTTTCATTACGTTTCTGATTATAATATCGATAAATTTACGCGATATACTATCCCTTCCCTATTTGCGTCATACATATCTATTCAATCTTCATCATCATCATCATCAGCCTATCGCAGTCCACTGCTGGACATAGGCCTCTCCAATTTCACGCCACTTAGTTCGATCTATGGCTTCTCGCATCCAGCTCCTGCCAGCCGTCCCGCGCAAATCATCGCTCCACCTGGCTTGTGGACGTCCTACACTACGTTTAAATCAATTCAATCTAAAATAACAATAATCTATTATCTATATAGAAGTCAATACATTCATTTAATATGAATATAGGGTAGGGCGCCCTGCGGTACAATGGACTGACGATTTCAAGAAAGTGGCTGGAAGCGGATATGTGCGGAATACCTAAGACCGAGATATAGATATTATATTAATAAGACTATAATAGTTAAAAATACTTCATCAAATTTCGGGTTTATGTTTACCTTACTGAGCTTATTTATTTAAAGTGGAAAAGTATGATGCAAATTGAATATAGACGCGTCAGCTCCTTGTCAGTTATTTGTGATGCTGTGGCGTTACTCCGCTTTTTTAATCTATGGACTAACTACTATTGTGTCACTGCTTTCTGCAATGTTTTCAATAAGTTCTGACTGGTTTCTCGAAACTGAAGTAGTAGCCATTCTATTCCGCCTATCGAGATAAAGGTAATAAAATTTGCCAATCATTATGTTTACAGTTCTATGTGAATTCCGGTTACAAGAACCGTTGTTACAACATTGTTGAGAGGAGCTTCTTAGTTGTCATGCCACGTCACCTGACCTGATAATACATAGTAACAAAAGTCTGACGGTCACTTGACTTGACTTAGTGATACTTTCTACAACAATCGTTACGGTACTTTAAAGAAACCAGGCAAAATAATACATTTTATTTACCTGGAACTGCAATTAGTTTAAAGCTTGAATAACAAAATAATTCAATAAACGTAAAGTAAAACATCTTCCGTATGGTAATGGATTAAGAATAACGAGTGTTACCATACATATTCATGTGTGTCGCCAGGCAGCGTACTAGACGAAACAAAATCACTGCAAAGTCCGTCTAGCCCGGGTGGTATAATAGTCTAAAACCTCCTTTAAGAGAGGCCAGCAGTGGGCTATGTAAGGCTGTTAATATGATGTAACTATAAAACACCTAAAGTTCTGACACAACAACAACAACCCATAATATCCCACTGCTGGGTTCGGGTCTCCTCTCTCAGGAGAGGGTTAAGGCCACACGTCCCCACGCTGGCCAAGTACGGGTTGGGGACTGGCAAGACAAAGCTGTGGCTACGTAACCTTACCGTTGGATGTTTTTAAGCCGCTCAAAGGCCTCCAACTAAGCTTCACGACTGGTATCCTATGATAACAGCCGGGACCGACTGCTTAACATGCCTTCCAAATCACGGTGACGCTTGTGGTAACATGCCGCTAGCGGTCACCTATCCAGCTACTGACCGCGCCATCGTTACTTACCCTGGTGATTGGTTCTATTCACCGAATGCAACTGGGCTATGAGCACCTAAAGTTTAATACTTATATGTTGTATTCTACATCTGCAATGTCATCTAAACTTTAACCGAGTACGTCTAAACTTAACACTTACATATATATTTACTAGCTTTAAATGAGCCAGTCAACTTGAAGTTCATGTATCTATAAATTATCAATTATTATGTGCCTAATTACGTATCGACATCTTTAAATTTGTATTTCTTGAAGTGAAAATCTTTAGGCGCATGAGGGTAATTTTTTTACAAATGTAACGTCACGCAAGTATGCAACGGAAGTGTCGAAAAATAGAGAGAGAGAGAGCGATCGAGACCGATTGAGGGAGAGTAAGACAGGGCGAACGTAGCATGAAGCAACTAGCGATGGAGTGAGAGTAGGGAGCAAGCAAGTGAGAAAGATTGAGAGAAAAAGTGAGATAGAGCGATTGTCGTATCACGTACATGCCATGGAGCGAGAGGTGGGAGAGAGCTAAGAAGTTTCACTTCTGACATGTGTACTTTGTACGCACGCACTTTTTTTTTCTTCCTAATCTATTTTCAAGTCTGAAAGATGATTAATTTTAAGCACAATTACAAGTTACCGTAATTTAGGTAAGAGTGACTTTCATAAAGCCTTTCTTGTGTTTTCACATCCACCGGACGTTTTGAGTGCTAACAATAGAAGCTGTCAGCATGCTGTGTACATTAACTTTTGTTTGCCTCGAGCCTACAACTGGAAATTGCGTTAGAAGATGCTTACATATTTAACTTTAGAAGCTATCTTCAGTTATCAATCTACCCACTTTTGAAAAACGTCATAATTTTCCCTTTAAACCTTCATACCAGTAATATCTAATAAATTCGAAAGTTACTTTGTCTGTCCGTCAAATTTCCAAAGCTAAACCACAACATTGATTTCGATGAAATTTGGTATGGATTTATTTTAATTCTTGAACTGCCTCATTGGTCTAGCGGTTAGCGTAAGCGACTGCAGGTCAAGAGATCTCGGGTTCCATTCCCGGGTCGGATTGCTGTTGTATTTTTCTTAAAAGAAATTCTTTATGGCAGCCCGAATTATGGAAGATGGCATGGTTTCCCTCCCGTGCCTCGGAGAGCACGTTAAGCCGTCGGTTCCGGTAGCCATGAACAGCTATGGTAATCGTTATTTGGAAGTCAGTGCCCTCAAATATACTAATAATTATTCCAACCTTCGAATTCAGTTCACTCTCAGGGTTGCAGAGGTCCGATACCAGTTGCTCCATGTCAAAACTGATATTCAGGTAAAAGCGGTTGAACTAAAAGTCGACGCCGAATCTAAGGAATAATAAAGGCTAGAAAGATAATGATACTTTGATTCTTGATAAGAAGGATATAGGTTACTGCTTACAGCGATAACCAACATACGTGCGGGTGATGGCGCGGCAAAAAGACCTTACCTTAGACCTATATTTTAGTGCCAACTGGTCATTGTAAATTTAATTATTCATATATCTTGGAAAATAAACCACATAATAACAACTACACGTTGTAACTACTATCGGTAGACCGCAATCAATAGAAAAAACGCTATTTCGCATAGCAATTATACACAAATCAAATTGTACTAGTGACCTACACTTATATTCGTCAATCTGTATTGAACTTTATTCAATTTTTACGAGAGCTATTATTTGTTTAAATGTAATATTTAAAATGTACCAGAGCTACGACAAAATGAAACAAAGACACACCTAAAACACAATGTGTGATATATATCATGGCGTGATTTTTGTTAAGTATACTTGCGTGGGCGCATCCATAAACTTCCTATTTGGGTTCGTAAGTAAATGAATTTTGACCCTCAGATATGTGAAATACAAATATTTATAAATTAATAGTTAAAAACTTAAATTTATTAGAAAAAGAACAACAAGCAACTGATTTACGCTTCTCGTGACCAGAAGGCCGATCTTTTTCTAGCACAGAGAATTAACGTTGACATTCAATGTGACAATACTGAGAGCCTTTTGGGAACGCTACCATACCATACCAGGCGAACAAAATAACCTCCTAATCAGGCGTAAACATTAGCTCAAATTTCTTTTAAATCCCAAGTACAAGTGACGCAAGCAGTGTAGTAAATTACCAACTAAAGAAGTGATTACACGATAACAATTTTGTTATAGATCTCAACATGCTGCTACCGAACAACAACAAAATATAACCCGACAGTTCAATAAATAACGGTTTACAATCCGATCCTCCAGATGCAATAAATACACCAGCACTACAATTAATTGTAACCCGATCCTTCATTAGGTAATAACTATCAAAAACTCCGATAACAAAGAAACGCCTACCACCGTAATCGTCAACATTCTTAAGACTCCGGCCCAAGTGTGAGTGAAAGTGGTAATCAGAAGCGGCAGCGAGAGCGTTTAGCGGAGAGTGTTGCACTCACGTGCCAGCAAAACAGTTATCCATTAAAAATATTTTATAATTACATTTTTTATCAGTTTGCTTGATTCTCTTAAAGTTTAAAATAAAAACCACGTTACAAATTGTTTTACTAACTATTATAAGCTTAAATTTAAAAAAATATATAATAATAATAATAATAATGAACCCTTTATTCTGTGTTAAGAGATAACAGTTATTAGATACACTTATCATAAAATGTCTCTTAGCAAAGTGTGCTTTTTGGCATAGGCCTCCTCCGTAAAAAAGTGTTAAACAAACCTAACTGAAACAAAAATGCATTAGTATTAAGTGTCTTCTGAAGATTTTTCACACAATGGATTCCCGTTTTGCCTACGTCATAAATAATAGCGTTAAATGCATTTATTTTTATATAACCTATTAGACCTTTACTTACACTTATAACCAAAGAATAGGGAAACGATTTTCTACTTTTTTTTATTAAATTATCTTATGTGGAGCAACAGCAATTAAATACAATAAACGACTAGTCACTTACGATCGTCGATCATAAGCCGCTTAAGCTTATATTTGTGCCACGATGTCAAGCGTTTGTACGGTACATTAATAAATCGAGAGCCCCATTAAAACCCTAAATGTCGTTAATCTTGATTTAGATTTATGATAACTTGCTCAGAGATTGAGACACACTTGTCTTGCTCACATGTTACGAAAGGTGAATATAGTTTTTGTATGTTGTTTGACACACTGGCAAATGTTTTAATGAATGGTTCAAAAGTTAAGGATAATAATCGTTTGTCAAGCCCTGACTAAACATTTCTTCAGTTTTGGGTAAAAACTTATTTTAGCGTAGGAACTCTGTGTTTACATTAATTGTCCTTAAGTTAATATTTTTCTTAGTCAATAATAATTTTATCTTCACGCATTAAGATAATATAATAATTATAATAAACATTTCGGACATCCAAACACACAACGCGATCTAGTGACCTAAAGCTAAGCAGAGCTTTGGTTATGGGTACTAGGCAACTAATATAAATACATACGAGTATAAACTTGTTTTTATAGATACATACATAGAAAATACCCAAACTCCAGAACAGTGTAGATCAGATAAACATTTGGTCAGATCCGGGAAACGAACCCAAAACCCCAAGCACAGCAGTCGTATACGCTACTAATGCGCCATCGAGGTAGTTCTTCAGTCAGTCCATTAAGAAGTGTAAATCGTAAATTAGGCAAAGGCTAGGCTCGTAAACAGATTACTGAAAAACTTACCTATTTTCAACATATAACTACATGTTATAGATAAACTACACTCAAACATATGAAATGATCTTTGGGAAGTGAACCGACGGCCTCTGGCACAGCACCTACTGAACCTACAAGTCCTAATAACAAGTTAGCGTAAAAACATCTCTCTAAACAATATTTCTATCTCAAGCTAGCCTCGTGTTGAATGGGATCAGATAAACGGTAGATAATTTCTCATATAATGATTTATTAAACCAACAATACTCTTAATTGACTGCCAATACAAACTAGTTATCGAGTCCTGCCTACACTCTAAGTGTCATAGCGCTATTGTCACTCTTAGATATTATTTCTGAAAGGCTATTAAACTGGAGTTAGAATTATGGCTACTGTTGATACTCTGTTTAAAATCTATATTCATAACTAACTGAGCCCCGTGGTGTTGCCCGCGGTACAACAACGATAGCGGTTAAAACCGCGCGGCAAAGTAAAAAAAAAACATATGTAAGAAGTATCCTATCTCCGTCTCCTGATTGTAAGCTACCTCCCATCCAAGTTTAACCAAATCGGTTCAGCAGTTCTTGCGCTATAAATAATGTAACTACCCAACTTTCTTTTAATTAATAGAGGCATATTAGTCTATGGTTTATATTTTTTATTTAAAATCCCTCTTGCTTTTGCCTATAGTTAAATAGGTCAACGTAATTTATTTTTTCTTTTTATCCAACTGCGAAAGAAGGAGGGTATGTTTTTCGAATGTATGCATGTATATGTGTATATTTCTTTGGAACGCCCTAGAGCCTAAACGGCTTGTCGTATTTTTATGTTTGTGGTGTCAATAGATTCATCTTAGTCGTCAGAGTGACACTAAGTACATTAAAATTTAAAAAAAATAATTAGAATTTCGGGTTTTTTGAAATATTTCACTACTTGTTTAAAATGCTTTTGGATTTAAACGATCGTATCTGAGAAGTGCGGGGTTATTTTTTGTTTTAAAATGATAAAATATACGCAGTTTTGCTTGCATGTGTACCTCAGGGATACCTTGGGACCAGTGTTCCTTGGGCCAATTTGAAAATTTCTGGCGGGATAATATCAGCCATGTTGATAAATCTGTTAATTTCGCGTGTCACGTTATTGTTCACAATGAACCCCGAAACTATATAACCGAAATATGTGTTTTTAGCGTGTCTACGATAGGATAGTTAATATCACGCTTAGATCAACAGGAATCGAGTATAATTTTAAAGAGACGTAGATGACGCTGTGTACCTTAACTAGTGTTAATATACAAGTATTTATTTTAAACTGGCTCGTTGACGTATGTGACGCCAATCAAATGGTCTCGGTCTCGAAACCCGGATTGGACCAAAAGACTTATAGAGTTTTTCTGAAATACTTAATAACTGCTCGGAGTTTGGAAGTTGGGGTCTAAACCCCTGTGCTTCGGAGAGCACGTAAAGCTCTCGGTCTTACGTCTGATCTCTCCCCGGTTGTGTCGATAAACCGTCCCACTGGATTATGAGAGAGAGAGAGAGAGAGAGAGAGAGAGAACCGAGAGTTCACCTGTGTTTGCGCACACACTTGTGCACTATAATGTCTCCTGCGTAGTTGGCTGGTCTCCGTTGAGAATGGCCGCCGTGGCCGTAATCAGCTAAGAGAACATCATACGTATTTAACAAAAACTTATACTTTATCTTAGCTTGATTTGAATACTTTTATTACATTTAACAAAAAATGAATTAAATTTCATAGGCAAAATGGACATTAGTAATTAATATAATTTACAACCCATTAACACCATTATTAGAAATTGTAAATTAAAAAATGGACAAAGAGGAGCATGACTACATAACAAAAGTCAACTTCACGACATTTTCCTTTTAGAGGTGGGCAGAGTTCTCCGTAAACTCTCCAAGCGTGGGACTTGAGCCATAAAGTTTGAAATTATAATTTTAATTAACTATTCTGATGCTATGTTTGGGCTTGAGTGTCTGAAGAATTAATTAACTTTAAAGATACAATCTGAATAGCCATTATCATCACATCACGCTGCACTTATACCACTCAATACCCTAATCGATTGATTCTTTAAATATTTATAGACTAGTTTTTAAAATATTTAGATTAGGTTATATCTGGTAAGTATATTAAAAAAACAATTTTTAATAGCTATTAGATACTAGATTTTTGAATATATAATTCAAAAGCTTTTTAGTTAATAAAAACTGTTTTGTGAAGATGCATACTCATTACAGGAACTAGCATATTTTAGTAGCCATGAACCTTGTTAATCTAGGTTAAATCTCAATGGAAACTTTATAAATCTTACGCGAACCTACCCGCCACAAATTTTTTGGTTTTCTAATATAAATTACGAGTATGTCGTCACTAACAATATAACATCATTTGTACATTTCTGTACAGAAAAAAAACAGATACTATAGTGGTACGGTAATTTATTACCTACCAATCTAAATTTTGGTCTATACAATCGTTGCTTAACCTCTACAGATTTACCTCTCCACGGTGGCCACTTCGATATTATCTACATCATATCTACAAGACTATCAGTAATAGCCAGTCTGACAAGCGTCAGCTAACAGACCACAAGATAGGAACAGGTGCTCTTATTGTTAATGATCAGATGTTAGATTTGAAGCTGGGATCTCGGTACGACATTTGTCTGAATAGGGGGACCATGAGGTTTTGACATTTTGTTAACTTACTCATAAACTTTTGTGCTTCATGATATAATAATCATTTTCACGGAGTCAGCGTGTTACCACGACTAGTGCAGCTTGGTCTAAATATCATCATCGTCATCAGTTCATCCTCAGGGTTGCGGAGATCAGATACCAGCCGCTCCGTGTAAAAACTGATATTCAGGTAAAACCGGTTGAACTAGTAGCTGAACCCAAATTTAGGGAATAATAAAGGTTAGGACGATGAAGATGAGACGATGATAGGGTTTAAAATATACTATAGTCATTAAAATATAGCTTAATTTCAGATAAATGACTACAAAACCGATGGTGTTACTTAAAATTTGGGGTTTTGTTTATATCAGCTGTATTTTCATCCTTTACGTGCCTGTTGAATCATATATGAAGCAAACAATACATTACAAATATAAAAATTGGCACCTAAAATGTGCGTCGTAATTTCGAAAATGACATGAGACCTTTGAATTTTCAGTCGTTTTGGTTGGATTACATTGGCTGTGATACAGCATTTAAGCTAGATAATTCCCGTAGATTATTATATATAACCTATATTGCAGACTGTCTCATATTTTTTTAAATCAATAATAAATAAGCCACACTAACATTATAGACTCGAAAGTAACTTTTTCTGTCTATCTGTTACGCTTTCGTAGCTATTTCGTTGCACTGATTTTAGTGAAATTTAGCAAAGAGATACTCTAATTATTGAGAAGGCACACTTTATTACTTACCACGTCTGGCACGATCTCGCAAAGATGTTCCGATGTTCATTGAATAGAGCTTGAAATGGGTCCGCAACTTGTCAGGTAAAAACAAAAATAACTAGTTTAAAGACTAACAACTAAAGTGCAAGTCTCGATCGGTGCGGTAAGTCCTGGTCACACTACGGTAGCTGACCTCCTTAGCTAAGATTTATCTCGTGTCTGAGACAATGGGAAGTGGAGCAGCAGAATATCGTCGCATTATTACAATTACAAATTAATAACCAACCGAGTCAGGTTCATTTGTTTAGGTGTTCATTTTGAAAATAGAATAATATTTATGCTATATATTTATTTGAAATATGTATTTATCATAAAAACAGTTTTATTTTACAAATTATCTTTGGTATTGGAATAAGTACTATTTGAAAAAAGGATTTAATTTGACTTTGATTATAATTAGAATATTTTATAAAAAAAAAAAAATTTGGCTTTGAAATAAGAATAACTTTTAAAAAGTGCAACGTCCGTGTAATGTATGAACGTTGGAGCTTTGGATGCGACTTATTTGTACATCCACCTTAAGTCATTTGTTGTTGCGTTTCGTATTGTGTTCTTTTTAATTTCATTTTAAATCAGTTATGATTGATTATATCTCTGTACGTTCTCTTAAGCTTAATTTTGTAAATATTTGTTTCATTGAATTGTAATTCTTATAAGAAAATAAACATCTAAAACTGTAAAAGTTGTTTATATTTTCTAAGTCTATTTATTTATAAAATAAAATAATTAATAAAATTCTTAATTTAAATTCAATGTGCACACTTAAATGCAAAAATAATGTTACTATCTCACTCCTCGACTTAGACTACGAGGAGACAGAAAATCTTATCAGCTCAGTAAAATAACAGTAGCAATATAATTATATGTAAATGCCTATCTAAGTTGCCATCTACATGTGTCACAACACGAACTAAAACACCATCACACATACACATACACGCACACGCACTCACCCACACAGGCATACCACACTAAAACACTTTTCATATTTTTTTCTCTATTATCACACCTTTTCTCCTTTATTATATAAACAGTATGTATTGTTTGGATAAGTTTGTTTACCGTTGGAAGGCGAGAGCCTGAAGATTCATCATAAAGGTATAGATCCTAATGCAGATTTCAGCTCTCATACAGGTTTTAAAGGCGAGAGCCTGGAGATTCGTCATACTGCTCTAGAACCTAATGCAGATTCCAGGTCTCATACAGGATTTAACTTATGCCAGCTAATATGTATTGTATTTAGATTTAGATTATCTACCTTTTTGAGAAAAATGAATATGATTTGATTTGATTTCATTTTATTGAGATCAAAAGACACTGAGTGACACTTTGGAGTTATACATACACTCCAAATATGCAAACACGTAGTTTTACTTGGGCGGTGAAAATTTTAATTGTAACGTTTTTTCTACATTTTTTATGTATAACCAGACTTAAACCCTTTGTTGTAGTTAGTATTTTATAATTTGTAAGCAATAAAACAATAAACAATGAAAGTTATAGATCCATCAAATTCGGATGAATCGGACATCTCAATTTTAAATTTCAAGACTTCTGTTACATAAATTGATTTCAATGGTCGCTATAACAATTGATCGCTGAATCGAATTGTAGTCGTTAATCGAATGAGAGTAGCTACTAGCGTCAAATCGATTTGAAATTATAACATATATATATATTCGACCGTTAAATAGGAGTTTCTATAAACTCACCACTACACTAACTTTAAAAATTCATTGCCTAGAATTACTTTCTACAGCATGAAATTGAAAATTCTCCAAAAAAATTATTAAACTTTGCTTTATACGTTTCTTAGATATTAGGATGTAAATAATGAAGACAGCAGATAGTAAAATACACGTAAATCTGTAGCAAAATTAAAAAATAAGTAAATGGTTAATTAACTTATTAAAAAGGTAGTAGAGTTACGCTGGTATTCCAGCACGAACTAGCTGCCTCGACCGGGGCGGTACTGCCCTCGCACATAAAATCAACGTAAAATATCAGCGTTCATGCTGTCGTGTTTCATTAGTGAGTGCGAGACCGGACAACCAATGATGCAAAACCTCACAAGGCCGCCTTTGTGAGGATCACCATGCTACATTGTTGCATTGTCTGCATTCGCAATGAGTATGGTGATCACCTACTACACCTAGTAGAGTCATTTTGGCAGGGCCATACTGTTTTAGTTACAAAATAGCATTTTGTAAATAAAAACAGTATGGCCTATACGACCTTGTGGCCATTGCTTTTTAAATATCTTGATGCGGCTCACATACACTGAGTACTTAAAACAGGTTTTTTCAAAATCGGTGAGATAGTTAAGATAATAGCAAAGCTGTAATTTAACCAATTTGTTGTTGAAAATCTATTATTTTTTTTCTTAAATTAAAAAAAAATATTTTACTGCCTCGGTGGCACAGTAATAGCGTAGGCGACTGCTGAACTTGAAGGGGTTCGATTCCTAGGTTGAATTAAATACTTGATTATATGATCTGTAAATATAAATAAATAAATAAATACGTTCAGACATTTTAACACAAAGCCATCTAGTCCCAAACTAAGCAGAGCTTGTACTATAGGTACTAGACAACTGATATAAATACATAAATACTTTTTTTTGTAAACACATACATATTAAACATAGAAACTACCCAAACTCGGAAACAAAAATTTGCAGATCATACATCTGGTCCGACTCGAGAATCGAACCCGAGACCTCTTGCACAGCAGTCACATTCGCTACCACTGCGCCACAGAGGGAGTCAATATTTGTTTCGGAGTCCGGGTGTTTTCTATATACATATAATATGTATGTGATAACAAAAAAGATATACCTAATTATATCAGTAGTCTGTCACCCATAGTACAAGCTCTGCTTAGTTTGGAATTAGATGGCGTTGTACGTAAAATGTCCGAAATAATATTGTTATTCCTCTACAAAAGATCCTTTTTTAAACGACCTTCGTGAACCCTAGCGTGTCCCCTCTAGCCTGCATGCGCGTGCGATGTCTATGAAAAGAGATAGAAACTTCACTCTTTACTGATCCGTTCATGAATCCGTTCATTAATTATAGGTACCACAATAGTGTTTTCTTGTTGTGGACAAACGTAATTTCACCTCGATCATGTTATTTATACTTAAAATGAGTCGGACAGGTGTTCATAGTTATATAGAGCGTGTTGTTTTTTTGGGGAATAGATTCCTTTTTTTATATAGAATAGGGGCAAACGAGCAATGTATCACCTGATGATGAGCGATTACCTCCACCGCCTATGGACACTCGTAAAGCCAAAGACGTCACTAGTGCGTTGCCGGCCTTTAGGGGATGGGAAGGAGAATGGGGATGGGGAAGAGAATGGGGATGGGGAGGAGAATGGGGATGGGAAGAGGGGTTGGGGTATGGGCCTCCGGTATCCTCACTCACTCGGTGAAACACAGCGCAAGCGCTATTTTACACCAGTTTTCTGTGAGGCCTTGGTATCACTTCGGCCGAGCCGGCCCATTCGTGCCGAAGCTTGACTCTACACGGTCTACAGAGATATTTAAACAATAATCGTTTATTATTGTTATTAGTTCAAAATTTTGACTCATTTGAGTCCATGGATGTTCAAAAGGATGTTAGTACAGTTAGTATGATGAGGACTTCGTCCAATAGTGAATAGTAATATACTAATTATTGGATATTTAATTAACTGTGTAAACTAACTTCTAATTTCCGAACTAAAATTTCCTAACCACTTGTATTATGAATGTCATTAAAATACATTGAAATTTTGTAGCTAATCTCACCATGAATCCTGATCATCTTTTATTTCATATAACTTGATTGGTAGTTCCTCAAGCAAAGATAAAAGCAAAGGATTTTTCTTTTATATATTCGATAGATATCGAACTACTAAGTACTATTTTTAATAATTTCATAAATTTCAACCACCGATCACCACATCAGAACGATTTCAACAAATACTAAGTTAAATGTTTTCACATCAGCCTGTATAGTCAGAAGACTCACCGCTAGCCCAGAGTTGCGTTATTAATTTGAAATTTGTTACAGCCTATACTTAAGCCACTAGACATCGCCGTTAAAGCCCCTTCGCATACGTAAACAACAGGTATGCATGTGTGCGTGGTTTATATGTGTGATAATAGATTGTTATGGACGTATACAACTAAAGTCGGAGAGAACAGTTCAGAAAAAAACTCTTCATTAACTTAACTGTGATCAGAATTAGCGAAAAACCATAGGGATGTTTTCAAACATTTAAAAAATCCTATTAAGAAATTATTAATTTGTAAATTTTAAAATAGTGTTCAAATATAATTTTAATATTAACTTTGTATTGTGCTAAAATATTAAATTAAATAAATGAAACGATTCCCTCACTATTTATTTAAAAAGAAAATGAATTATTTATATTATTACTAGATGAGCCCCGCGGTGTTGCCCGATGTATACCCGCAGGTAACGTCGTAGGTCATTCATAATTTTTTAAGATTTATTCCATTCTCGAATTCTCAGGAATGGACACAAACTATTTGATTAAAATCGGTTCATCCGTTTAAGAGGAGTTTAGTCACTTACAAACACGCACAGAAGATTTATATGCCTATATAAATATAAAGCAAAGGAGTTATAGAAACCTATAGTTATTGAGTTAAAATGTAGAAGGACTGTAACTATGTATAAAATCTACCAAGAGCTTTTTTTCAGCTGTTTCAGCTTTTGTAGGCGTACGTTTTAGTTTTTTAACCTATCATCATCATCATCATCAGCCTATCGCAGTCCACTGCTGGACAAAGGTCTCTCCAATTTCACGACTCTTAGTTCGATATATGGCTTCTCGCATCCAGCTCCTGCCAGCCGTCCTGCGCAAATCATCGCTCCACCTGGCCTGTGGACGTCCTACACTACGTTTGCCGAGACGTGTTCTCCACTCGAGAACTCGTTTACCCCAGCGGTTATCGGTTCTTCGGCAAATGTGGTCAGCCCACTGCCACTTCAGCTTGCTACTCCTGTGGGCTATGTCGATAACCCTGGTTCTTTATCGGATCATCACCTCGTTTCTGATAATTATAATAATTTATAATTATAATTAATATTATAAATTATAATTTTCAGACCATTAAGGAGGAATCTTATAAAAACTTCGAAGCCAAAATCCATCAATTTATTTAAAGCACAAAGTGTCACTCGAAACACATTACCCTACTTCTGTTGCACTTGGGTAAAATAAGTGATGTATTTGCAAATGATTTACCTGAAATACTGCGTACTATGATGTTGATTACAATGTTGACAATGAAACAAAGGCTCTTTGGCGTTGCAGGAAAAGTAAACAAAAACTAGAAATAGGTACTCATTGACCTTTACAATTAAACACGTTCGGATTCCTACCATTTTTTGTCAAAAGTACAAAACTTAACAACAACAAAGTATGATTATAAATTAGCTCCCTATCCACGACAAATTTGTCATGACAAATACAACAACAGCCAAATAATACCGGTCAAATGTCGTCAGTAAATTTCGCCACCACAACTAAATTGCAAAACGAAACGACGATATAAAATTAATGAACCAGAATTTTAAATATGGCAGTTACCACTTAATCCTTATAGTTTCCTAGATAAAGTAACCGCTATATAATGATCTTTTATCATATAAAATGTATTCTAAAACAAGTTTCAAAGTAAATTAGACGTATACAACAAATCCGGTTTACGTTTGGATCGATTTTTAGTCTCTCAGATATAGACAATAGGTTTGATAGCTCTTGAATTTTAGAAGGAAAACGATAGAATTTAATATAATAGCGATTTCTTAGAACAGGTGTGACTAACTGCAGACAACTCATTGTTGAAACATTCATAATGGACGATGCTTGTCAGAATTGTGCGACATCGTTTTAAAATAAAAGCGTTGAGTTTTTATCACAAAAATGCGGTTTGTGACTTTATAACAAGACTTGCCTCACCTTATTTCTATCTCTACGTGATCATATTCGATCCATACTGATGTTATAAATTTGAAAGTAAGTCTGTCAGTCTGCACGCTTTTTTTTGTAAGAAAACCTCAACAACAATTTTGGTCCAACCTGAGAATCGAACCCGAAATTTCTTGATCGACAGTCGCGTACACTAACCGCTGGACTAACGAGACAGTAAATTAAATCACGATTATTAACAATAACAAACGTTGTAGCTGTTGGAGCCTATATTCAAATAAAAAAACTAATTGAATGATGTTATAAGAACTCGCAATGTTAAAAAACCGCTTCAAATGGCCGACTTAAGTTGACGCAAGAAATATCAGTGATTTCATTATTTATTTATCTTAAAAGTTTATAGTATTGTACTTGTGTCCATTATTAATTTCTAAAAATAGCGCAAGTAATATTTCCTCAACACTTTCCCCTCGTACAGCGCATGATTCATACCGTTATAATTACTAGTTACGTATCTTAGAAAACCCACAAAGATTCCAGTCGTTAACTACAGGTTTGATTGAGAAAAACCTTGTTTATACTATGTTGTAATCACAAAGGAAATGGTATAAGCCTGAGTTGCGCAAACGCGTAGCTCGGATGTTGGTTATTACCAAGCCCCGGGCTTTAGCAGGTCTAGTTACTTGCGCGAGTATTTGAATGGACCATTGTAAGGATTTGCTAATTTAAAGAAAGTTTAATTAATACTCAGTAGCTTTCATTTTCTTCTTTTGATGAGATGGCAACCAGCCGGATAATATCAGCTGGTTTTATCAATGTCAGGTATAATGTCTTCAATTCTAAAGTGTTCTAGTCTTCGAGACGTCGCCGTAAGGATATTAATGACAAAAAATATGGATGAGAAGAAATGGAGACCATCTTTTGAAAAAAAAAAACAAGAAACAATCACCCAATATTTTCGATTTTCTTTCAATAATCACTTACGTCTCTATCCCCTTCTTACTCTTGTATTATTTGTTAATGTTTTGTTTTGACCATTTGAATTAGCGTTGAGATGACATCATGCCTATATATTTTTTAGTTTCCTACTGACGTTTACATTTGTTGAATGACAACTTGGCTTTTTTGTTTTTTCAAAAGGACTCTGCTCTGCCTGATGGATACTATAAACAGTATCTAAGTATGGCGGTCACTATATTTATTGCGAATCTCTTGAAAGAAAGGAAATTAATGCTAAACAAACCCATTCATTTTAATAAAATAACTAATCAACACAGTCTCTTTATTGTGTTAATTGAGACACGTTTAACAATTTAACAAATAAATACTTTTCGTTCCTTTTTTTGTATTTGTCTGAGCTGACGCTTGCTTATAGATCTTTTTTTCTATAACATATTTAACGTAACCAGTTGACGCATAAGTTGATATTGACTAAACCAGTTCGTAGGATACTTCTATATATTATTATATATTAACTAATACTTGTATTTTATATATATATTTGCTTAGTTTGGGACTAGATGGCGTTGTGTGTTAGATGTCTAAAATATTAGTAATTTAATTATTATTCCGAACGAAAATATTCCCAATCAAAATAATACAATGTAAATTATCTTTTTAAGTTTAAAATCATCAATTGAATTAAAAATTACATTAAAATACCCGTTAGATTATACCATCAAAATCTTAGACGTGGTGGTTGCGGAAATGAATTCCCGTAAACCAATGGTATTTCATACCAATCTGGTTATAACGCTACGTGAGACC
Source organism: Hyphantria cunea (assembly GCA_003709505.1). Classification (NCBI taxonomy): domain Eukaryota; kingdom Metazoa; phylum Arthropoda; class Insecta; order Lepidoptera; family Erebidae; genus Hyphantria; species Hyphantria cunea. Next base: position 150,060 of record PKRV01001643.1, on the reverse strand, counting down.
AATTAAATAATAATTAATTCAATATACCGTCTTTATATACTAATCAAACGATTATAGCGTGCTCTTATCGTGTGACTGTTGACTACTGTTACAATGTAAGTGGCGGGTCGAGTGGTCGGGCGAGTATCTGGAACTGTGTGAACGGTACTCCGTGAAAGTGGACTTGACTAGCGTAGATAATTTCTATGAAAATGCGGCCTGGCTTCGAACAATTGATAGAAAATTACTTTTAAGAGTGGCCCCTGTTGTTGAAATAGGTGTGGCGATTTACCTGCAACAAAATATTAATTGGTTATTAATTTATAAAAGTTATTTATTTTAATTATCAACAAAAACTTGCACAGAAAACGATCAACTTCGTATTTTACAAGTTAAAAATTTGGTTTATGATTTTAAAAATTCAATATATATAATAGTAAAAATGAAAAAGTATTTCGAACTATTACTTGTCGCCTGGTGATCTAAATTTGACGATAATTCTCTTTTTTCTCCACTCTTTCTCCAAATACATTTCATACCTACCTGTTCCCAGATTTTTTGGAAAAAGGGGTACAAAGTTTTTAAATTAGAATTGAATTTGAATGTAATTTGAACCTAAAGTTATAAACTCAAGGTAATCTAAGCCTCAGGACAATTGACTCTCTGTTGCTACAACTGTAAAATGAAACGATCACTATAGGTTAAAGTCACAAGCGCCTATGAAACTATGTAACATAACATATGAAGCACAAAGCAGTAAACAATTTCCCCCTTCTCCTACTACTTTTGACTAAATGAAGAGAAGGTAGTACTTTCAAGATAGTAGATTGCCATGCTGATTTCAGCACGAACGGACCACCGGCTTTACCGAGGCGGTATCCTCGCATAGAAGATCAACGTAAAAAGACAGCGTCCGTACTGCTGTGTTTCGTTGGTGAGTTCGAAGACCGCAGGCCCAATAATGCAGAAACATCACTAGGTGTTGGTCACTATACCACATTGTTGCATTGTCTGCATTCGCAAGGAGTATGGTGACCATAACTCTTGGATTCTGCTTTTGGTTTCCCTCAGACTCCCTTTTTTCAAAACTTTGAGATAGAAGTATAAGAGAATTTAAATGAAAGATAAAATATAATATTGAGGTAGTAAAATGACCAGGGAATCATGATTGATCCCACACTGGTCATGGATTTGTTTCCCAACGGGAACAAATACTCAGTGTTTATACGTTTTTTTCTATGTCCGGTGTTCTTTTGTTCAAAGAATTTTACTAACGATCTGGTTACAATAATACAGACTCAGCCTACTTCTTAAAAGGAAGACTATGTAAAGTTAATATACTTTAAATTTGTAAAGTATAGATGATACTAAAACGCTTACTATTATGAAAATTTTATAAAAAAAAACTCTAAAAAAACAACTTAAGTGTTACAATATAAAAAAAAAACTAAAGATTTCACATACCGATATCAATTCTTGTCTATCGTTAATTAATTACATATGACAATAAAAAATAAAAAGTGGGCCATGTCTCAACCGTCCATTCATAATCGTAAAAAATAAAAAATGTATTATCTGTATAAAAAAGTTAGCGGTAGATTGACATATGTCCGTCTCGGCTGCCTCTTTACGGGCGGTTGGACAAAATCGAGTATTACAATTAAATTAAAAATCATTCACTCGAACTACAATCGATAAGTTTGGGACCGATAGGAAAAAAAATGTCACATATTAACAACATTATAAAAAAGTTTTTTGAGTTTATTTTATTATGTGGCGTGGCGTGTTTTAAGAAAAAAAAATGTCCTTGAAAGTAGCACAAATAATATTTTTTTTACAAGTATTAGTTCGAAATGATCAGAAGATAATAACCGGTATGTAATAAAAGGGTAATTAGGAGTATTTTATTAATATGATAGTGATTTTATTTCGATTCTTTTTATGATAGATATAAATCGCAAATAACTCTGTATTCTTGTTTTAAAAAAGTGGATTTAAAAAAACCAGGAAAGAATTTGTGATAGCAAAGAGATTCTTCAGAAATTTTTATTATTTCAATAAATATATATGAAATACTCAAAACTTATGCTTTCTTTATCATAGTATTCTAATCCTCATCATTATGTTTAAAAAAATATGAAGAAGTTAATAAAACAAGTGACTAAACTGCAAATGTATATATCAAAGGTCTCAGCCTTGACGTAGAAAAAAAAGTTAAAAATGAAACTTTGCTGCAAGCTTTTAAATGTAAGTTTCGTCAATATAAAACGACTACTATAAATGTATAATATATAACTAGATTATTTTAAATCACGGTGTTTGCTTGACAATTCTACGCGTTCCGTCATCGGCCTGTCAAATATTTAGAGACAGATGTCCGCTATTTTTATTTTAAGTTTTATTACTATTTCGCTTCTTAAAGACTTACATAAATCAGTTTGCGACGTTTATTGTGATTAATTTTATTAAAGCTTACAGCTCCGGCCTATTTTGGCTAACACGTTGTATAAATAATAGGATTAAATCGTGTTTCGGTTGTATGGTTTTCGTAAATGGAAATCATCGTATTGGATTAAGTATGAAGTTGTGATAGTGATTTGTATATCTGGATTAGTCGTTAAATTAAAATGGAACTTCATAAAATTTTATTTATTGCTTTTAAGTTCCAAAATTGTGAAGAGATATATTCAAACGTTGATTAAATCATTAATATTTACTGATTACCTTTAAGTAGCTTGTAAGGCTTATGTCAAAGTATTTAAAAAAGAAATAATCATAGATTTAACTTTTTTGAAATAGCGCCTGTCGATTACAACTTATTGTAGCTACTTAGCGGTTTAACTGGACATGATTGTATAATATCGTGGGCTTTTGGTTCTGGTAATAAACGGCATGCATAGATTTACTTACATAGCTAAAACAGTTTAAAAAATAAAAATACAGTTGCCAAATCACACAATTCTCGCTGTGGACAGAGATTTTTTCCTGTATATTCTTAATGATTTTTTTGCCGACAGTACAATAGAATAGTTAATGGTAGAATGATTCAATTGAATCTTCGGTATGCGTGAGTTTCCACTCATTGTGGCTTCGCTTTCTACCTATACGCCTACAAGGTGTCTCATTGCCCAACCTGTGGCCGGTCAAAGTGAACTCATTTATGGATAGTGACAGAACAAACCTGAGATAGCCGAAGGCGATACAGTTTTAATTTATTCCCTCATATATTTAATTATAAAAAGATACCTAGGTAGCGTTTGTCTTTAAAAGTAATTAAATTAAACCATATTGTTAGCCTGAGGCCTACAAAATAATAATAATCACTAGACACACCTTACATTATCTAACTACAAACAAGGAAGAATCTGGTAAACATTCTGCTCATTAAATATAATTTTTATACTTCTATATACATATGTACAACAGATTAACTTAACCCATACACAGGCACAGATGATTTGGCTTGGCAATTACTTGTATTGAATAAAGATCGAATTCCCGACCTCTAACATTGCAATTACCACTGATTAGTAAAACAGCAGATCAATTTAAATAATAATAAATTAGACTATTTAGAGATTGAGTATGTTTTTGACCTGTATATCTACAAAACTCCACAAAACTGCAAGAATTTAGTTTGTATAAAGATAACGAAAAGAAATAAAATATTCAAAAATAAATCTGTTCAAAACCAAACATAGGGCGAATTCTGACAACAAAATGTACTTAAAAAGATAACATAATTATAATGTTAATAGCAATTATGTTATTTCACACTCGTATGTGACGAACAATTTAGCAAAACAAGAGTATTTAAATATTTAAACACTTACTTCTTGCTAAAGTATTAGTTAGTTCCCAGAAGTAAGAATGATTTATGGTCATAATCGTTTATGATTCAGTCATGAATCATTCCTACTTGTGGAAATGAGAATCTCATCGAAAATCTTTGAATAAATTAATTTCAATATAAATTATGTAACCAGTGAATAATTAAATTTAGGAAAAAATATTGCTATGGAAATTTCACGACCGTTTTATTGGTCTCCTATAATAGTCATGCAAAAAATCTGTGATGCCCTACCAATCCGGTTGCCACCAAGTATATATGTTACTTGTTTCTAAGTGTAATTTAAATAAACCTTATTAAAAGCTCACACCACATAAAAAACCTATAAAAAATGTCATCTCTATAATTGACCTAAGTCTAATTCAAGCGATTCGTGATTTTATATGGAAATCATAATAAATATATCACCCGTAAACTATTAAACAGGTAATCAAATACCGAAACTGACTAAAAACATAAAAATATTGTAGCTATTATGAGTTATGATGGTATAGACAAACAAACACCCACACGCTAACACGGTCCGTCCTTTGACCTCCATAATCATTTCTCATTAAAAAGATATGCTTTAATTGAATAATGTTATTTATTAGTAATCTGACTAAAACGTTTTGCTTAATCTGAATAAGGAATAGTATGACAAATAGATTTTTTCTTATTCTCATCGCAAGAAATATCTAAAATTAATTCTAGAAGTTTATCGCTAGTACAGTGGACTCTACGATATAAGACAGTTGAATTGGAGAGTTTTATAATTTAAATCTTACTTTCTTTTTCTTTTAATAAAATGTGACCTCCTCAGAGGTATCCTCTGACACGGAGGACCTTACTAACATACTAAAAAGGGACAAACAGAACCTACGTGTTCCATTTTTTGATTAAAAACAACAATTAGTGGATCAATATTCCTAAGGATCCACTGATTTTGGAAATCCCCAACATATAGTAGGAATGGCAGCGTGACGAAAACTTTTTTATGGAATAAGGGGCAAATGAGCAGACGCATGCCTGATGGTGAGCGATTGCCGCAGCCCATGGACACCCGCAACACCAGAGGCGTCACAGGAGCGTTGCCGGCCTTGGGAAGGGGAATGAGGGGGATGAGGGGAAGGGTTGGGATATGGACCTCCGGTATCCTCAGTCACTCAGTGGAATACAGTGCAGGCGCTGTTTCACACCGGTTTTCTGTGAGACCATGGTATCACTCCGGTCGAGCCGGCCCATGCATGCCGAAGCATGGCTCTCCCACGAGATGTAGTGGTTTAAGTGTGAGTAACTAATACTCACACTTAAACCACTACATCTTCTTACAATTCACAACGTTGTCTTTTTCTTCACTACGATTTAGCAACTTAATTTGTACTGTCTCGGAAGCTTATATTAATTCTCGATGAAAATATACCAACCACAAATCTCGAAAATATACCAACCACAAGTAAAATCAGGGAAATTTTCCTATTTCCTTATTAATAACACCAAGGATGTCTTCTTTCGTGCATATCAAGACTAAACTAGTGTGTAACGTAATTGCCTTACATAACTTTATTGAATGAAACGAGATGAGAGAGAGTGGATAGAGACTCTGAGACAGTTCTTGCGTCACCCATGTTTGGAGCTACATAATTTATATCTAGTCCGTATAATCAAATTTTACTGTTACACTTCTTATGTAAGTAGCTTCAAAGATTACTAAACGTAAAAAACAGAAATATACGATATTACTTTAATCCGTCGTGATTCACTACTGAATGGAGTTCTCTCCAACTATCCCAGACAATTATATGGCTGACAACAGATAGATATGTGCAAAGTAGTAAAAATTTAATAAAGAGCTTATTTTAGGAGCATATATGCAAGAGTATATGTGCAATTTCCTATCCTTTTCGCAAATAAAATAATTTCTAAAAAGTATTTAGAATCTGTGCAATGAGTTTCCAACATCCATTCTTGAAGATCACTCGATACCCTCTTTGCACACCATCTTCCTCTTTTTTTCTTTAAATTTGTAGTTAGCCAGCTTAATATAATAAGGTAGATTAAGATATATCTGTGTATTATACTTCAGGAAATTTATATTCATGGTGTGGTTTCATTTAGTATTTTACTGCCAATGGACTCTAGATGACTCTAAAGTTATGAAAATTTGAATTCTTCTCACGAATAAGATTAGAAACAATATCTACTTTAAGAAAAATATCTAAGTGATAAAGTACGTAATGGTGTTTTTTGATAAGTTTACTAAGATATTTTATCAGCATTTTAACACCTCTGAGATATGACAACAATAAAAATAAATCCCCAAATCTATACAGAGTTAGTATGACATCCTAACGTATCACATTACACAGTAGCTAAGACTCTTTCTCACGCAAATTATGTAAAACATATTCAACAGAATGTTTCATAATACACTTTTAATTTATGAACAGAGGTGTACAAAGATCGAATCCCGATCAACACAATTTATAACCGCGGGAAAAACTAACACCATATGTATATAATGTTACTTTAGTTTGATTTTATTACCAGTAGTTACGTCAATCACCGCTTGCTATTAAATCTATATAGTGTGTAATCTTAGTTTGTAAAATACTTTCGACAAAATCACTGCCAAAGGCGATCGGTCTAGTGACGTGTACCTAATAGTTGATATACATCGACTATGATAGTATGTATTCGATTCAGTTCCAGTATCTTTCAGTTTTATACAATTCTGTTGTGAAGGATAATACATTTCAGTAAGTAAAAATCGCACTATAAGTACTGAATCACGTGCAATTAATATCTACTGAAGCAATTGTTTAAACTGAAAAGTTGCTTCAATCTTATCCCAAATTTAAATTTTGTTAGTTCGTCTTCTTAATCATTATTTTAGTACAATTATGAGCTATAATTATAGGCATAGAAACTAAAATGTAAGAAACATAATCAGAATAGAAATAATAACATAATCGTAAATAAATATATTATTAATAATGGGTAATTGGAATAGCATATGGCGCTAATAAAATGAATGACATAAGTCGTATTTTAAAAATTTAAGCTTACCAATTATTGTTGCGACCTAATTAGGTAAGTGGTGTAGTGATTAAAAGATTCTTTTTTCCAAGAAGACAGCTATTAAATATATTTTATTACAAATAAATGACATCATGTTATCGTGAATTTTGTAAGAAACCTTATAATTTGTATGATTTAGGCAAGAACACAAATTTGATAAAAATCTTTAGATAATATGCAAATATCAAAGTCCAAAATTCTTATCATAGTCCTCGTTCTATTAAAAAATATTTTAGGTTTCGTTCTGTTTATAAAATATTTATGACGTTTTTTATTTTTCAAATTTACGCTGTGTGTACGGACTTAATGCTGGGCATTCTCTACCAGTCAACCCTTTAAGGGCTGTACATATTCACAAAAATGTTCTCTCGTCTCTAATGAGTATCTAAATAATGATAAATTTAAATGAACATATTCAAAATAAGGAAGTTCAGAATAATGCCTTCAATTGTCTTGAAAATAAGTATGTCTATGTCATTAACTTGTAATGTAATCAACAGGACAAAAAAGTTTATGAGGCACAGCACCGTTTAAGTAAAATGTTTAAATAATAGTCGATTTTAATCCGATGAAATCGACTATCGTACAAAGTACTTCACTGTGCACCGTTATATCTAATCACTGACGTTGTAAAGGCTGTAATTTTGCAAATTGCTGCCACATATTGATAAAATAACTTCATAGGTAGTATATTACGCCATTAATTATATACTGACATGCTAATAATTCATATATCCACATGTAATATAGTTTAAAATATAATTTACAGGTGTCACTTTCTTAAACTGTTTGGAACAAGTGGGGTAATTTTTTTTATATTTGGCCTCGATATACCTGAATTATTGAATAGAATTAGTGGAATACAGAGTAAAATATCAATATCTCTTAATCATACAGCGAGGCGCTCACAGCGCAGTTGCACTCAGTGATTAGTAACGTAACAATCACCGAGGGTAAGCAACGATGGCGGGGTTAGTACCTGGATGTGTGACCGCTGGTGGCATGTTAACACGAGCGTCTCCGTGATTAGGAAGTCACATTAAATAGTCGGGTCCGATGGTTATCATAGGATAATAGTCATGAAGCTTAGTTGGAAGCCTTTGGGCGGCTTAAAACATCCTACGGCAAGATTATGTAGCCATAATGTTGTCTTGCCAATCCCCAATCCGTACTCGGCCAGCGTATGGCCTAAACCCTTTCCTGAGAGTAGGCCAAAGCCCAGCAGTGGGACATTACGGGTTGTTGATGATGATAATCATGCGGTGATCGGTAAAATAGTATAAAATAATATCGTGATTTAGGTTTTTGTAGATTTTATAAAATGAGAAAAATACTTGATTTTAAATTTGTCTACAATTCAAACAACCATGAAAAAACAAAGTAGCAAAATAAAGTTATAAATACTGAAAAATGTTTTTATCAAGCTCTTTACGCATCCGTTCTTACAGAGCCCCATCATCCACCTCTTAGCTCCATCGCCAGGCAATCGATTCATGATATAATCTAATAATATGACACCAAGCCAATGAAAAGTTCATCCAATCAACTCCTGATTCCATTATAAGATCTTCTCAAAAGTGTCAAAGTCCTGTATAAATAATTGAATAATAAATAAATAAATATTTTTCGGACATCTAACACACAACGCCATCTAGTCCCAAACTAAGCAGAGCTTATATTATGGGTACTTAGAAGACAACTGATATGAATACATAAATACTTTTTTTTTGTAAATACATAATACAATATTTGTTTCGGAGCTTAGGTGTTTTCTATGTATAATGATACATAGAAAACACCCAAACTCCGAAACAAATATTTGCAGATCATACAAACATTTGGTCCGACCCAGGATTCGAACCCGAGACCTCATGAACAGCAGTCGCATGCGCTGCGCCTGCCCCACCGAGGCGGTGTATAGTTACTCAAACAAAAGTTTTATCTTCAAGATATCGAATTATAGTATTGTCATTCTATCAAATAATTCACTAGATAGGTAAACCAATTGGCAGTTAATGATAAACTTCCTATATTTGATTACATCATTACTTTCAATTAAAACTAACTATAAAGTTGCATTCAAAAGTGTTGACATAACAAAAGTTCTGAAAACCGTAATCCCATTCTATATTGTCATGCCTATGGGTGGGCAACACATTAAACATGGTACATTATAAGGAACTATAACTTAAGGTTAATTGCTTAACATTGGGTGTGTCGTATGTTTACCACCTGGATGCTTAGAAATACCAGCTAAGAACATTTCAGGTTTATACGCGAAGGGTTCCGTTTTACAATTTTCTTTAATTTTCCACTATGTCATACTTTTACTCATAATTTCTTTTTTTAATATAGATACATGAAATAATTGTAGGGAAAGGTAATGTAGTAGCTAATACACTTATTGTTTTTTCAATACTGTCAATTTTATTCTTATATTTCTTCACTATACGCATGCAAATAGGGAAGATACACTGGCATAATTAACGTTTAAAGGAAATTAGAATTTGGAAATATACGTACTTTCAAATCAGCGACAGGCTGATGATGATGTACCATCAAATAAACTGTAGGTCAGTTGGCGTCCACTACAATATATTTGTATATATACTACAAAGTTTATCACATGATATTTTTTTATTTAAATATGTATCCGACATCTAACACACAACGCCATCTAGTCCCAAACTAAGCAGAGCTTGTATTATGGGTACTAGACAACTGATATAATACTTATATACTTTTTTTTGTAAATACAAACATATCATACACAGAAAACACCCAAACTCCGAAACAAATATTTGCAGATCATACAACCATTTGATCCGACCCGGGAATCGAACCCGAGACCTCAGGAACAGCAGTCGCATACGCTACCGCTGGGCCACCGAGGCAGGCATATTTAGGCCAGATGTTGTTAAACTGTTGTTCGAAATTTTTCTACTGTTTTTATATATTACATATAACAGCTGCTATGCAACAATTGAGAGTTTAAAGCTGGTTGATATCTCTGAAAATTAAGCTTAATGATAAATATATATCTACTTACTTAAAGGGTTTTACCATTCAAACACGTTACTCTAAAATTAAAAACAAAAACACTTTTGTACACTGTTTTATTACCGTCCGCTAATTTAAGCCCAGTGTAATGCCAGTGAAAGTACATTAAAACTATCAACATGAGTCTCCAACTTTCCGAAACAAAAATGATGGTCCAAGAAACACCGTATAGGCGTGCCTAGCGCTGGTACCTTGGGGGCAAGATTATTGATTAATATAAATAATTTGTACAATAGAAAGCTATTCTAAATCATACCGATATAGTAATTTGGGCGGCATAATTCTCTATTTGTAATTAAAACAATAAGTACACGGGCAATAAATTAAAAGAAACGGCTATAATGTAATTGAGCAGGGGAAGAGCGCGTTGGTGGTCAATTTGATATATGTTCGTGTTTTGATACGATTAATACTAAGTAGTTTTAATTCTTAGTACGTGTAGGCAATAAATAATAATGTGAAGGAAAACAAATCTTATTGTTTTATACTACTTACAATATAGGTTGATCTCTGTGACAGTGGTCATTAGTGTCATTTTTTAACTTTCGAGTTACATTTTAGATGCGTTTTTTTTAATTTTCTGGCTTGTGCTTGAGATTTTGCCTGCATGTATGTCGGTTATCAAGGTAAAGAGTAGCCTATATCCTTCCTTGAATATCAAAATATCTCCTTGCCGAATTTCATAGTATTTATAATATAAGTATGGATTGCTTCATTTTTGATAATACAAAGAATAACAATATACAGGTAAATCAAAATAAAATTGCTTGTTTAAAGTTACTTCATGGGTTGCGTAGCCTTATGTTACATATATCAAGCTTTATTTCAAGGACTATAGTAACTGTATTGTTCAACAGTTTACTCCGTGTGGTGCCAGATTAAAATTGGTGGTATCACCACTCCTTTTTATCCACCATAGTGTTGTAAGAGCTGGCTGTGAAAGCAAGCTACATAGAACACTGCAAAAAAATAAACAATTTGAAATACACTGTATATCTACTAACCCGTCTGGCGAACAAGGTAAATTAAACGAAAATCTTTTTCTAAAGAGAGTTCTATGTAAATATGTACATCGTTACAAGCTGAAATGACGATAGTTTAACCAAGTATACCTACTACGTATTACTACAAGAAACCATCGGTATAGAATCTTAACCAGATCGAGTTTAGTTATTGGTTTCTATCAACTTCATCAGCATAATATTACTACTCATTTATCGAGTTAGTTAAGAGTCGATGCAATACCATCTGTACTTGCATTCTCTTTGATCACTCAATAATCTTTTATATTTTAATGTACTGAGACCCTTCGAGTCTCGGAAAGCACAAGCATATGGCTGGAGCACCAAAAGGTTTTATAGCAGTATTTCTTTGGAATTTCGACATCGCCTGGTACTTCGGTTGTGGAAATCTAATGTAAATCGCTCCAAGTAAATAACCCGAATCGCCCGCTCCCCTATCTAATTAAACAAAAGAAGTCAGAGAAAGATGGAATGTGTCAAGTACCACAGGGATAGGGAAACTCTAATGGAAGCACTGAACACAGAACCCATGTGACATAGGAATCCCTCAAATGATTCTATCGTCGCCTACATCTAATGAAGCAAAGAAACTTTATCGCATGACTAAACCCGTAGTGACTTAGTTTAATATATGCTTGAATGAATGTTAGTTAAAATGGTTACAATGAGGTTGCCATATCCGAAAGGTAAAAACACCTAAAAAAAGAATAAAAACAAGGTCAGACAAAGAAGTTCATATATTATGTTTTAGGTTTTAAAGTTTCGTTAAACATATCGTATAGAAATATTTATACAGTTTACTGAATTAGTCTGGTCTGTTGCGTGCAAACTGGAATAACTGGTATAGGCATCTACGATGTCATGTCACTTTTACCCGTAATCCCTTATCAGACTAATAGCTGTTTATCCTTTTAAAACAGTTGTGTAGCATAAAAAATAGTAAAACCATAAAAACTGAGGCAGCAACTTTAAACATTTCTCAAGATTCTTATTTACTTGACAGGTTTTAGCATCCGTTCTTAACTCTCACAAGTATTAAACACACACATACGCACACACACTAGATCACAATTAACTTTTACCAAATGTCAATAGCACTTACAGGTTACAATCGTAAGCCATCGAAGACCAACTTAATCTTCGGCTGGTAGCAGTGCCGTAACCACCAATTTGTGATATGATTGATATTAATCCCCTTAATCCGAATGTCTGTCCGTCTTAAGAACTTACTGTTTTTAAGAGTGGAGACTTGACAAGGCCTTTGAAGAAATCGATGTGGTTGTTAGCGTGTGATGTTAAGCACTTTAATCTTTTCTTGTTAAGATTGTAAAGACAATAGAAAGTAAAAACGAATTGTCTTGTCTATTCTTTGCATTTCAGTTAAAAAAAAATTATATAAATTGAAATTGTTAGGGGTGAATAACCATTTAATAAACATGGTGCAAAGACATTTTTGAAGGTACTCCATTATTCAGATTGCACATTTAGACGTAATAATGATATTTTTTTTGTGTTTGAGTGTAATCTATACACATTGAATACATTAATTATAATATAAGTTTGCCTTTGTGAACAACATAACTGTAAATAACCATGCTCCTGAACTCCTGTAGTTCAAAAGTCACAAGGGCTTTGCACTCTTTGAATTATGCGCTTCAGAATTAGAAGACGAAACCTTGTACTACTACTAAACCCGCTCACTCGGTAAAAAGCAAATAGAGGGCGGGTTTTCTTTGAATTGATCGTAATATAATTTCATTAGTGCCGAAGAATGTTTTTCACAAGAGTAACAGCTTAAGATAATTCAGAATATGACACGCTTTAAAAAAAACAGAATAAGTTGTATTTAAGGCATAATTAATTTTTTTTCTTCACATAAGTTTTTGAAAAAGTAGTAACTAAATGTACGTATGTCCAATTACATTAAGCTCCTAGAATTATAATTTTTATTAGACATTATTTAAATCATTTTCAATTGTAACGCCTTTCAAATAAAACGAAAGGCAATCGAGGGGACAGGTCGATAGTAAAGTATATGGCCTATAAATTATAAATAGTAGTTAATAAATGTATTATAGCATACACTATTATGATTTTATCGCTGAGAAATAACTGTTCAAACGTTTTCTTCTTATGGTATATATGTATATGACACAAAGCGAAGGAATTTTACTAGTATTCCGATGTTAAACAGGCGTGTTTAACATCGGAATAGTAGGGGAAGAGACCTTCGTTCAGCACTGAACAGCGATAAGTTAATATGGAACTAGTTCCATTTTGTGAATGGGGACAGGGCGTGGGAAGTGTGAGAATTTGAAAGACTTTGTTGCACATACAACACACTACCTAGAAACCTATGTTTTAGTGTAGTTATGTAACCGAATAGTTTACAAAGCGTAAAAAGTTATACGTCATGCACTAATAAGAGTTTATTTTGACGCCATTTTCACAAATACATGTACTTTTTTGTAATCTACTGTCAGTGAGACTCTTTGAATTCAGTTTAATAAGATGTGGCTATAATTAAATTAAACACCGATAACTTCTATCTATTTGTTATTACTCTGACCTGATTCTTCTAGGATGAAAGATGTTCTCAACTGTCATCCCCAGGCCTGTGTTTATCAACCACTGAGTAGGTTGTAGGATTTTAGGCGTATGGGTCGTCTGCGATATCGGGCTCTGGTAGTCGAAAGAGTTCCATACCTGTCCCGATGTCGAAATCTCCTTCACAAGAATTATTTCTCCCAAAAGGATAAGTTCCACGCGCGTTCGCTCCATGTCATGATAAATATATCAATCATGGTATCGAGCTAGATAAACTTTATGGGTCTCATTTTTCTTATAGAAACGGAACCCCAACTCTTGGATGTGATAGTAAGATTGTACTTAATAGCACTGGACTAGCAAGTCTGTCAACAAAATATCCATAAATATAACGTCCATGTAAACATAATACTAAAATGTAAACAAACCTTCAAGTTCTTACTTAATTCTCGAATAATATAATCGTTCGCATGTCAATTAAAATCAGTTAAGCATCGATCTTTAAATCGATACACGTAGGAACCGATGTATCGATCCGTGGGCCTCATTCGTCTTTCTAAGGTGTCATTTGATTTTATCGCGTTGAGATAAGCTTGACAACATTATATTTTTAAGAAAACAACATTGACACTTGACCTGTGCCGTGTGAGACATGAACACATTGTTTTGTTTTAAAGTTTTGTTCACGTACTAACATTCAAAACGGCACTGACCAAAAATAACCAACCCGCAATTACATTTAGCAAAATTTTTTTTAAACGTGTTTAAAATAATTTACTGCTCAATGACAAGACAGATATTGTCCTTTCTAAAGTTTTATGGAGTTAAAATTATAACAAAAAGTTTTTTATAAAATAATTCTCACATTAATAATAGAATTTATATGAAAAATTATTTCACAAACTCTGTTAGTTGAATACACTTTGACGCCCTTCAGTACGCGTTTATTTAAGTTTATATTTTAGTGACTACTTATTTTATTTTCATATCACTTATTTGTCTAATTTTTGTAAAGTGATGATTTTTGGTTTAATCTTAAAATACAGACGTACTCAGAGAACTATATAATATTTTATAAAACATGATACAGTATATTTATACAAGTATTAAAACCGGTTAACCAAGGCAACACTTCCATTCTATAGAAAACAATGTACCACGGACACTAACCATACTGTGGAATTGTATAGAGTAGAAACCCATGAACTCATGAAGGGTAAGGTCATTCAAGGTAATAGATGCAATAAAATGCCAAGATCATTCAAATTATCAGTAATACGAACCAACTTATTAATAAAAGTTTATTTAACTTTTTCGATTCTGTATTGTTTTCAACTTTAAGGCTCTAATGTAATTTATACTCTCGATATTCGGTACTTGATGGAACTTGTTGAAATACATTCTAGAATTAAAATCACTTGCACTGAATCCACTATTCTATTTATGTTTACACCTGACCGGTTTCGCCTTATGGCTTTTGATGATATTAATGTTCTAAGCTACAAGTTGAAAATAATAAATTGTTGCTTAAACTTAAATAAAGTGTTTGAATCAAGGGCGACTATTTAGTTAGTTTTCAATTGGATAGAAATAAGCAAGTCTTATGATAGTCATATATTACTTGTAATATATAATATTTTACCTAGAAACTGGCGATTAAATTTAGCACCATGCGAGCAATCATATAAAGTCGGATACTCATCCTAGCCTCTATTATTCCTTTTATTTGGAGATGGATTTTATTATTTGGAGTCAGTTTAGTAATAGATATTCAGGTAAAACTTTTTTTTTGATTGAACTAGTGTTGAATCAGTTTTACCTGAATATCAGTTTTTATGCAGAGCTACTGGCATCGGAACTCCGTAACCATGATATCAGAAAAAAAAATCAAAACATAATAAAATCTAGTAGGATATTCTCATTCTATATTATATTTGCGAATGTGATTATGTGTGTTGTGCATGTCATTCATTTCATAACACATCAACTGAATATCAAGAATATTCATTTAAAATACTGTTATATATAGTAGAGAGAGAGGCAGTTGATCTCAGGGATAATGGCTATCTTATGCCATGGACCCTTTAAACCTAAGAGTTAGAAATGTTTTGTAATATTTGTATCAGTCCCAGAGTTAGGAGTATGAAGATATTTGAACTCCTTTTAACTTACAAAAGGATTAAAAGATACGAGAAGATAAGTACTAGTCACCAGGCGAACCAGCTCCTTGCTACTGCGGTAAAACTCTCATATAACAAAATATTTTATAAGAAACTTTGTCTTATGTCTTTAAACGATCGGAAACGGCTACAAGATTTTCATTAAATTTAATGTGCAAAGGGTTTTAGGGGCGATAATTCGATCTCAATAGGATTCATTTTTGGAAAAGTCAATCGTCCAGGTACTTTTGCATTAAGGAAAGAGTTCTAGTCCCTTAGCCAAGACGCAAGTGTTTCGCTATGATTCTCTTTCTATAACCGCTAGCGTTTCTATTCTTTTCTATTATTAACTATTACTTTGTTATGATATCATGATTCCGATAGATTTTGTTAGTTTTATGACAAAGCTTACGTTAGTAGAATATCAAATAGGCTAGGTGCTATTGCCGAAGGATAGAAGAAAATTTTAATACGAACAAATGAGTTCCCTATTATTTCCTTAACTAAACAGCCAATACTTTAATTATAATAAATGAATATAACCCTAATTGAATTTGGTCTCAGCGCAAAGCAATGATTTCGAAGTCATGCTCCGATGTAGAAGTCTGATAATAAATAGTTTAAGTAAACAAACTATTACCTGTATCAATATCGTGCCTACAATTTGTTCAAACAGATAATTAAGCTGATTCGATCGTGTGCTTGACGGTAATGGAAATTAATAAATTTAACTATCACCAATGCGATATCGGTTAAATCTTTCAACTTGCCGTAGAAAGACATGTTTACGTTAACTATCACAGACCCACAGCAGAATATTGCGAAGAGAAGGAAATCTTGACACAAAGTATATATTAACCTGTTTGTCCAGACTAGTGTATAATAATAATATTAATTTATTTATAAGGTACAGTGTTTCTAGTCTACTTAATTCAAAATGTTAGTTTATCACTTAAAAATACAACAACTGTAATAACAAAGGATATTAATAGAATTTCCAGCTGGTTGACATTTCGATGCTTAAACTATGCTCGAAGCCTGTATTATAAGCATCATCCACCTCCTCCCCATAGAATTATAATAAAAGAACATTACACAGGGCGTTTACATAGATATTGGAAATTTAGGCTAATTACATTCATCTGGCTAACAACTTATTTTCCTTGAGGTGTAAACGAACTCGCAACCATAATAACTCATTGTTATAATTCTCTTCTTACGAAACTTCAGACCTTTATGCGATCTCGTCAAGTAATTTGCAAATGATATTACATGTTTTGATATTATTGTTGGAAATTCTCAACACATACATAGCGGCAACAATTACATAAACTTTTAGTACGAGCCAACTACCATTTAATTATAACGTACAGGATATTGCTTATATTTGTCGTATGTTTTACAAAACAAAAGTAACAATGTTTTTAATCACATACTTTATTATTATAGATGTTTCCCGGATATTTGACAATGTCAATGTGCAATAAGAATGTTATTATTAAACTTAAGCGGTAGGTTTGAAATAAAACGATTTCATCATTGTTATTAGCAAAACTCAGATACCCAACCTCACTTAGTCTTATCTAGTGGCCATTTCTAAAGCGTATTTACAGTTTAGCGTGTTTAAAATATCAAAACGTTTTCACCAGTTCCCAAATGGTCGTGGACATATAATGTTTTAGATAAACACAAAAGTTGAAGTAAGAAAAACTATAATCTCAATCAAGTAACTGAGACTGGCTAAGTTAAAAACCTGGATGGGTGACCGCTGGTGGCTTGTTACCATGAGCGTCTCCGTGATTTGGAGGTCACGTTAAGCAGTCGGTCTCGGTTGTTATCATTGGATAACAATCGTGAAGCTTAGTTGGAGGCCTTTGGGCGGCTTAAACAGCAAGTACTAGCGGCAAAATTAAACGTAGCCACAACGTAGTTTTGCCAGTCCCCAACCCACACTTGGCTAGCGTGGGGACGTATGGCCTTAACCCTCTCTTGAGAAGAGACCCCGAGCCCAGCAGTGGGACATCATTGGTTATTGATGATGTTGATGTCAACGACTACGACAACGATCACGACAACGACGGTCCTGTTAGTGTAGTGGTTAGCTGCACAGACTGCTAAACTTGTACATGTGGATTTGTTTCCTACCTATAACAATCAATAGTGCAATGAGTAGGATTATTTATGTTTATCTTGGTATATTTATTTTCCAATATTATCTATGCTTGGGTAGTGTTGTAGGTATATTTATCATAACACCGGCACTATAATCAAAAGTTCGCCTTTAAGATGCCTAAATTTATGAATATTAAATAGTCTCCTTGGTCTGATACTAAACTGTCCTTAATACTAACACTTATTTGTTTTATTTACGTGTATATTCTGGGGTTACCTATCTATTTTTATACAAACGGGAGCCTTTTGTAAAGCTGCGAGTTCTCAGCTGCGTCAGTTGCAGGAGCCTACTGTATCTTTGAATAATATGGAAAACGAAAGAGGTTTTTTATAAATTTTGAATTGGGTGACTTATTTATTTACGTCTAAAAGGGTACTTAAGGGAGTCACACATATTTAAAATTTTTGCAAATGTGAGTTTTCCATATTTCCACTACCACCTTTTAGTAATATTATAATATTTTTTGTTCGTTTGTGTTATTAGTATTGAGAAATGTTTACTCGACTATACCTTCCATGTTTAAAAACGAAACATACAAATACTCTCTATATCCGCAAATGCGACTGAGTTGTTCTGTTGCTCTAAAAAATAATTGACCATTTTGAGTTAATTCGTAATTGTTTTATTGCCTGCAGACCCAATTTTCGGGAATGTTGTGAATTAGCCTCTCTAGGATCAATGAAAATTCGTCGTACTAAATCTCTGGTGATTTCGACCGAAGTGTGTAAATGTAATGTTTTTCTACTTTTTTATGAATAGCGGGCAATCGAGCAGACGTACCGCGTGATAGTGAACGATTACCGCCGCCCAAGAACACCCGTAACATGAGAGGGCGCACAAGTGCGTTGCCGACCTTTGGGAAATGGGGAGGGGGATAGGAGAGGGGTCGCTGTAAGGGCTTACGGTATCCTCACTCTCTCGGTGAAACACAGCGCAAATGTTGTATCACACCGGCTTTCTGTGAGGCCGAGGTATCACTCCGGTCGATCAGGGCCATTCGTGGGTGGCGTGGCTCCCCTATGGAATGAATAAAGAATACTTTCTCAGAGTCCTTGTTCTAGGCCCACTAATTTGAAATAATAAAACCCAGTATTGTGTAGCCGGTATAATTCCTTGTCATTACATAGGTTGAAGCGTAAACAATCATATTATGGAGAGAAAAAAAACTTTAAAACAAATTCTATAGCACTGTGGTTTAGAAGGCCAGAACCTCCCTTCTGGAGGGAAAACTATTTTAGCAGTCTACTTGATTCCATCTTATCCACCTATTCATCATCATATTAACAGCCTCCAACATTCCACTACTGGACATAGCTGTCTCCTTGGAAGGGAAATTTCGGGTCTGCGATATCACGCTGACTACACGCTTCTTTTCTTCTTTTTCTAACCGACTACAAAAAAGAAAGAAGAAAGAAGAACTCAATTCGACTGTAAATTTATTTATGTTTGTTACCTCAGAACTTTCGACAGGGTGAACTAATATTGATGGTTTATTTATTTGGGAGCTGGTATTCCCTGGTCCCATTTCAATTTGGTACAGTTCTTGAAGTCGGTTTTTCTTGTTAAAATTTTGTATTATTGCAGTGATGTTACCTAGCTTAGTTGTCTCTCTTAGTCGCCTCTTACGACACCCATAGGATGAGTATAGATGGAGACACTCCATCATCACTTAGACTCTCTACTTTTTCCTTTATCGAAATACCATGAGTATGTTCATACTTATGTAAATGAAATCACCAATATACATGATAAATATAAAAAGCATCAAATATAATATAATCCCGCTGACGTGCCATAATGTGACAATAAACGTGGGCGAAGCAGCGTGTAATAACTAGTTTAAATATAATCAGAAGTCAAATATTACAATAGGCCCAAATCACGAAATTAAGTTTAACATAGATTTTATTCAATTTCTTTGTCGCTCAATAAATAACTTGTAATCCATTATGTAGAGAAAGCATTAGTTTTCAACAAAGCTCGGGTTATTGAGACATCTCTACAACGATATTGGTTACGGTTTTTGAATAAATTATGTAGCTCTTTTAGGAATATTTTCCCATACTTATTCAGGAATGTAGATAAATAATGTTGTATTGTTCTGAATGTAGAGTTACGTTTGGTAGAGTCGTTACTCTATGTAGAGTATGACATTTGTAGAGAAAGTTCGATATCCGGATGTATTGAAAAGAAGTGGTCCATTGTAAATTAAGATAAGCTTCTAGACAGCGTTTATATTAAAATTGTAGTTTAGAAATTGTTTTTTTTTTATATCTCTAACTTTGTTCCATATTCTATAACAAACTAAAAAACTTACATATATTGGTCGTAAAGAAAGTAAACATATAATTCTCAACAAATCTAATATTTTAATTCTCGTGTCCTGGTGTTTTTTTTGTGCCTAATGGTAAGCGATTACCGCCGCCCATGAACATTTGCAATACCAGAGGCATGATAAGTGCATTGCTGGCCTTTGGGGAATAGGGAGGAGGATGGGGATGGGAGGAAGGGTTGGGTATGGGTCTCAGGTATCCTCACGCACTCGGTGAAACACAGCGCAAGCGCTGTTTCATACCAGTTTTCTGTGAGGCTGTTGTATTACTCCTGTCGAATCGACCCATTCGTGCCGAAGCGTGGCACTCCCATGATAATCGCACCAAACTCTTCCAAAACGGCTGGACCGATTGTTGTGAAATTTTGGTTGCGTGATAGGGTATGTCTGAGAATCGGCCAATATTTATTTTTCATATCCCTTAATGATAAAAGTGACCCACCCATAATTTTTTTAAATTTATTTTTACATATTTTTTATATATGTATAGTAATATTATAAAATTGCTGACTAAAATTTTATAATACTTTTACTTTAAATAATAATCTATGCTAATATTATAAATGTGAAAATTTGTGAAGATGTTTGTTACTCTTTCACGCAAAATCTACTCAACGGATTTGGATGAAAGTTTACAGTAATATAGCCGATAATCAGAATAACACATATGCTACTATTTGCCGCGATAACCGATATATACGCGGGCGGAGCCGCGAGCATAAACTAGTGTTTTATAGTTTTCTTCCCGATGTTATTCTCTCAATATAGCTCAGGATTTATTTTCTCTATTTTAACTACCAAAATCTTATTCAATATCCCAAAAAACAAATTCCATTTCATAGTTTCATGAAAATTGATTCAGCAATACAGGCGTGAAAACGAAACTAACAAACATACCTTTATGGTTAGTTATTAATGAAGGTAATGACAATTCAAGTATCCAAAATTTTATGACTAACAACCTGGTAATAAATTTTAAATAATATGTAAAATAAAAAGAAAATAGTATTAAATGATTTTTTTGGTATATGTAACGTGTACACATATGCATTTAGTTAAAAGTGGTAAATTTAATATTACAAACAAACACTCCAATTTAATTTATTTGTATAGGCATTGCTTTTATGCTCGAAACACAACTTACTCATATGAGTAATATCATATATTCCTTCTCTATTCTTAAACAATAACGAGAGAATTTCACATAACGCTTAAAATAATATTACATGACCCACTACACCAAATATACAAAAGGATACGATAGGTCAAATGTGCGTGGATATTATTCTGTAACCACCAAAATAAATTGGTCTCTAATGTGTGTGTGCTTTGGTTCTAAAAGAGGTTACAGTTACCTGGTCATTGTACCACAAGGAGTTATGTTGTGCAGTTATATTAAACTTAGTTAATAACTGAATAACTGAACTAAACTAGGATTAAATAAATTGGATGAAATTAAATGGATGTGGTATACACATATACAAACAAATATTTACAGCTACATCCACATAGTTTCCGCAGAGAAAATTCGAATTACACATTCACATCTTTTTAGGACCCCTCTCCTAAGAATTAGGCATTATAACTACGGTAAATAAAATATATAAATTATAAGTCCTTTTTATTTTTCTTTCAAATTTTTAAGTAAACCAAAATTTAGAACGAAAAAGAATAGAAAGAAAAAAAAAATACTACAGCAGATAAATGAAATAAATTATGAATCAAACTGATTCAAATATAAAATAGTTTTTAAAGTATATTTTCTTTTCTTCCGGAAATAGTAAAAAAATAGAAGTAGTATGTTATAACGTTAAATAGATAAATCTATAATACTCAATACTTCGCTATAAAGAACATAGTATAATGGCATACAAAGTCTACAGCTAAAACTGAACACCATACAGTCGTAGTTATTGTCCTTCATCAGCCCGTTGCAGTCCACTGCTAAACATAGGCCTCTCCCAAGGAATACCAGAGAACCTTGTCTGTTGCTTTTTGCATCCAGTTGCTGCCAGCCCGCCTATACAAGTCGTCCCGCCATCTAGCCAGAGGGCGTCCCATACCACGTTTGCCAAGACGTGGTCTGCACTCCAGGACGCGCTTACTCCAGCGGTTGACAGTTTTGCGACATATGTAACCAGCCTATTGCCACTTCAATCTACTAACTTTCAGTCCTATGTCGGTCTTCTCCGTTCTCTAACAAATTTCGTCGTTGCGAATTTTGTCCTTTAGAGAGACTCCATGCTGTAAACTTGGCTATTGTCCAGTTTTAGATAAATCTATCATATTTGACTGTGTAGTCAAATATGATAGATTTATCTAAAACTGCTGTGGCGATCGCTTAAACCACTAGGCTAACTGTGTAGTTAGCCTAGTGGTTTAAACGATCGCCACATCGCTTTTTCTGCGCCGTGTTTTGGATCCAAATATCACATGGGAGAACACTTCGTGTAATCACAAATTGTTGTTCTGAGTCTGGGTGTTCTTTGTGTCCGATTCGTGTATGTTTGTAAAGTCACCCGCGACAGACGATAACGTATAATCCTAATGCAGGAGAGGTCTTTTAAAAAAAAATATTTATTAAATTTACGCACTTTGTTCTAATTATATCAGCCAGCTGTTTGTATATCATTGTACTTTACGATTGGATAGTAGATTCGTATGTAATTATTTCACTAATGAATGATTAAATTCTTCCAAGGTTGTGTTTAATGCATTATTAAAATGTTACATTGCGAAATTTCTTAATTATTACTTAGAGTACGAATAGTCAATAAAGGATGTAATTATGTCGACTTGTTAATGGACAAATTGGCAATTAAATGAGTGTGTTTTTGCAACAGTGTATATGATAAAGAAACCTGCATGAATATTTTAATAAATTTGCGTTAGATTGTGAATTGTTATTTAAGTTATATTGATTAAAAGAAATATTTTATTCTATTAATAGTTTTATTCTTCTTAGATTATTATTTTTTCACTGACATTTGACGCTTATGATGGATTTCGTGGTTAAGTGCACATAAATAAAATTTTATATACAGGTAGGTACTTAAGATTTGTTTTGTTCTGATGTAAGTTCATTTGTTTAATTATTCATATAAAAAAATATAAAATTCTACAGTACATCTTCAAGTCAGCCACTTGTTGGTGTCAGAATCTTATAGTAGGTACCGAACACATTAAAGATTTAGTTACAGAGATAAATGTAAACAATTTAAGCTGACGTAAACAGTATAAAAATATATAATAATAAATTCAAGGAGGTATCTATTATCAGATAATGAAACCTACAATTCTCCAATTATGTACAGGCCTCATTAATGCCGACGATGAGCAAAGCAATACTACTATCATAATACCGTACTCGCAGTTATATTACCAGAATACAAGCTTATGAAATGACTCGTTAACAAGTTCCTTATATAGAAACTGCATATACCGCATCCACAGTAATAACATCTACCGCTAGAAAAACAATTTGCGTCCATGCAAAGTTCCAAATTGGCTAGTTGAACAGGTGGCTACCGACTCCATTACAATTGTAAATGTTGGCAATTTTCTTACTTCCGTGACCATCATTTGTCTTATTACGTTTGCCATGATTCTTATGATTTGAGCTGTGTGAGGTTTCAAAAACAGTATCTGTGCTTTTTCTGTTGTAGATATGTTAAAAGTTAAAGGGCGGATGCACGAGAAAGTTACCTGGCTACTACGAGCTAACGCAGTTTGGAATCGGGCTTTTCTATTTTATTTTAATGAGCAATACCATCGACAACCTTATATAACCCACTTTTGGATATAAGCCTCATCTTAGATAGTAGGTTTTGATCTGGTATACTACGTTGGCTAGGCGGGGTGGTGTAGGGTATGTTTTAAGTTAAACTTTTGTTGAGTATCCAGTTGTACTCGGTGATTAGAAACAATCACCGAGGGTAAGCAATGATGGCGCGGTCAGTACCTAGATGGGTGACCGCTGATGGCACATTACCATGAGCGTCTCCATGCTTTGGAGGTTATGCAGTCGGTCCCAGTTGTTATCATAGGATCAGTCGTGAAGCTTAGTTAGAGGCCTTTGGGCGACTTAAAAACAACCAACGGCAAGATGACGTAGCCAGAACGTAGTCTTGCCAGTCCCCTCCACTGTCGAGGCTCCTCTCAATGTCTCCACTCTCGAGGCTCCTCTCAGGAGACAGTTAAGGCCCTACGCTAGCCAAATGCGGGTTGGGAACTGAGTAATGAAGTTAATCTTAAATAAAAATGATAACTAGATTGGAAGACGTTCATGAAGTCAGTAAAGGATAAAATAAATCTGTAATATTATACTGATAATAATAATCTTTACTGGTCACTATCTCCTTACAGTCTGCATGCAATCGATATTTCTATTAGCTGTGTCCGGTTGTTAGAAACATTAACTCACATCCGGTGGGTACCTTGCCTTATAACCCCATGAGAAATATGGACATAACAGGGAGATGAAAGTTTTATAAGGTCCAGTACGCACTGACTACTTTTATCGGACTTCGGGCTAAAATAGAAGTCTAATTAATAGTTATAACAGTATATTTATATTTGTGCTCTAAATCTGCACTATCCCTTAATAATAGTTTGTTTACAACTAGCAGGAAAATTCCGAAAAGGAGCTTCTTTTTTATTACGAATATATCCACAAAAAACTTTAGCGGCGGTGGTCACTTCCTATCAAGTTATTGTTCTATTCATTTATTCCCCATAGCATATAAAAACTTGATAATCGTCTTTCTAGCCTTAATTGTTTCCAAGATTATGGTTACCGGTTCAACTGGTTCTACCTAAATGTCAGTTACTTCCACGACGCTACTGGCCTCGGACCTCCGCAACCCTTGAGGAACTTAACTTAAAGATTGAACTACTAGTCGATATATTTGAAGACAGTGACTAGTAACAATTGTCATGGGTGTTGATGACAACCAGGACCGACGGTTTTACGTGCTCTCCAAAAGATGGGCGTATGACACTGCCAACTTCTTTGCTCCGGGTTTGTTAAGAATTTTGTGTATCAAAATCCGACAACGCATTTGTGATGCCTCTGGGTTTGGGGGTGTCCATAGGCGGCGGTAATTGCTTACCATCAGGTGATATGTCTGCACGTTTGCCCCATATTCCATAAAAATCGAATCCGAGATCTCTTGATCGGCATTCGCCTGCGCTAATCGCTAGACTAACGGGGCAGTCTAAAATACTTAATAAAGTATGTGGCTGAAGACAAAAATGGATAAAAATGACACTTTTTAGAACCATAACCGTTTGGCTGATTATAATGATCACGACAACTAAATTAAGGTACCTTATGGCACCGATAAATAAATTAAATCGTTGTTAATCATCATCTAACGTCCATTTATATTCTACATAAGTAGATTTCGGCCAATTAAGCTTGAGAAAGCCTCCATAATTATCTATGAGAGATCGCCATGAACATCACACATTTTATTCTATATCAGAATTATCAATCAATGGAGTAGTTGTTAAAGATTTTGTATAAAATTTATGAAAGTTTGTCACGAAGTTCTGTTATCGTTTTCTTAAATATGCTTTTTCACGCCTCACTTAAAAGGCCCGGGATCATAGTGGGAGGGAAACACGTAAGCTGTTAGTGGGTTCCAGTTTCTAACTGTTCGGGATAGTAAGGAAGAACCAAACTGTTTGATTCAAGAGCATATTTCTACAACTCTGAGGCGGTGACTTCCAAGGCTAGCGTGTGTTGTATTATAGAGGAAGGAAGAAGGTGGCATAAGTTGGAAGAGCACTTCAGAACACTTTCCATTGTAAAGGCGGTAAAAGACTGCTGTAGAGGCGACATCTTTCCGCAACTGCAGTGGCTGCAACCAATCGAGATTATCAAAAAAAAAACTCTCAATTGCAGTTCCATCACAAAGATAAAAACAGCACTCCAAGAACGAGCGAACCTGGATCTCAATAAGAAGACACAGAAGTTCAGGCGCAAAGAACTGTCTCATCCTTTTTAGTACCGTTTCCCAGCGGCCGATTAATGATTCTCTTATTGAACTCCCGCGGGTTGTGGTCCCGGTAAATATCCATACCCAGGACATCGAGCTTATCCCGCAGTGGCAGTTGAGTGCTCTGAAACGCGGAAAGTGAAAGAAACGGAGTTTTTTGATAGAGAACGCGTTTTTCTTTTCAAATTTATAGTTTAAACGCGAATTGGGTAATTTAATCAACACGATCGTGCTTAAATATTTATAAAGTGTGAACAACTCATTAGTTCTCTATATGAGCTTTATTTCTACAATTAATTTTAAATAATTTGTGGTACATTACAGTGTTTTTCGCCTCTTTATTTTACTCCTTTCAAGTCTTCAAATTTTAAATAGGATTTAACCTTAGGAAAACCAATCCAAAAAAATAAACTGAATAAATATTGAAATCGAATCACAAATAGCATAAATCTAAAGGGAAAATGAAAATAGTCTGGGTGTTCTTTTTATGTGAAGAAAAATCCCTTTGGATTTCCTGCTCTTCGGGGGACACAAGCACCAGGAGTTTGTAGTGTTTTCACAAAAAAATACCCCAACAATCGACCTTTCGTGCCCTACTCTGAAAGGATACGGATAATCAATACAGTTCAGTTTTTACCCGTAACGACGCCGTGACTTATCAAGCCCTGTCCAGGGGAAATTAATACCCCCCTCAATCCCAGGGTGATAAGCCGATAACACAATTATGTATATGCTATCCCGAATCAATCTGCCACCAGAGGTTCCCATCTTCCGGCGGCCCGCGGTTCCGTTGACTGTTCCTACCACCGATGTCTTCTTCGCTCGGGATCAGCCCTCTCCCGATCCCGTTCAGAGGTCTCTTTCCGGAGCATTAACAACAACAGATTTGCAGAAAGAGACCACTGCACCCCGGCTCTCCTCACCTGCCAGTATGGCAGCAATTATTGCAGACGGATACAGGTCTCGTCCAATTTAGTCGGCCAGGACTTTCCGTTAAGACGCCTATGCTGAACAGTCCTCCAGCGTGTGTTGCGTCCCAGTCGGCTGCGCAATAATTGCATTGTGCCTTCATGTTCGATCTTATTCACATACTCACCGTAGCATCCATGTCCGGTGAGTATCTGCGTCAGTTGGTAGGTGACGCAACCTTCCTCCCTTCCTACCCATGTTTCGAAGTTAGGCAGAACGGTACCAACAGCGCATTGGCGTGCATTCTTCGGCTGTTCCAGCTGCGAGTGGCATTATGAAAGTGCCTCTTGGTGAGCGTTCCGTCACATTTCAAGCTCGTCATGGTCTTCCACGCTCTCACCCCTGCGAATGGCACGTATATGGTCATAGACCTTCGCGTCCATGTCCGCCAAGATATCAAAATATCGTTACCCTCGTACGATCCGAATGGCAATTAAGCTTAGCTCGGCACCGGGAGGAGATTGATAGGCCCTTGGTCCATAACGGCGCTCCGATATGATCCATGGCCCTCTATGGCCATGGATCATATCACCGCACCGTAGAGGGGGCGAGAAAGTTTCGTTTTTCGTTTTCGTTTTCGACACAGAGCGGGAGTAGTTTTATTATAAATATGCGATTTACTATAAGCAGGATTGATAACCTTCTTATTAAAACAGAGTGACACATCTATTGAATGTTGAGCGTGATCCAATTTTTACCCACTTCATAACACATAACTCTCACAAACAAACTAAAATCAATAAACACATCAAAAACAAACAAGATATCTCGAGTATTATTACACTGTCACACTGCTAAGTGGCGTAAAAAACGAATGAATACTCTAACAAACGACTGTCAAACGGTATGCGTGGGCGCATAAGAGACGCCGCGCTGTGCTTTTTAACTTATTTGTCAATGTAGCTTGTCGATCGACAGGGATCGAGAGGGACGCATGGGGTCCACAATGCTTGTAGGAATAATATTGTATTTATGTCATAGTAACGCAAATGATATATGTTTCACTAATACTTAAGTTATTAAAATATGAATGAAAATTTTGTAATAAGTTGTTTTATGCTTATAATATATTTTTGCAACTGATTTATGGATTTATAGATTCATTTTACAGATAGTTAATACTTATAAGCATGAAAAAACATCATTTTTTACAACTTGTGTTATACTTTTTTTACTAAAGTAATTATTTTATAATTTATATATCTTTATGAAAGACTTGAGACTAGGCCGTAAGTTCCCATAATGAACACCGTCTCGAGCGTCAAGAGTCCTCGTCAAAACCGTGTAAGATTAGTTCAACAAAACCTCTTTAGTTATTCACTGTTAATTTAATCCACAAAAACTACAGAGTCCAAGAAAAACATATGGTAAATTCTAAGGATCAGAATTAGATATTACCATTTTAATTTAAACTATGACAAGCCAAAGGGTAAACAGCAGTATTTGAGAATTGACTAAATAGTAGTGGCAATAACATAATCAAACATAACATAAAGTCACGTCTATTTTCCAGAGGGGTATGCTGAAACAATTGAACTCTACTTATTATGGTCCTGACACACTCTTTTGATTTGTCCATATGTTGTCCGTGGCTGATTGCATGCTCGTCGATTTCTGGTGCTTCGAAGAAAAGATTTAAGTATTTTTTTAATTAAAATAAATACTCAAGTTACCTAAATTCCAATTTTATAACAAATTTTATTTATCGTCGCGAGGGCGAGAAAGCGTTTACATTTTGTCATTTACACCCAACATTATCGTACAAGAACTTACACAATATACTAAAAGTAATAAAATTTAGATTTATATTTTCAACCGATTTCATTTTACAAACAGAATGTATAAATTATTTATGCACATACATAACTAGTACTTTAGAACGTACAAACAATTATAATCGTTTATATAATCTGTTATATGATAATCTTTATGTGCACAATTTAGTGTAAATTATTATTTAAGTAAGATAAGGTGATGTCGTCTGAGAAGCTATAATTACGGTGCCTTTATTTTCAGACGTGTTTTATCAAGTCACTCATTATCAAGTCAAGTCACTCATAGTCAAGAAGATGATGTAGGTAAACATTTTCTTTCTTAGAAGAGGCCTACGTGGTGAATCCATAATGATAAAGTTTCAAGGAAAATGTGTGAGTAAAGACCTTCAGAAAATTATACATTAAGTCGGTTTATCCGCATGAAATTCAGGTTTGTTAGTGACGATTTTAATATAATTCAGCAACACCAATACAGCAGTATGATTAAGTAACTTACAGAAGTATTTTTCTAATACAGGTCACTTAAGAACGCTAAACAAAAGAAGTATTTTCAGATACCACTAATTTTACCAAGAAGAAATCGAACCCGAGATCTACTTTACGACATGAAACACCGCTAGATAAACTTTTATTGAAACAAAATTTAAATTTTGTAACTTTATCGTAAACAAAGCGAGCATC
The DNA here is from genome assembly GCA_003709505.1 of Hyphantria cunea. Classification (NCBI taxonomy): domain Eukaryota; kingdom Metazoa; phylum Arthropoda; class Insecta; order Lepidoptera; family Erebidae; genus Hyphantria; species Hyphantria cunea. Next base: position 120,451 of record PKRV01001643.1, on the reverse strand, counting down.
AAACGCTTTCAAACAAAGAAAATGAAGTTTGCGAGATAAAAAACTTACCATTAGAATGAAGACATAAAGGAAACTATGGACAATTTAGATGTAAAATATTTCTTTTTGTAATAAAATCGTGTTACTTAACAAATGATAAATTCGAGACGATGATAGTTCAGCCCACGCTTTGGATAACGCAAGCTCAAACAATGGTTTTAAAGTAAAATTTGGACATGTCTCAGAACTCATTCTACATTAGATTTTGTAGGTAATATGTTGTTGATGTGTATTTCTGAACACTTTTATGGTATTTTTCTATCTAGGGAGCTAAACATCACCCAACTATTATCGATCTATTACTAGGGGGTTAGTCAGCTTTGTAGTGAACTAGTAGTCGCCCGTCGCCCAGTGGTTGGAATTCGACCAAAATTTGTTATTTTTAATATATTTGAGGTTTTTACACGTTTTTCTATTTTAAACTTTAACTATGCTAAATTTCATAAGTCTCCATAAGCATAATTTTGTAAAAAAATAGTTTATACTCTCGATTGTCGGCACTGGATGTAACTTGTTAAAATACATTCTAGAATCAAACTCAAGCAACTCAAAGCTCACTTTGACGGTGCCATAGGACGCAACCATTCTAATCTGTGGTTTAATTAAATAGTGGAATAATGACAAGTGAGTTTAATTCTAGAGTATATTTGAGATTTTTGAACTGCAAGTACTTACTTGCTTCTAATACAATTTAAAATTAAATTACTTTATTGCATATAATATTTTAAAAAGCCGTAACCTTCCATTGAGAACGATGATCTCTCCTTAGTGACTTTACCGAGATACCGTATGGAAAACAAAACGGACTAGTAATAAACTAAGAAAAAGATTATAGGTAATATTTTATTGAATTATAATAGGTATGTGAAAAACATGATTAGTGTCATGTAAACTTAATCATATTACTTAAGAAATTTCACAAAAGGGGTTATTAACGATTATTGTGTTTATTCAATCTATAATACCGTATTTTATGTTCTCTTTCTACCTATTTGTAATTAAATTTGCGAGATTAGGTGGGCTTATAAATTTGGAATAACTATTACATAATTTATTCGAAATTGAATAAATATTTATAAAGAATAAACTCATATCTTATTTATAGCCTTTTATTGTTAATTTGTTATAAACTTAGTGGCTATTATCTAATTTGCCATTTTAATAGATTTATTTAGAAAGGTATATTTGTGTGTGGTTTATTTTTAATTGGAAATAAGTTAAAATAGAATACAATTTATTATTCATCTATATAAAGATAGAATATAAGTTGACTGCGATATAACTAATGTAAAATATAATTCATAGTAGTTATAATCATGGGCAGGGATTTCGGCCTGAAATGACCGGCTCGAACGGAGTGATACTACGGCTTCACAGAAAACCGGTGTGAATAAGCGCTTGCGCTGTGTTTCACGGAGTGAGTGAGGATACGGGAGACCCATACCCAACCCCTCCCCCATCCCCATCCTCCTCCCATCCCCCAAGGGCTGGCAACGCACTTGTGACGCCTCTGGTGTTGCAGATGTCCATAGGCGGCGGTAATCGCATACCATCAGGAGATACGTCTGCTAGTTTGCCCACAATTCCATGAATGAAACTACGTTTATGGTAATAGAGCCAAGGTGTTTTCATCACAAACGAACGAACAACCGAACGGAGAAGATCAAACTAAAATGATAGCATTCGTTCTGTCGAGTTTCGTTAGCACTCGTACTCAGCGACACCGGAGCTCCAATGATGCAGAAGCATCGCAATAGGCCGACATAGTGTGGGTCACCATGCTGTATTGTGATATGCTCTGCATTCGCAATGAGTATGGTGACCACCATTCCTGGATTCTGCTCATGCTTTCCATCAGACGGAGTCACTTTGGCAGGGCCATACATAATAAAAAAGTGAGTGATACCACAGAACGAACTATAGTCTCTTGTTTCCTAGATGAGGGACGGGGAAGGAAGGAGCTCCACGAGTAGCAAAGAACTTGTGCTTCTTGGGTTCCAGATGAGCAAAGAACGGATAAAAAATAGACTGGCCTATTCCCTACACAAGTGGAATCAAATTATAGTACGCGAAATTGCTAAGACATTCGGGGATATACGTATATGGTCTATTTTAATACTGCTATGCAATTGCATATATAAAGTTATTAACCTCATATTCACTTTCACGTTCCATCTTAAGGCAAGGTAATAACATAACAAACAATAGCATTCTAAAACTATTTCTTTGTACGTTTGTCTGTTTATTACACATTGTTGCTAAACCATTTAAGTTGCGTCCAAGTTAATAAAACGGTATTGTCTCAGAGTACATTAAGTTATTGGTCAACGGCGGAAATAACTTGATCAGACTATGATTGTCAAGTCCTAACATAACACACAACCATAGATTAAATAATAGTACTTTCACACAGAAGGTTTACTATTTAAACAAAGCTAAATGAAAAACAGCTTTATTTCGAAGAGCATTAAGTACAAATTACCACGTATAGCAAAAGCTGTTTTAAATTTTATGAGTCTATTGTCAGAGACAAGTTTATTACGCGCTAAATCATTTAACTGTATTCAAGAGTTAATAGATCTCTATTGTGATTTCAACATCCTTAAGATCGCAAATCAATATCCGAAAATGGAAAGAGAAAACTGGTTACCCAAGGCCAATTTACTTATCTTACAATAAAACATTATATGTGTTAAAATACTCTTGTTTATTATCAGTTCTCTTAGCCAACATACAAGTCATCATCAACAGCGTGACCAGTCCATAGCTAGACAAAGGCCTCACCTTCGAAATGAGGTTTAGGCCTACTAAACCAAGCTGTTCTAAAGAGTTGATATAGGTTTAAAGGTAGTTTAAAGAGCTGGGAAGGATCAAAATGTCGTAATAAAGCGGGCCGTCCCGGGTCCCTCCCGCCTGAGGCGCAGAGTGGCACACCGTGTAATTTTTAGTCGGTTCGATTCCGACACACCGCCCCGCCGCAAACCGAGGTGAAGGCCAGAGGGGGTTTCCACACTTTAAAAAAAATCTCTTTCATATTCGCTAACACTTCTTTTCTCTTGTACTACTGCTTAATATGTTTTAGACTACAGGCCCGTGGCCCGAACCATTAGGAGACCGTTTTAGAAAGATACAGTACTATACCGTCACTTGTAAGCTGTCCAACTGAGCACAGGTGAAGGGGTCGGGGTAGCAACCTTCGATTGTTCTCCTTTGTCACATGATTTGTGTACGTAGTAACAGAATAATGGATTAAAAGAGGTATTAAAACTGTATGGAGTCGCTTCTGTAATTCATTTGTTAGTTTTCTGTTATTATTACGTTTGTAGAATACCTGATGAAGCTAAAGCACCTGATGAAGGTTTATCACCATGCTGCATCGTTGCATTGTCTGCATTCGCAATGAGTTTGGTGACCACCACTCTTGGATTCTGATTATACTTTCCATCAGGCAGATTAGAGTCAATTGGCAGGGCCGCATAAACTTGGTAAGGAGGACTGCTTTTGATTTTGTTATAAGACCATTATCCAAGTATTACCTACAATTTTTTTTTATGAATTTCTAGCACCTCCAATGTTCTTTGGAGCTTATTCCTAGCTTATTAGTTCCATACCAGTTCTCACTTTTGCTACTACTCGTACTTTCATTCTTCATACTGTTTCTTTCTTTTACACATCCTTTCACTCTCTCCAGGCTATTCTCTATAGTTCTTGTTTCATTTTAAGGGGAGGTAATAAATTTTTACACACTATTTAATCTTAACATTCTGTATCCTTATTCCTAATTTCAGATATAAATATTTTGAAACAAACTTACAATTATTAAATTATAGCTAGATATTATTGCTATGCACAAATTACTTTCTATTTTAATATGCTATGTTATGATTCTCAAAAATTAATCAAATTATTTTGAAATCATATCTACTATTTATTTGTCTAGTAGTTTGTGTTACTGACTGCAGACCCAAAGATTGTGGGTGCAATAAACAGGATAAATAATTGTACAATGAGTTAGATAACTTATTATATCTGGATAAAAGTTGTTTATAAAATTAATGTCTTCATGATTGACGTTTACTAGTTCACTGGGTGGACAGAGGCCTCTTGGTAGAAAGGAGATACAGACAGAAAGAGACACCAGAGATGTATATATCATAAGTAGTACTAGCTGTGCCCGCGACCTTACCCGCGTGGAATACTGACTTTGGATAGCATTTATACAACCTTTAAACCCCTTACAAACCTTTTCTCGCATTAAAAAGTAGCCTATGTCCTTTCTTAGACTATCCGTGTACCGAATTTTATTTAAACCGATTCAGTAGTTTTGACATGAAACAACTATAGATAGAGTTACATTCGCATTTATAATATTAATAAGGATAGTCAGGTTACTATAGTACAGTGATTACACAGAAATGTGTGTAATATTTAATTCAATGATTATTGAATTAAAAATATTTCATTGGTGTTTTCTATATTATATTAATACGTTAAAGTAGTAAAGTAAATACAAAAAATAATTAAGTTTTTAATTGAAATTAGAAAGCTTGACTTAATTTGTTTTATTTTTATACATACTGCTATAAACTAATTACATGTCTGCATCCTTTGCGAAGATCTCGATTAATGAATCGAGATTTCTGTGATCGAGATCTGAATAATTAATTGAGATTGAATTTTGATCATTGTGACATTTTAAATATCCACTAATTAATAATTCTAATTAAGCAGCTGTAATTATTTAAGTGCACTTTATTTTGAGATGTGCTAGTCCAAATAAAACAGGCTCAAACGATGTAAAAAAGGGAGGTCGCTGTTTTAAAATATTGCCATTAGTGACGCTAATAATGTAAAAGGCACAGACTAACATTTATTTATATACAAATACACACACATACATATATATATATACAAAAACATACACTTAAATATGCACACAAACACAGACATTTCCAAAAAACAAAAAACACATATAGCGTTCATTCTAATTGTTAAAAAAATCACATGAGTTCAATCCCCTTGTCAAAAGCCTTACAACTAATTGATCACAGTGTAATTAATTTAAAATATTCCGTAACCCTTTGTTCAAATAAAACCGTATGTCATTTGTCATAATGTTGATTTTCATATAACACATTTACAAGCCAATTAATCATTTAATTAAAATGATTTGACATGTGATTCGTCACTTGTGGGCGAGCGGCGAAATTTCTCTAATAAAAAGTAAATGTTATAAGCCTTTGTGAGGTGCAAACGGGCCACTGATTTTGAAGGCACACAAATAACGCAATACATTTAACAGGGATTTAAAACTTCTTTGGTTTCCTGAACGGAATATGAAACTGAGATCTCTATATTAAAACCCTATTTATATTTTTTCCTCTTTTATGCTGATTTTTTAAAGTGATCAGTCGGAGCAGTCTGAGCAGCTGGTCAGTTTTAAGCTAGAAAGTTGCTTCGCTAGTACCTTTAGATTTAGACTTATAGAAAATATTTCACGAACCATTTTAATTACTTACGTTAATTTAGAAGAGGGTGAGACATCGATAGCTTTTATTTGCTTGTAAATGCGTCTCTACAACGCAACAAATAGTGGCATTGAAGTGGCCCGTCTGTCTCAAGTCTAAACTTGATTATGCAGTACGACAATAAAATAAGTCGGTCAATTCCGCCCACGTTTTCTCTTATTGGATAAGACATTGTATAGATATTTCTGCTTAAAATGCGTAAATAATGTTATAAAATATAGAAATTAATGTGTTTTTTATTTATCACCTGTTGTGGATCTCACGATTTCGTGAACAACAGCTTGGGGCTACTAAAATCGGAAGTATGGCAGTATTAAGTATTAAGATTTACATTATTCTGTTTTAAGAACTTATGTGACGCGGCGGAAGTGTATATATGTACGTGCTTGTACGGTGAAATACTACGCTGTATGCCGCGGTTTTTTTATGATCTAGCTGCCAAACGAGCAGACGTATCGCCTAATGGTAAGCGATTACCGCCGCCCATGGACACCCCTGTTTTATTCCCGTTCAGTCTGAACTGAACCATCTTTATGTAACAATTAAGTGTTCTAAATTTTTTTTAATCAGAGAGAAAAGTTTTAGCACAATTACGTATAAGCAACGCAATGGAAGAAGCATATGAACCTGTTCCATAAAAATCACACATATCTGACACACAACGATCTGATTTCAAATTAGGCAGAGCCTGTATGCAGACTGCTTATAAACGTATTTATAGATTTTAAAATACACCTTTTTATTTCTGTATGGCCCTGCCATAATGACTCCACTCTGCCTGACGGAAAGCATAAGTAGAATCCAAAAGCCATTCACACACACACAATTATCTGTTCTGGATAGAAATCGAAACCACGGTTTCGGGATTCGCAGCCAGGTTAACTAACCAATAAACCAACGGGACCGTCATACATAAATTACAAGAAAAAGTTAGTGTTCAAAAAAAGCATATAGAACACTGCATAACTGGGCATTCTTTGTGTCCGTTTGATGTATGTTCGTTAGGTCCCCCACGACTCAGGCGAAAAATAGGCATACAGGATTTTTGCTATAATATTAATAACAAATAAAACTGAATTTACAGGACGGGTAGTGAAAGTAGTATAGCCACGCTGATTTCACAACAAACGAGCTTGCTCGAATGGAACGGTACTACCTTCTCACAGAAGACCAATCTAAAATGACAGTATTCAAGCTGTTGTGTTTCGTTGGTGTGTAAGAGATAGGAGGCCCAATAATGCAGAAGCATCTTAATAGGCTAACATAGTGTGGCATTGTTGCATTGCCAGCGTTCGCAATGACCATCACTCATGGATACTGCTAAAAAAAACACTGATGACATAACGTACGAGAAACAAAAACGATTTATTTAAATCTAGTAGTTGCTTAATAGCTTTCAGAACGAAATACCATAATGCATTATAAACAAACAATACGTGAGTGACTCACAATTCATCACGTCTAATATGATGAGCATGGTCTGAGTTAGTCATGAGTGTTGAGTACACCCCGAATTATGACGGACGGATTGATTTCGAGATCTACTTTCAAAACTCACTTCGTTGTTTTGATGAAAATCGAGTTAAAATAAAGTTAATTAATATATGTAATTTAAACTCGATCTCAAAATAAATATTGTTACAAGAAAGTTTTTACGATATTATCAATATTTTGACAAGTATTATCACAATTAAATTAGATCCATAAAATATCATTTTTTGTTATATATTAGCCTTCCAAAGTAAAGAGAAGAAGAAGAATCCAAGTGTGGTGGTTACCATGCTCATAGGAAATGCAGACAATGTAGCATGGTGACACACACCAAGGCTGACTAGTGATGCAACTGCATCATTGGGCCTTCGGTCTCGCACTCAGCAACGAGTACACAGTAATAGAGACAAAAATCTAAAAGCTTTGTATTTTAAGTTCCGTTACTTTAATAAAGACCACAATTCATTAGTTTTTTCAATAATTTAAACGAAAATATCTAAGTTACGTCTTGCTTACGTACTCATAGATTGTTGAGAAAGTTTATATAAAAATTTAATTGTCATTCAACTTAACAATCATCTCTAAAATCTGATTTACTAAACATTTGAATGGTTATTTTAAATAACTTTCACATTTTGCTTTTGAAGCACGAATAGAAAGTAGTTTTTTTTTTCAATTATTAGATTAACTAAACATGCTAATTAAAATAAATAACGATTTTAGAATTAGATCGTATCTGAGATACATTTTTATTTCTTGTTTTAGAGTTCGGTACTGAAACTAATAGCTTGGTATGTATTTGAATTGGATAATTTGTCTCAAATAGTTTTTCTAAGTGTATCATTGTTCGACTACCTTTCCTGCAGAAGGAGTATTAGAAATGTATTTACCCCTCAATCGTTAAGTATATAAATATTTTGCAGAAGTACCTTCAAGATACGAAAATTATTCATATCTTGTTATTAAATAACTGTAAAAAGGCCGAAAGGAGATAATGTGTAATAGGGATATCGGCAATTAAAATAAAAATAACTTCTTACTATCTCAGTTCTAAAAATCTACGCTTACATATACTGCATAAATAACCTAAAATGTGTTGGCCATCCAATTTCAGAAAACATTTCTTGTAAAATAACTATTTTAAATTTAAATCGAGTTCCTCATTCTGTAGCCCTTAGTAAGGGCCAAACAAGTATGGATAGAATCGGACAGGTGCACGCATGGTACAATGATTGAGCTATTGTTTCCCACGACCTCTCCAGCGCTGGGCATGGAATTCTCAAAACCAGTTATTTTAAATTACGTTCGAATGAAGTGAACATTGTTTAATGTCCACCAAATTAAGATATTCAAATGTGTTTTCTCTACTTTGGAGCAGTTCCGTCACAAAGACAAGATGCTTGATAGTTACAATTTGGGTTAAGTTTTTTATTAGAAATTGTGTAATAAATGTATACCATCGGTATAATGATCGAAATCCAACCATAATTAATTAAAAAGGAATTGTTTTTCTAACCGTGTCAAATTTAATACTCCACCACTCGCATTATTTTCTTAAAAGGAGTACAAAGATTTTGCTTCACTTATTAATGTATAGATGAATGTGTACGTTTATACTTTTTGTGAAGGTTCAAATTCAAACTTGCTTATAAATAATAAAAAGCTGGTTTTTAGAATGAAAACTTCTTTAGCCGCGTTGAGCACTTTTTGCTAGGAGAAAATCTTATGAGACTTTTGCCAGGAGAAAGTCACTGACATGCTGACGTCACACAACTAGTAGGTGCGTAGTGTTCCCGTGCGCTCCTATTTGAAGTCGCGAGGGGTGTCAAACACTTCACTCCTCTCGCTGGCGAGACGTGACTACGGTGGGCCGGCACCAGTCGGGGATTGCGGATGCCATTTAATTTCCCATTATCTCTGGCGTAGGTTAGAGACGGAACACCGGAAGGTTTTAATCAGTAAAAGTCTGACAGACCCCTTCGCCCTCTCCCCAGGGCGGAGGACATCAATGAGGATTTCCAACCGTTAAAATAAAGAAAAAAAAACGGATTTAAAACAATCCCTCTACTAACTCGCCTGGACAACGTTGTACTTTAGGTCAAAAACTTGTATGTCTATATCCAGCAGTGGACTGATATAGGCTATTGATGTGTTGAATGTGATGACGTAAAACATCAGGTGTAGCCACAATATCAACAAGGAATTAATAGTGGTCAATCTCTCAAAGTTACGACACGAGTGCATAGTTCGCCCATCACTAAGTTACTTTTGTAACTGATGTTTTAAGGCGCGCAATGGGGAGCCCCGTCAACAAAATGATTCCCATGTAATGATGCATTGCCGTCATGTTTACATAACCTTTTTTTTCATTTTCTTGCGTTATTAAACACTCACCTTGTTAATTCTTGTCGTGCAGTTAATTAATTATTTTGAGTTTAAAGTTTGGTATTGATCGTATTTATTTATTTATTTATTTATTTTTATAAATAAATATTACGGACATCTAAAATACAACGCCATCTAGTTCTAAACTAAGCAAAGTACATATTTTATGTAAGTGTATAGAATATAAATACATAGAAAATACCCAAACTCCGAAACTAACATTTGCAGATCACACAAACATTTGGTCCAACCCGGGAATCGAACCCCGCATACGCTACTGCTGCGCCACCTAGTCTAGAAATCAGAATAATATATAGGCTACTTTTTAAAACGATATCTAGACGTGGGCTTCGTGCAAAAGCCATTACTATGATATATAAATACCTAATCTATAAGTACTATAACACAGGACACCCATAATCATTTTCTAACTATTAAATGTTTTTGTGTAACGTCCTGGTGGTGACGGATTAAGAATACAGACTGTCATCACTCATATTCATGTCATGGGTGTTGTAAAACGCAACTAAGGGAACAAACCTAGGTAGGTTTGTTCCCTGAAGATCTGACTCTTAAAAAAGAGTCGCCATGAGTTTTCAAAGCTCTACGCATTTTGGAAACTGGAGGTTAAGGTTCAACACAGGCAGGCAGCGAACTTAAGTGTTTTCACCTATTTCACTTTGACAAAACAGTACATCTGTGGCATCTGTTTGTGTCGGTCTGTTTTTTTAAACTGTAGTTTTAATTTCACGATCCTAAATGTCACTTAGTGTCTTCATTGAATAAATGATTTTGAATTTGAATTTGGAAAACTAAGCAGAACAACATCACTACAAAAAGAAGGTAATCTGGAAATAAAACCTCTTATTAAAGTGTGGAAACCCTACGGGCCGTCACTCCACTGGGATTTGCGGTGGTTTTAAAACCACACGTTGTGCCAATTTGCGCCTGAGGAGGGAAAAATCCGGTAGCTACTGTTATTAACACATCTGGACCCCACCCAAACTTGAAATAAACTCTTTTTTACGTGTGTAAGCCCCCTCGGGCCTTTACCCCACCGGGGTCTGCGGCGGGACGGTGTGCCACTCTGCGCCTGAGACGGGAGGGATCCGGGAACCGCTTTCTTACGCCATCCGGACCATACTTGAAATAAACCCTGTACCAACACGTCTGGCCAGCGTGGTAAAGTAGGCCAAAATTTTCTTTTCAAGGGGAGTCTTATGTCCAGCTGTGGGCTATTACTAGTTGTCAATGATGATGATTAAGTGTTTAAAAAATTATAAAATCCCTATCACAAAATATCCGCTTTTATCAATGAAATTGTTGACCTTATGTATCTGTTAGTATAGTCATTATTGATATTAACTTCTAGTTCAGAGGTTGTCGGTTCGATCAAGAAAATTGTTAGTTACACGATTGTTTCTTCAATGTGTGGGGTCTAATTTATCTATAGCTAACTTATGACTGCATATATGTTATCACTGCGAATAGTTCCGTATATCCGTATGTATACCCCAAGAGGACCAAACGATCCCCATTATAAATTTCAACAAAATCTATTCAGCTGTGAGCCCTCACATCTATATCGCTGAATCGATTTCAATGCGTCGGAATAACAGACAGGCCGACAGACAGAGTTATCTTCGATTGATAATTATTATATATAGATGTATGTACTTAGGAATATATGTGGTCGAATATGTTATTATTATTACTCACAAGGCATGATGACTAGTTAACGAAGTAAACAACAATCTACGCAACAAATATATACCCTTAACTTACATATTGATACTCTTAAGATAAACGCAATATTTCCTTCATTGTTGTCCATACAATAGGCCATTTATAAACAAGCCAACATAATCTCCGCAACAATATATAATCGAATATACTTAATAGATTAAGTCACGACTCAGAATATCTTACTTAAACTTATAAATGATTATTCGCAAAAGTAAATTGTATGCAATATAATTTGCTTTATTAACCCTAAATCGTTCATGCTGTTGAGCAATTGCAATGTAAAAGATATATTTCAACCACTAGGGTTAACTTATTGCTCTCTACTGGTCACGTTTTCACACTTGCTTATGTTACACTTTCTTAACACAAGAAAACAATTCACAATTTACCTGGGAATCAAATCTACAACATAACTCTGGACAAACGAGACATTCCCACGCAATATCTTAGTTGTTACTCATCGCATTACGGCACGTGTAAAGTTTTTACACTATATGGAACGTAATTATGTTCTACGCAGTGTAAAGCGCTATTAAAAGTAAGTTGTATTGTTAGTTACAGAATAAGTAAGTAACTTATCAAATAACACTATCCTAATTAGTAACAAACTTTGAGTAGTAAATGATGCACAAAGTTTCGATTTTACTATTTTCTCTTTGATTATTTTCGCTTGCATACTTTTTCATGATTTATTATTTTTACTACGTATTATATGTATATATTAACAAAATAAGTATATTTGTATTTATATAAGTTGTCTAGTACCCATAACACAAGCTCTGCTTAGTTTGGGATAAGATGGCGTAGTGTGATAAATATCCGAAATATCTATTTATTTAATTATTAAATGTCGGAACAGTCTAATGTATGGGTTACATACCCATCAGTGACGTGTTACGTGTTTAAAATATAATATTAGCTCTATTTATTAATACAAATGTTAGTGAAGGTGCGCCAAACACTTGTAAGGGGTGTATAGCTTCTTGGCATATTAAAAACTATAAAACTCTTCATTAAATAAACAACATAATTTGGAACAAAATAAACAGTGGCGATCTGTACTAAGCCATAAGTGGTTCGTGTATCAATAAACACGATGGTATAAAATTACAAAGTGTTGAAAAAACAGGTATTTATAATATTATGCGTCATATAAGCATGCAATTCTCTATTATTATAATCTTATGCGAAATAAACAATAACACATTAAGGATCTCGAATCGTCTCGTGTAACGTTTCTTTATTCTACGTATCGTATCTGTGCTCGTATACACGAACCAGGTACAGGTGAAATAATACAGATTCTGCTTGCCGAAGCTCTGGTGTTTAGATTAACTTCAATTTGCTAACCATACTTTTTTTAAACAAAACAGAAAAATTTGCACCCTTTCGGTCAACTGTTGGAAAGTGAACCAACATTAATTTAGTTTGGCGTTTGGTGTAGCAAGTCTTATATCCTCTAAGCGCACATTTACTTAAACGTCATTAAAGTCGAATGTCTATATGAAACAAGTTGCCGTGACTGACTGCTTCAACAATGCAGGATCTAAATTACTCTGTGTAAAATGAAGAATGAATAGAAGTGAGTTATTTCTAAACCCGACGCGAAAAAGGAGTGTTATAAGTTTATATGATTGTCGATGTCTGTGTGTGTGTATCTGTCTGTGGTATCGCAGCTCCCAACCACCGTTTTTTTTTCATTTGATAGCTAGTTTCCTTGCGTTAGTTCTTAGCTACGTTTGGTTAATATCGGTCTAGCAGTGTAAGAGAATCAGCTCTTTTCCAAAATGATGTAAGGCATTTTTGGCGTATAATTACTCGATTAAGTGCTTGCATAAGGGGTTTTTTTATATTTAGTAACAAAGTCAAAACTATTCAACAAAATTAACTGCATCACTTAACAGCATTAAAACACAACAGCATTCAGAAAATGAATGTGGATTATCGATGGAAGTAGGTACATCACTTAAATTTTCTTTCATGAATTATTTACACTACGCTCAGTAGGTTTTAATATAATGTCTAAGCTTTGATTGCGTACTGCCTACTGCCATAATATCTATAAGTTATGCGATAACATCTTAAAAAAATATTAACTATTCGAGAGTTATATTGCCTTGTCAAGAGGCAGGCTTTAAAAAGTCATTTATATACTTTAAACGTTAGTCTGTACCCTGAATAAATATATGTATTTACAACCTGTAAAGTTTTCACATGGAGAGATGTGTATCTTAAAATCTAATAAAACTTGTGGTGGTATTTTTAGCAATAAAAGTCCCGTTAGAATTTAGACTAATTAAGCATTAAATGTAAAGATATAATTAAGAGTCTTTTCATTTTACGATATTTTCTAACACGTTATAATTTTACTGTCTCGTAACTTATTATTATTATAAATTAAAAAAAATTAAAATAAATTTAGTTATAAAAATGTCATATTTCTCGGATCCTACTGGGTTTCTTTGAAAGAATTAGGCTTAATCATGGTTTAATTTATATATAACGCTATTTACATACCTCAATGACGGATTTTATGATAGGTAATAAAATAAAAAAAACAAAAATAAAAATAGAAGTTGTAAATAAATAGAAAAGAAGATAGATAGCGCAGTAAATTACAAAATTTATTATTTTTTATGTATATGAATTGTAGATAGATCTAAGTGTAAGGCATTATATACTATAAATGGTAACAATTTATCTATTAATAATACCATACATACAATTATACACATACGACACTCTCAGAAATATTTTCAATATGATTGTTTCAAAACTTTCGTTCCTTTTTTTATTTGACTGCCTGGTGATGGAAAGCTTGAATAGAATCCAACAGTGGGCGTCACCATACTCACGGCAAACGTAGACAAAATAAATATATGCAGTATTTTTATAATTATAGTTGTTAAAAAAAGTACAGATAAACTTTTAAACCTAATGTAAATTCACACCGTTTTCAATAACCTATATCTAGATAACATTAAAGTTAGATTATTTAAAACGGTGATTTAGTAGTATTTACTTAGTTTAGATATATTTCTGTACAATGTATACCAAAACACTATAATTACGGAACAACAAGAACGAAAATTAGCAACATAGAAATCCTGCAGAAGATTTTTTCAAGCGTAGTACACGTCACGTGTACGCAGCACTAAGGCATTCGCCAGCGTAAGTTACTACCGGCTCGGCGTCACCAGACAATCAAGGTAGGTTTTGCTAGAAATCCAAGTGGACGCACAACCTTATAAGGGATACGTAGACGATCTAAAAAGTGGAACGCAGCCTGTCCTGCTGACTATTGTGCAGCTATTTATTGTGTTGATGATAATTGTTTGTTGGTCGCAGTCTTGGATAAATGTCGAGTTTGTATTAGCTCGTGGGATGAGCGGTAATGATAAAATCATACTTGTTTTGCAACTCAACGATGTTATGCATACGTACTATGCCAGTTATGTATGCTATACCAATATTATACAACTGCCAAACGAGCAGTACAGGTCTCCATAATCCGCATAAGAGACATATGGGAGAGACACGCTTCGGCACGAATGGGCCGGCGGAACGATACGATGGCCTCACAGAAAACCAGTGAGAAATAGCGCTTGCGCTGTGTTTCATCGAGTGAGTGAGAATAACGGAGACTCANTGCGGAAGCGGCCAGCCCCCATGTCGACCTCCTCGGTCGGGGCCTGCGGAGACAGCCAAGAGTGAATAATGGCCGCCTCCTCTAGTAGGTCCCTGTCGAGCCTGGCGACAGCCCACCGCGGAAAGCGCGAGGATCGCCGCGCCACGTGACCCCTACTGGGGCCCTGGGACCGGGAGAGCTCGAATCGGATGTACAAATGATCCGAGAGCGTCTCTACCTCATCCAGGACACACCAGTTCCTTACTCGTGCGGCGACTGCAGGAGTAGCGAACGAAAGGTCAACTATCGACCCCCCCTGCTGTCGCACATAACGGAGACTCATAACCCAATCCTTCCTCCCATCCCAACCTCCAAAGGCTGGCAACGCACTTGTGACGTGTTCAGGGTATTCATAGGCGGTGGTAATAGCTTACCGTCAGTCGATACGTATGCTCGTTTGTACTCTATTTCATAAAAAAATGAGGCCTAATGATACAGAAGCATCACTAGGCCATCATGCTGTAAGTTACCACGCTGCATTTCTGCGTTATCTGCATTTGCAATGAGTATAGTGACCACCACTCTTCGATTATGTTTATACTTTCCTTCTATCACAGTAGTCATTTTGGCAGTACCAAACATAAAAAAACATCGAGTCAAAATACACAAGTAGCCACTTTATATGTTCTTTTCTTCGTTTGAATTGAAACGTATCAATCAACGATTTAAAATATTTTTAAATCGTTATTATTTAGTTTTTATTATAGGCAATATATATCACAGAGATAACTTATCCCAAATATTAGTTATTTTTAATTAAATGTGTTATCTTTTGATAAGCAGTATCCTAAGTTCACAAATGAAATGTTGCTTTTGTATCCAATATACTCATGAATGAGTGAAAAAGTATGCCTAGAGAAAACTTAATCATTAATACATCTAAAGACCTTTGGCTTTTTGTATCTATTAGACTTTAGCCGGATTTATTATTCAAAATATTCAGAAAAAGGATAGAAACTGAGTTATCGAATCATGATCTACAATCACAAGTCATTTACTTCGATCCGATTTATCGAATAAGAAAGAAAAGTAAAGATTTCTAATTTTAACTGTTCACATTTACCTATCTTTACAAAACTAGTTGATTGTGGTCATAAAACCTCCATCAAAATCATGCAGAGTCAACTCTAAATAAGTATAGTGACAGTAAAACCGTACTATAGACTTATAGTGTTGTTTAACTGACAAAGTTATTCTGATCACAAAGAGTGGTTACCACTACAGTGTTAGTGACGGGTAATATAAGCACACCAAGTATGTTAACCAATCGCCGTCCAAGCTTAAAGAGGCCTTCCCTGAAGGGGAGCCAACTATTCCGTTCTTCCGTTCAAATTGTCTGTATCCCGTGTTGTAGGGCGTCCTACACTATGTTTCCCTCGTTGCGGTCTTCGATCCAGCATATTTTGGGTCTAGTGACCATCGGTTCATATCTCCATGACCGGCCCCTTTTCACTTAAGTGTTCTGATATTCCGTGCGATGTGGGTTACTTTAGCACTCTGTTCAATAGCTTCGTTCCGAATTCTATTGGATAGAAAAATATCCAACATCGCAAGCTCCATCGCACGCTCCATCGCACGCTCCATCGCACGCTGGTGCACACTTAATTTATGGACCAGTCTAATAGTAAGTGTCCACGTCTCGGCTCTATACATCATTACTGGTAGGACTCACTGGTTAAATGCGTTGCGTCTTCAAATGATTGTGGTATTGTACGCCGCACAAACTAGACGAATTCTGCTTCCAATCGAAATTGTGCTGACCGAGATGGATAGTTTGGTTAAGGTAAATGTATTCTTGCACAGCCCTGATAGTAGCACCACTTAGAATCATAAAGTGCTTCGAATTAAGGACTAGGTAGAGAAATCTTTGGATTCCAGGCACCAGAATCACTAGGTAAATAGCAATGAAAAGTTTTCGTGAAACCATAATATCACTCAAGTAGAGCCAGCCCTGTTGTGCCATGCGTAGCTCTCCCATGTGAAAACTATCATCATTAACTCTTTATTACTCAAAATGAATAAAGATAAGATAGTTATCGGTACTATCTTATATTTATTTATAGATGAAGAAGAATTTACTATTAAAAAGAAACTTACCGAGGCAAATAAAAAGGGGAATAACATTAAGCGTCAGATAACACGTGACAGCAGCCCAAATATTGGCATAATTTATTTAACTGAACGGTGGGCTTAGTGGCTTACGTGGTGGCCAAGTAGCTTTCTGTTGCGCAAAGGGGTGCAAACTCTAGCTCCACACGAGACAACATTTTATGTGATCCATAAATTGTTTTTTTTTGAGCTTCGATATTCTTTATTTCTGTTTCATGTATGTTTGTAAAGAAGCCGCAATTGGTATTACCTTAACAACCAAATTACTTCTAAACTATAACTATATAACTATGCTAAATAACAAATAAAGTAATTGAAGTAACTAAATAATCTTAGAGTAGATTAATTGAAAATTCATAACATTAAAATTTTATACAGCAAAACAAAAATTTCAATAGCCAACCGACAGATACCGACAGTACGTAGCATAGTCCTAAAACAAATCTTAGATTTTCAAGAGTGTTATCTTTTTCAATATCTTCTAATAAAACTTCAAAGAACATAAAATATTTTTAAAACAGCACTCGAGGCCTCTATTTCTTCCGAGGGATGCAACATGCATGTATCTTCCCTCGGTAGTTCTATTCCTTATGTTACACGTAGCGTCCAGTCGGGGAAGATCTGAAATCTCATTTTTTAGGTCTTATGAAGAGTTCAGTGCCTGATGGTTTTTTATAGAAACAAATATACGCCAGGCTTCATAGTCTCATAATGCCGGAGATCTAAAGAGATTTTCTAATTGTGTCACTAGACATGAACTTAACCTAAAATCGGACCGTCAAAACATTTACAGTTTCTTTGAACACTGGTAGTTTAGACACTACAACAATGTTCAAAGAAAGTATGCAACACGCATATTCGACGTACTCGAGTGTATTATAGGCCTTAGGTCGCGATGACACACACATCCACACAAAGTTGATTCAAAGGAAATGAGAAACGGCGCGCTGGGTGAAAGGTTCGAGTAGGAAATATTATACTACTAAGAATTTATTATAATAGGTCTTATAAACCGATTTATGTGAAGTAATAATAGTGATAGGTGTAATGTCCGCTTTGTTTGTGTGAAATTTCTATGCTTGATGTTCTTTTTCGCTAACGTCGTCATTATCATCATCAGTCTATCGCAGCTCACTGCTGAACATAGGCCTCTCCAACTGCACGCCACTTAGTTCGATCCTCGGCTTCTCGCATCCAACTCCTGCCAGCCGTCTTGCATAAATCAACACTCCACCAGGTTTTTGGACGTCCTATACAACGTTTGCCAAGACGCGGTCTCCACTCAAGATCCCGTTTACTCCAACGGCTATCGGTTCTACAGCAAATATGGCCAGCCCACTGCCACTTCAGCTTGCTAATCCTGTGGGCTATATCAATGACCCTGGTTCTTTGTCGGATCCACTCGTTTCTGATACGATCCTTTAGAAAAGTGCAGAACCTAGCTCTCTCTACAGCACTCTGAGTAACTTTAAACTTAGGGACCAGCTGTATCGTAAGTGTTCACATTTCGGCTGTTCACAAATCGTGAGAACCACAATTCGGTATAAGGTAGCCAACTGGACCGGAGTATTACCATGGTCTTATAAAACAAAGTCGAACAACTGTTAGTTTGTAACCCAATAAATGAGTTTACCAGAGACCATTCTTCCCTTTGATTCTAGTGGGAACAAACTCAAAACAATGTTTTCTTCTTTGAATTTCACCAAGTATGTGTGATTTTGAAAATAATTCGTCACCTCTATTTAGTTTTAAGTGAAGGCTAAGTTAGCAGTTGCTTAACACTGGTTATATGGCACTTAATATTACTTCGGTCCAATGTTGGAATCAAACTCATAACACTCAATGCTGTAGGAAACGGTGTATGTACCGATTTTAGTGTTACGATATCTGTACAGTCAGGTAAACAACTTTTCACCAGGTAATTTACTATCAATATAACTACAGTGGTTATGAAAAAAAAATTATAAAGGCTACATCGACCACCGTTATGCGAAGATACCTTTACCTCTCACTTCGCTGTATTAGCATAAATCAGTTAGGAAAAGGTATGTTCAAGCAACTCTCTAGACAACAATTAGTCAGTAACCAATAGGGTATTATTTTATCCTTAATTAGCTTACCTTTGATTACATTCTGCAATAACTTTGAAGAGAAACTTATATTGTAGTTATTGATGTACAAAAGATCTACCTTTCGTACGTTATAACATAACTCAGCTAGTTAATAAAGACAGAAACATTCTCTTACTACACGACAACAAAATACCACTCGGGGGTAAAAAACATTCAAGTCTCTACTAATTAAAAATATTTATTGGAAATAAATAAACAGAACCGTGAAGCAAACACATCTCACACATTTAACAAATATAAAAAAGATCGCAAGTACAGTTACAAACAAAAATAACAACACGAACTCAAAATAACATACAAAAATAAATACAACCAACTAAAACAGAAGCGTTGCGTGCGCCGACGCGTTCCGTTTCGCACGAAGATACATCGACTTTTTGTACCATTCCATAATCGAATGCGTAAATTGAAACCTCCGTTTGATAATACACAGATTACACTATTTTATTTATAATCTATATTTACCGAAGGATCTTTTTATTTATTTTATATCTGTGGATTTGTTCGGTTTTACAAAATGGCGGCAGATGTATTTGTTTGGTTTTTAATACCTTATTATCTACTATTACCGAACTCAATAAACGCTGCACTATTACAAATGCTATGAAATGTATCTACATGTATTTCAGAAATAATAGGAACCTACAATTATTGTAATAACATATAAAAAAAATTACAACTGATCTTTCTCTAAAAGGCGTTATTTTAAGTTTACTAGCTTATAAAACAAATAATTAACTAACTCATAATTCTTTTATTATGTATAATGTCTAGTATAATAACACAATTACTTTACATTATTGGTGTAATAAAAAATAGGTTAAAAAGCTCGGGTTCCGTTTAAAGTTCCAAAATTTCCTTAATTCAACCGATTTTCCCATCATCAGCGGGACATCCACAGGTCAGGTGGAGTGATGATCTGCGCAAGACGGCTGGCAGGAACTGGATACGAGAAGCCGAGGATCGCACTAAGTGGCGTGAAATTGTAGAGGCATATGTCCAGCAGTGGACTGCGATAGACATTAGCCTATCGCAGTCCACTGCGATACTGCTGGACATAGGCCTCCACAATTTCACACCATCATCAGATTATAATGATGAAGAAGACAGGACTTGACGACGCCAGTTGCTGACAAGATGTTTGTCTATATAAAGAAAATAAGTTTTGGTTGTGGTGTTGTGATTATTTGTGCGTATGTTAAGCAAGTATATAACAAATAGCTCTCTGTACAAAAATACCAAAACAAACAATTGAATAATATTAATATGTTATGTTTTATGTAAGTTACAAATAACAAACACTATTTCAATTATTAATGGTGCAAAATAATAACTAGACTGTACCAACTCTACCGACGCCATTCTCGACGTGTGTTGTTTTATCAACGCTCTAAGAAAAGACTTCAACGAACTCTACAGACTCTACATTTAATTGTATAATTATTATATGTTGACACAAGTCACCTTATTTTAAGGTAGCAAAAACAGTGATGTCATAATTATCGTTTTTTTAACGTTTGTATATAAATTAAAACTAGAAATAAAATGTATTACTGCTATAAACTTAAAAAAAAAAGCAAAAAAAATCGACCACTCAAAATAAATACCACAAGGAAGACTTTCCCAGAATTGAGTACACTTTAGTTTACATAAGAGATCACCTAATGATTGAATTTCAACTATAATTCATTTTGATTTATGAATTATATAACCATTATAACTTGAGCTGTGATTTTATAGACTTGGGTGCAAGATCAAGTCATATATATTGGACAAGTGTAGATTGATCTAGCCGATTTCACCTAATTTCTTACTAAGTAATATTATATTGTTTTAAATTGTGGCTTTCTATTCTTATCCTTTATATAAATTATGTATTCCAAATTTCGAGAAGTTTATTTAAATTACGTAGATATTTTTTATAAAATACATTATAAGGATCAATAAACTACCAGATGGAAAGTGACTTCCATCGTGTATTAGCACCTCCGACTGAGGAGTTACAATCGCGATGTTGATATATGTATCACACAATTATCTTAATTTTATGAAAGCATTTTCTTTCTTTTTTTCTTTTTAAAAAGAGAACTCTGTCGCTGCGATTATATCTTGTGGTTTGGAGTTAACAAACATACATGAAAAGGACATAAAAAAATACCCGGACCAGAACAACAACAGTCGTACAAAATACTGTCCCATGCCTGAACCTACAACGCCTAGTGCAATAGCTCAACCGTGCTGTCAAACAAATGTTATTCTGTAGTACAGGTAATGCCTAATTTCCGACCTGATGGCTTGTGTAAGGTGCTTGGCAAGGACTTGCCAACCTACTTTTAGTGTTAGTTTTTTTTACTTTTAACCAAGTTTATTGATAATGTTCTCTTTGCTATAATTACGAAAAGTCAGAAGTCAACGAACGGGGAGTGTAACCGTCGTATAAATGTTATACCTACTCATCTATTACTGGTTCAGAAAAGAGGACAATAATTTTATTAATAAGGTTCTTGCGGTCAATATTTTAAGAATTATAGAAATATCTTTAAATACGGGAAAACCTATTTTATAACGGATTCATGGGTTTCAAGAAATAATCTTAAAACCTACTATAATACCAGCATCAAATCAAATTTGTACCTATTATCAAAACAAATACGGTGCCAAAAGTCATATTACATTTATAATGCTTAATGTTTACATGTAGAAGAGACACAAAAAGCAAAAAAAATTAAACGGTTCTTACCATATCTTTTTTGGACAGTACACACCATCCTCTAGCCTTATACAAAACATAACTTCTACCATGATAGCCAGATTAACTGATAGAATACTTATGTACTTATAATGCTAATATAATGTGAAAACGACTATAAAACTGGCCTGACCAGACCTGGCACAATACAAAAAGTATACATGTTTAAATATATTAACCTTGGCAAACGAAGAAGCAATTCTGCAGTGACGACAGGGTTGGCCTAATGGTTTGAGTGGCCTCCACTGAGCGTTGTGGCTTCAAATCCCACCTGGGACAATACTTTGTGTCCTTTACATACATATCTATAAAGTTCCCCGCGACACAGGATTACTTCTTAATGCGGGAGAATTTGAAAAATCGACGATCGACGAGTGAAGATGAGTTATCATTAAAAAAAATTATGTAATGATATTGGTTATGCTGCTGTAACCCGTTTATAGGCAGAAAAGGGTTTAATTATATAGAGTTTCATTCAAGAAATATTTATTTTTTTACTATATATTTTTATTTATAATTATTTTTTGACTGCTGCAATTTGACTGCTGTGCTTGAGATCTCGGGTTTGAACTACAATTATTTTTTTATTTGTTTCGGTGTTTGGGTGTTTTCTATGTATAATATGTATGTATTTGGGACTAATAGGCGTTGTGTGTAAGATGTCGCAAACATTTATCTATTGTAATTGGATAGTCTTTATAGTACCTATAATTTTGAACAGTTGGGTTATGGGTGACCTTACTAAGTTTTATCATTAGTAATCACTAGCTGCTTCATTTAAGTATAAAGTTACGCGAATACTGTACTAGCGCTAATTGGCACTTTCTGTAATCACCGTCAGTGCAAGATGGTCGAAGCGTCAGTCAAACTTAGTTAGGCAAAGGTTAGTAAGTCCTAACTAATAGGATTTACCTGCTTAAACAAGTTTTACTGGTGTTAATACTCTTACTGACATTACAATTATACGTTAAGGTTTGATTTCATTAACGAATTGAATAGTTAATATAACCTCTGAACTGCCCATTCTGCACCTGCAGTACTTTCAATGCTTAAATTTATTTCCATTTTTTCTGTGACTATACTTTTTAATTTGATACAAATTCACCTTAAATTATTGTTTTATACCAAATTATGATAGTAAAGATTCAAATTATAAATATCGCTCTTATAAGTACCTATTCTAATAAAGTATTCTTTGCATTTGAAGAAGCCTATCTAGACTTTAGAAGAGACAATGATTCATGAGTTTGTTTCATCCTTTCTTCTCAGGGCTAGTAAAGAAAGGCCGAACTCACCTACTCAAAAAAAAATTAACTGCCGAAAGTATTCATATAACTTAGTTGCGCAATAAATGATTTAATTTCATTTCAAGAATATATACACAACTTGAATAGGTACACATTCTTATTCATATATTTGTTAAAATTCGGATTTATCATTTTTTTATGTAAATAATATCGATTTTACTCTGTCTTTTTAACATTAATATGTAATCTGATCTTCACCGTTATAACTTAAAAGTAACAAATGGCTTACCTCTCGTAAATAACGTCCCCTACAACTTTCATTCATCTTCTTAGAATCCGTATGCTAAACAAATTTAGATTAACAGAAAGTTGTTTGGCAATAATGGCAACTGCAAAAGCAATCCGCATAAGTTATTATTTCTCACAGTAGCCCAAGTCATGCTATCACAATTGCGAGGAACAGTAGCATCCATCTGACACGGATGTATCAGTTGCCATGGTTACAGAACCACCACGCATCACCGCGCCCGGCTTGTTAACAAGTTGTAACAAAAGAAGCCTTCTAGACATCTGTGAGCTTGAAAATTAATACACTTTGATTTATACAATACCGTTAAGTCCTATATAGGTTTTTTAATAAACAAAAGGCAAACAAATAGACGAATAACATGACAGTTAGTGACTACAGGCGTTAAAGGATCCTTATAAGTCAAGAGTAATTAATGCTTTGCCGTCTAATAAATAATATATCTATATCATAAGTTTATAAAGAAAAAATATTGATCAATTAGCTCAAAATAGAGTTTCTGTACTACATTCGTAAACTTTAAGACAAATTAAAAGCTTATGAAGGCTTCCACTCTTTAAAAAAATATAGGAAAGTTAGGTTTGAAAATTTAACTGAAGATTTTTTGATGTTATAGTGTTAATACAACACCCCGACTACTCTGTTGTTTTCAATAACCTATTATATAATAAACTCTATTTGAAACCGAAGATAGTCTAGACATGTTTACCCGAATGCTATAGAAGGAAAGTTATATTTTTCAGTATGTATGTAATTTTTTTGGAACGGCCTAGAGCCCAAATGGCTTGTCGTATTTTATGTGGGTGGTGTCAATAAATTCGTCAGTCGTGAGAGTGACACTGGGTATATCGAAATTTAAAAAAAAAACAAAACAAAATTAAACGTTTTAATTCTTTCTATCTTTTCAGTTCTTCAATGAATTAAATGCAGATGGCAGATATTGCCGCAGTCGTTTTTGTTTCAAATAATTCGTTCCTTGTACAATATGTGACTCAATAGTTTCATTGATATGCAGGTTTTTTTGTTAAGTTTAAGTAGTTCTAAAAGCCTACCGACCATACAAAATAATCTATCTCGAATTAAAAATGGAGATAGGTTATAAAAAGTAGACATAAATTGAGGAAAGCTATTTCCATCAACCTTTTATATGTTTCTTTTCTTTATCTTTCGAAAAAAATAAGGCTACATTTACGAATTCAGCCTAATTTTGAGACAATTACCATCATTTACATTACTACTCGATTTGCTCGATAATAGTTAGTCACATTCATAATCATAAACTTTATCTAAAAAATGTATATTTATTAAAATTACCTGAAAAATACTTCCCGGCTTAGTAAATAAAAATTTTAATACATGGATATAGACAGCTGCATTAGCTATTATAACCTTGTATTTTTTAATTAGTTACCTACTGAAATAACAGATGTATATTTTTTAATGTACTTATTTATCATGAAGTATTTAAGTACGAGCTTAATATTCGGTGCGGTGGCACAGGACATATGAATGCTTATTTAATAGATATTTAATTTAATACCACATAAATCTACCTATGTACCGAACATATTTAGTATATAGTGTTTTCATCTGTTTAATGTATATGTAAATTATTGTTTTTTATCCTTGAAAACGTGAAAATTAGAACAGCTGTCGTAAATAGTGTGGGTGTAAATAACATCTGGAATACGTAAAAATATTTACTTAGTAACTACTTCCTTATATACAAGAATTTACTTGGAATGTGCATGTGCCTTGAATAATATACAATATTAATAAATAGTTCTACTAAGAGAGTAAACTCACTCAAGATGTATACAAGTAGTACGGTTATATCACAAGCAAATTAATAACAAACTATTTCCTAACTTTTTGATATAGTTTGCGGTCATCATAATCAAAAACCTTTCTCTCTTTAGAAGAAGTTTTCCTAAACAACATTATCTTTTAATTAAGATGCACTTTCCGTCACTTTACCAAAATTGCAACAGCTAAATTCTGTATGTATTATTGGTATTATTATTACTATTATTATTTATTATTACTATTGGTCAAATCAGTAGTGCTCACGATGGATTGTTTATTAAATTCTGAAGTGGAAACATTATTTTGAGTCAGATCATTATAGTGTTTATCTTAGTATAATTTATCTATATGGGTGTGTTCAAAAATGTATCAGTATGTTTCAGCAATCTCTTTACAACAATGTTGGCTATATGATATCTGTGATTACACATTATGTGAGGTGTCTGACGCTGTTACGATTAGTCAGTAATATTCTGTGAGATTCGTATTTTAAAAGATTGAAAAGTTTTTACTGCCATATATAACTCGCTTGTATACGTAAATATAATACATGTATGCATATAATCTATTAAAGTACGAAATATACCTAGAATATGTATTGGACGTGTACATAAGATACTAGAAATTGCTACACATATAGATCCTTAGAAACTGTATGTGTTTTGTTTTTCATCTCTTACTTAAGTGCCTATTGAAGCACCTGCTACTGTTTTATATTCCCAAGATTTATGTCTAGACGGCAATTACTCATTCGTTATGAAAGTGGTTATGACAATATGTGCACATACCTTCTAGTCCTCTTTTTAAAAGGTTACACTTCACTAAAAGTTATGCACAAGTCACATAAGGTTACAGACACTCGGACACTCACACAGATATGTTTAATATATGTCAACAAGTCCACTTCACCTAAACAATATAAGAAATAATGTTATGTGTATTGTGTTATCAATAAAATTTAACACAAGTCTCTATTGTAATTTGAATGTGTAACCTAATATCACAAGTTACATACATTACCAAAACATCCAAATATATAGTTTTTCGTAACGTAACATTCCGCGTTTCATTTTCCCGATCGCGTCGCCGTTTAAGGGCGCGTCAAAAACGCGAGTGTGTGCGTAACAACCTGACCATAAGCTTGCGTAGACGCAACTGAAATCACCTTGCAAGGCCCACTATGGCTGTCTCGCTCTAAACATGTCGATGTCTCACTCTAGCGGGCATTGTGCTCGGTCCAGAGACTGGTACGTAGCTTGACAATAAATTACGTATAGGATTCTGATCTGTTTAATAGATGTGTGATTTTTTTATGATTTCTGACCACTTCTAATGGCTTCTAATAGTGATGGTATTTACATAAATTGTGCGGTTTTTAAACAAGGCAGTGTCATTAAGAGTCCAATGGCTTCAGGTAGCGTTTACGCCTAATACTTACTTTTTATTACCTGTTCTTACAAGTATAACAACATACATTTAGTCGTGGAATTTATTTTCAAATGAAATTAATAATCTTGAAACGAACAAGCCATTGCTTTTAATAAACATCATTAAAACGTCGAATAATAATTAGATTTAGTTAAGTTTTTAAAAGATAGCTACTGTACTTAGAATTTTTATTAGTCGCGAGAAACTGCATTGCAAAGAATACTTTAAGACTACTTAGGCTCTGGATAGATAATACAAACATTTCTCTCGTTTGAAAATCCAACTCCCAACACTCGATGCACTGCAATTACTAGAAAAAAAAGCATTGCGTTATCCATAAAGCTATATTTTTAGTTTGAAATCCATACTCCATACTAACATTATAAATTCGAAAGTAACCCTGTGTGTATATCTGTTATGCTTTTACAGCTAAACCGCTGCACCGATTTAAGTGATATTTGGCATTGAGACTTGACATTAACACTTAAGTAAAGGCATAGGCTATTGTTTGCAACGGTAGCCGACATATGCGCGGTATAGCCGCGGGTATAACACCCTAATTAGGCTTGTCTCTTGTTAAATACATCGGCTAATATCAGTGTCAGCGGAGGTGCTTGTAAGTATTAGTATTAGCACTTCTTCTTATTGGTGAGTATGGTAACGATCTTGTGATGTAGTATTAAATAAATGCTACGAAATTTTACGACAAATTTCTAGTTCAAAACCAGATTAAAGAAAAAGTAATTTGCACTTGCTTTTGTTATGAACTTGACGGTTAGTGATCTTGGCCGTTAAGTGTATGGGCCCATTACCGTTTCTTTAAGATCTGGGTGTGATGTGTGTGACGATATATATATATATATATATATATATATATATATATATATATATATATATACTATTTTAAAATAAGTAATATGTTAAGAATATAGTATTTTTATACATAATAATATCTAGACTTCTATATTAATATTATAAAGAGGAAAATTTTGATAGTTTGTTTATTATTATATATTTTTTAAAAAGTTGTATTTGTATTATTCGTATGAAATCATCTAGACTTAGTCAAGTGTTCTAAGCTCGTAAAGTTTACTAGAACGTGTTAAATTTTATAATATTTAAATTTTTGAGTAAATACTATTATTGTAAGGGTAAACTACCCGTGCTAAGCCGGACGGGGGTTAAATAGGCCCTGTATAGTTTGGGATCAGTTAGGTATTTAGTTATTATTTTTAATTCGCAGATCAGAATCAGACCCTCTAAGTCAGTAAGAGGAGAGTCAAGTAAGCTTTTAATTTAGATGTTTAAATCAAAGCTATAACAACATACGGTGGTCTTTTTACTATATATGCAATCGAAAATCACTTTATTCACATCACTTTATACTGCATTAAAATACGATGTCTATAATTGGCACTAAATGCAATAGTTATGTAGTTACATGTTTTTAATATCTTAGGTCAATAAGTCATAACTTAACGATGATTATATTTACCTATGATTTTTTTTAATAAAGTAGAAAGTAATAAAATAAAAATTCATCAATAATGATTTAATGGACCGATAGTTTAATGGTTTAAAGCAAATGATTTTAATTAATGAAATTACTTCTAAATAAATTGTATATGAACTGCGATTGTACGCTTTAAATGTTGTGGTGTGTAGAGTAAAATATTTATAAGCAATTTATATAATACTCTGAAAGAGCTATTCTTGTACATACATTTTATATTATGTTATCTGAATCTCGGAAACGGTTAGAACGATTTCCATGAAATTTAGTAAGCAGGGGGCTTTGGGAGTGATAAATTGATCTAGCTTCATTGTTAGAAAATTTATCAAAAGGAAATACTGAGCAAAGCTTGGTCATCCAGGTATAGGTTTTAATATTATTGGCGTAAGATTTGACTGTTATTTCCTCTAATCTTAGCTTAGCAGTCATTATTTTCTAACTACGCGAACATTTTATTAAACTAAACATATATCGTACACCGTGCGCGAGGCAAATCACCGTCAGCAAAATGTATGTACAGTATGCGACTGTACAATATTATGTAATGGTCAGATCATAGTATTGGATAAGTCAAGATGTGTCTGGTCATATTATCATGAAATGATCGTGTTTTGTTGTAGAGATAAATGAGTGTTAAGTTATCAATACAAAGGAAGGTTCCTCAGATCGAGTGAGGTGATCATTTCTAGCGGCCAGAGGTAGAAGTCATGAAGTATCTTTTAATTTTTAAGTTGGATTCGGTTGAATACCGTATGGTTTGAAAATAAATGTTTGATGATTATATCAAGTTATGTTTGGACATAAAATATAGGCTATTTATGCATTTTTTGATAGAATAAGTTATAAACAAGCCTAGTTGAATGAAAAATTTAAAGTTATTATTTTTTAAATGATCTTATAAATACGGCGACGATATGTACATTTTTCTGTCTGGTATTAATACTCTTAGAAATATATCTATACCTCAATTCTATCTTCAAAAAAAAAACTGAACGTTACTTTCATTCATATCTGGTTGACAGTCTTCATTTTTAACTTTATGAAGGCTCGTGTATTAATGTCACATGTAATTACATATTTTTCTGGTTGCTATTTACAGAAAAAAATGTGATTTATTAATATCAAAAGTAAAATAAAAAAATCCCGACCTAAAAAAAGAAAGCCTGACCATTAGTGTCAGTAAATAGCTAATTACCGTGCGCATAAACAAACACAACCATATTGGGAGAATATTACAATTTGTAATACAATACTCCTGCGTATGTCGACGTTACAAAAAGTTGTACATCCCCAAATAGTCGGTGGTCGTACACAGCGAGATCCATCGCCTTACTCGTAGTCCAGTACTTGCTGTCGTAGCGTAACCGGAGTTATAGTTTTTACTGAAGTTTACGGCAAATACGGAACATTTGTACGCAGCGTGGTGATATTTGTAAAGGAAATGTGTTCTGAATAGATATATTAATGCGGTAGGAAACAAGGTGTGAAGTTATTTACGACATTAAGGGCCTGTTTCACTACTTATTAATAAAGTCCCTGATGTAGGAAGTATTTTGAAATTATCTTTAAAATAATTACAGAAAATAATTATGTATATTTAATTTTATAAATCCGTCACGATATATTTGTAGTGACGTATTAATAAAAGTAAATATAAATATATGCTTTCTTAAGACAATTGTATGGCAGATATTTGGGTACATATCCTCTATCTAACATTTGTTGTGATCTTGGGAGATTATTTGATATTATTATATTATTTTACCTGAATATTAGTTTTTACATGGAGCGACTGGCATCGGAACTCCGAAACCCTGAGAGTGAACTGAATTCGAAGGTTGATCTATGTGTCAATAGATTTGGTCCGGATAGCGTAAGAAAGCGGTTCCCGCATCTCTCCCGTCTGAAGCGCAGAGTGGCACACCGTGTGGTTTTAGTCGGTTCGATTCCGACACACCGCCCCGCCGCAAGCCCCGGTGGGGTGAAGGCCCGAGGGGTTCACACAGGTAAAAAAAAAGTTTGTCAATAGATTTGAGGATGCTGATCGCCCTATAATATTTGCCATAGATGTTCATGACAACCGAATCCGATGGCTTAACATGCTCTCCGAGATACGCTAAGCATTGGCAGGTACACAAGTAGTTTTTTAAAAACGTGACGTATAAATAAAAGTTTTAGTATCGTTTTCCATTCTGAACCAAAGCGGTTTTAGCTCTGCGAGGATTAAATGACTACAAACTTGTGACTTGTATTTGTCGTGTAAGCACCCATTGCCTTATGCGATGTTACACACTATACCACCCTCCGTGAAATGTGGAAAGAACAAAACGATGTTAATAATACATTACATTTACATACAAAATTTGTATAAAAAATTCTTATAGGTAGCAAAATATGTAAAGTACCAGTGACCGCATTATTCGATCGTGAATAATGTGACAAATATTTTTTACCTTAAACTGGAAAACAAATTAACAGTTGTAGTAAGGCTGTGCTTATAATATTTGTTATTCTTAAATTTTTCTAGTGAATTTCAAATCAAATTTATTTATTGTAACAAAGTATGGGTACAATTCAAGTGCAAGCCCTGATTCCCAAACTAGCGTGAGCTGTGTGTCAGGAATCAGTAACTTCCCAAAAAAATAAGAATACAATAAAGGTTTACAATTGGAACATACATGAAACATACTTACATAATTGATAGGTTAATTTTGCGTATATTTGCGTTCTCTCTCTCTCTCTCTCTCTCTCTTTCTCTCTCTCTCTTTCTCTCTCTCTCTCTCTCTCTCTCTCTCTGTGTGTGTGTGTGTGTGTATTACTATATGACTTTTGAGATAGGAGGATAGTGTTAGTTTCATTAATTTATTGTTTATTGTGCACATGTTTAAAATATTTTAGTTACAAAAAAATTGCACGTACAATGGTGAGCATAACTCAAGCATGAGTTTTCTTCCAGCCAACCTTAGAATGAAAAGAGGATAGTAAACAATGTTAGGGTAGAGTCATGGTACTAACAATATATGTAGAAGAACAAATACATCATTCCAACCTTAAAAACTATATCTTTCATAGTATATGAATTAAAAATAGATATACAGTTGGATATATACATATTAAGGGCCTGATCATTCAAGAGGATATAAAAATCTCTGGTTCTCCTCATGAAGACGTTCAGAGAAGAACTTGTACGTATTTCTAGAGATAAGGCATTCTACAGTCGGATAGTGTTATGCAAAGAAAAATTCAAGGATCGAAACAATAATAAAATAATGTTGGAAATATAATTCTGCCACTGTTTTCAGGAAGTGAATTCTGCTAAAAACGATCCAAAGGATTGAGGGAGGTTTAATGATCTCATGATATTGGATCTATACGACTGTGATCCTATAGGTTTTAATTTCCTAAAGGCACAGACCTTTATCTTTGGTTTTATTTGTGATATTGGTAAAAGAACATTGACTGCAGTCACTTAAGTTCCATTCCGACACACCACTCTACCGCTAGTCCGGATAAAGAGGTGGTACAATGAAAAAGTTTAAAGTATTTTTTAAGTATGGCATTACCAAAAAGCCTCTGCTCTGTCTTTTATATGGAATCGCGGGCAAACGAGCAAACGTATCGCCTGATAGTAAGCTATCACCACCGCCCATGGACATCTGCAACACCAGAGGCGTCACAAGTGCGTTGCCAGCCTTTGGGGGATGGGGAGGAGGATGGGGATGGAGGAGGGATTAGGGTATGGCCCTCCGGTATCCTCACTCACTCGGTGAAACACAGCACAAGCGCTATTTCACACCGGTTTTCTGTGAGACCGTGGTATCATCCCGGTCGAGCCGGCCCATTCTTGCCGAAGCGTGGCCCTCCCACTAAAGCATAAGTAGAATCCAAGAGTGTTAGTCACC
The DNA here is from genome assembly GCA_003709505.1 of Hyphantria cunea. NCBI lineage: Eukaryota > Metazoa > Arthropoda > Insecta > Lepidoptera > Erebidae > Hyphantria > Hyphantria cunea. The sequence goes on along the minus strand of PKRV01001643.1, from coordinate 88,381 downwards.
ATACTCACAGATAATGCAACAAAGCAGCTTAGTGATCGTCACTATGTCGACCTATTGAAATGTTTCTGCATCAGTGGGCCTTTGGTCTCACACTCATTTACGAAACACGACAGCATTAACGCTGATATTTTGTCATTTAAGGTGGATTTTCTGTACCGTAATACATTTGGTCTGAATCATTTTTTTTGAAGAATTCTTTCTCTCAACACCTAACATATGTTTAATTTTAACTATTTATAAATATAATTTATGAGATCTATATTTTTATAGTATAACTATAAATTTCATATAATTATAAAAAAATCACCCACGATGCTCACATGTTAACTTGGTACCGTTAACTTACCGAAAAACCGAAACAATAAAATTACTCCGCCCCACCCACCGGCGAGCAGCGCACGCGCATAAATCAATACAAAACACAATTATAAGAAATTACACCAGCTCCTATAATTATAAATGGCTGTATTTCATTAATGTGTCAATTATTAACAAATATTGAAGACCACCTAGTGTTTACAAAATTAATAGAAGCTTTGGTTTTATTTTATCAACGAGTTATCAAATGAATTGCATATATTGTTAAAATAGGCTTTCTTTAATAGAATTCCAAAAATATAATAAATTAATAGTAATTGAACGATGAACTCCAAAATTATCCGTATCCATAGCCGAGTTATGGTTGTCTGGAAGAAATCGTCGAGAGCGATAAGACCGCCAATTGTTATACATACGTTGTCACTGTTCCTGTTGTACCATTTCTTACTATGTATATACAATAAAGCCAAATAAATAAAAATAAATAAAAACTATCTAAACGCATTTCACGGTAGGATCATTAACATCTCGCTCAAACCAATAGGTGCCGAACATGATTGAAAAAAGTCGCAGGCGAAGTTTCGTAGTCAGCTAGTTAAATTAAAATTCATTAAGTAATAGTATTTACAATAAGATAATACGAGACAAGTTCGTGGCTCAGTTGAGACCACGTAGCTTAACACTTGAAGTGTTAAGCAATCCTAGACATATCAGACTAAGATTGGTTACCATTGTTAATATATTAAGAGACCCTTTCGTGCCGTTAAATTGTCAGCCATAGTTACAGTTATCCATAGTTTGAGCTTTAAAATCTATAATTTTGTACAGAACTAAGATGCCATCTAGAACTTGGGCTGTACAGGTCTAATAACATTCATTTCACGTAAAATCGAAGCTTAGCGCTGTGGTATTGGTCTTAGACTTAAAGCCAACCCCAATCGAGATTAAGCAGAGGCTCTGCAAAAAATTCGATAAACTACAAAACTAGTACTTAACCTTAAGAAAGTAAGTCAGGGGTTCCTGGCTATCAGAACGTTGTAATTCGGACAGTCTAAAATGAGCTGCTGCTAATTCATGCTTAGACTGTCCAGATTACAACGGATTTGCTACACTCAACCTATTGAACCTTGAAACACAGAAAGTTTACTGAGTATTTTTCTTTAAGACAATGACAATGTATTAATTTTAAAAACACGCTCTGGTAATTGGATTTCATCTGTATGTAAATAATGATACTAGAAACAAATGATGAATGATAATGTACTGATAAATACATAAATCAAAGATTCAGAAGTGTTTTAATGAAAAAAACATCATTACCGCCTTTCAAAATGGAAAGTTTAAATCGTTAATTTTAACTTAATGTATAATGTAAATAGGTTCAGAATACAATTGATTGGTTGAAAAATCATTTTTAATTTGCCTCTAATTATTTAAAGACTTGATTGTAGTCTTGGTTTTTTTATTGATCAAGTCGCTGACAGCACTTTGAGCAAATCGCCGATCCATACAATGACGAGTTCTAATGCCCCTCTTTCTAATCTGTTGTATATTTGTTGAGCCCGAGATTATAGGCTTGATTCCCAATTAAGACAAGTAATTGTGTGATGAGCATGTCTTTTTGTTCTATAACGTGTATGATGTGTAGTTTATCCATACTAATAGTTAAAAACTTTACTAACTGGTAAGGTTGGAGAGTTGGTCGATTTGAATGAAAATTGTTTTATTAATAGAAAACCACATTATTCGTAAATGTCGTAAGCTATAAATTAACCTGGAATATGATGACTGATATACACGCGAGTGGAATCGCAAGCAACAGCTTAGTTTGTCAGAAGTCTGATTACTAATAGTACAGGTACTCCCTAGGCAAGTATGAGACCGCCATGTTGAAAAAAAAGTATCTGGATGTTATTGATCTACTTTGATTTTTCTATGGATTTTCATTTGCAAAAGCACTATTTTGAAAAGAGAGCTATCTTTCTAAATTAACTCTTAAATCCGTTGTGGTTATCACCGTGGGAGAGTCACGCTTCACCACGAATTGGCTGGCTCAATCGGAGTGATACATCAGCCCCACAGAAAACTGATGTGAAACAGCACCTGTATTGAAAAACACCGGTGTATTTTAATACAGATGCTCCGGTATCCTCACACACGAGGATATCGGAGGCCTAGCCTTCCCCATCACCCTCCTCATTCCCCAAAACCTGGTAACCTAGCGGTAAACGGTAGCTTACCATCAGTCTGCTTGTTTGCCCCCTCTTCCATACAAAAATCCTTACCATGTGGAGATGGATTGAAAATGCTAAGTGTACCCGCCCCTTTTCATCCTGCATGGATATCTAAGAGCCCACTAAGGGAGTAAACTAACTTGACAACCAACAACGAACCAACAATCAACCAACACGTCTGCCCAGAGTTCAATTATAGGTGAAAACCTTCTTTCTACAGAAAGGCCTATGTCCAGCAAAGAAATATTATAGGTTGTTAATAATAATAGTTTTAAAACGTAATAAAACTGTAAAATATGTGTAATGGAACCAATAAATCCACGTGTAATATATACCATCGTTCACCTTTAAACATACTGAAATCAAATAAAACGGACACTTTATTTGACTGTAAAATATATGTTTATCAATACATGATGAACTCGTCAATATGTAACACACCAATACCGAACGTTTACACCACTTGTATTGTGAATTTTATAGAGTTCATAAAAAATCTTCATTTTCACGATGGTGGAAATGAAAACCGTTTTCATTTGACCTCTTGTTTGAACTCTAATGTGATTAATAAGCTCACAGTTTGGCTGTACAAACTTAGAACGGTAGGATAACATTCATGTGGTGACGAGTGTGGTAGAGGTAAGAGGTAGCTAAGAGAGTAATCTAGGCAAGACAAAGACACTGAAATGAGAATTAGAACTTGAGACAAACCCTACAATAAATAAATACTATAGTAGTAGTCCCCAATCCGCACTTGGCCAGCGTGGGGACGTATGGCCTTAATCCTCTCCTGAGAGGAGACCCGAGCCCAGCAGTGGGGCATTATGGGTTGTTGATGATGATTGATAATAGTAGACGAGGCGAGATGATTCTGAAGAAAGGTCTAGCAGTAGACAGTTACAGGCTAATGATGTACCTAATGTAATGTGATTGGCTAATTATATTTTGTAAAGTAATTAAAATAAATATGTCAAATCTTTCCAATAATAGTGAGTGTTCGGCTAAAAACAATCGTAAAATTATAAAATGGTCGCAAAATGTGGGCGCTTCGTACCTAATGTCTTTGTTTACTTACTTCTCGAGTGCCTATATATATATAGGTACAAATATAGGTAGTAAGTATAATGTGTTTTGTACTTTCAGAAGTAAATTTTTAATAATCTAAATTAGGAGTTTCCAGCTGACTTGTATGCGGTAGATAACATGGTAAAGTGGCTTAACAGTAAACACAGTTTTAAAAGAGCCGAAGCGTCCGAAACTCAATTATCTATACGACCAATTGTCCGAACCCCGGACCAATAAAATTAATCTGAACACAACCGACGCCATTACATACGGGACCGTATTAATCTCAAAGCGTTGATTAGTAAAACTATAAAAGCGGAAGTATCACAAGAATGCGGTTAATGAGAGACTGAAACCCGATTTTATGGTTGATCGTTAAAATGGCCGACAATTGTCTAATTGTTGCCTACTAAACAACTAGCATCGTGGGAAGACGAAGCTTCACTGATGGTGAAAGTCAAAAACTTGACGGTTTTATAGCGTCACCCGAATTCGAATTTCGAATTGTATTCGAAACAACGAATCGCTTTTAAGGTTTCATTTTATTTTCTTCAACAATTTGTTTTTAAAAATTTAGGGGTATATTAGTTAGATTAGACATTTTAGTATGAAACAGTGGCTGTTAAGCATTAATGCTTGAATCTAAAGTCGTTTATTATTTTTTTTATGGAAAGGGCGATCCTAACCCTGTCTTCGCGTCTTTAGGGCGTGTTTTTCAATCAAATAATAAGCGTTTTTAGTGAAAAAGTAATAATAACACCATGATTTAATAAATTCAATAACGATAATAGAATAGGCGAGAGAGACCTTCAGTCTGATCGGTAAGGGATATTTATTACAGACAACAAAATAAAATAACAAAGCCTTTTGTTTAGTTTAAATGGCAAAATTTTATGTAACTTTATACTTAGACAACAATAAAAAAAAACAAAAATACAGAGATATATATATATTCATGCAGTCCAAGTTACCTAAATACATTTACTAAAACTAACAATAAATGTAACAAAATTGGTGCAATTGTGGACCAGCCATTTTTGAATCTCACCATCCCATCTTATGACGACCATCCTGTTATAGCGCTTACCCGTTAGTCATTTTCATAATGTAACTTTGTTTGTCCATCTATGACCACTCATGGACGGACTCATGGTAGTCCGTCACCCATCCATCCATCACAGACAAATCGTAACTAAAAAAAGCTATTATTGTCTAGTTATAAAAATATATGACATTTCTAAGTCAAACCTTATAATAATAATTTCATTCGCATAAAATTGTACAATAACACTCTTTTACAGGCATGTGCATAAGAAACATGGCCGTTTCAATGGAACTCTAGTAATCCTGGCCATGGTAAGGTCTTACTTGTTTTACCAGTACTCTCTCAGATTATACATTTGTTACATTTTTATATAAAGTACCACGTTGAGTAGTCAATGGAATTATCTAGTCGCTTTACTTGTCAGCTCAATATCGAAAATATTTATACGTAAAGCCCGCCATAAATATATGAAAATTTAAAATTCATGAGAACAGGTTTGAAAATGGAACTCTAATTCAAAAAGTTTGCTTTTTTCTTTAATCGTGCTATTTGATTTGCTACTGAAAAAATACTTAGATTCCCAAGTCAAACCTTTTTTACAATAATAAATCAAATTGCAACCAATAAATGATGCAAGATCAAAAAAAAATGAGTTAAACTGAATGCGTTTATTAAAAAAAAACATTTGCTCATTTACATTACTAACAAAACCAAGCAAGGAGCTATTCAATAATGCAGATCTTCAATCTAAATAGGTACACGTGTTTCTTAACGTTTACCGACAGGCGGGCTATTCAAACGACGAACATTTTTCCTTTAGCTGCGTTTTTCCGACATTCAATAGGCGGCCGACAATACGTCGACACGTCGTTGACAAGCCGGCGGCCGCCATTTTGAACTTTAATTGGACGTTCGGATACTTTCGTACATGAAATTTGTTTAGTAGTTAACTGAGACTGACATGACTAGAAAAAGCTTTTTATTTTGTGAAGAGAAGTTTTTTGATTGACAAAATAGAAAATGCCGACAAATTATAACTCTTTTTATCTGTGTTAAATACAATACAATTTTTTTAAATTTATTCAATAGTAGAGATACAATTTTTTTAAGTTTATTTATAATGATTACGATGAAATGTTGAAAATTAATTGCTGCTGTGTACTTTTGTATTGAGCGAATACAATTTATCTTATAATTCCTTGCTATTGTTATTGACAAAGCAATTTTTTACGTCTTAGAATCTGTAATATTTTATGACTAAGAAAAACATACCAATATGAATTGTCCGTATTTCATTTGCTCATATTATAACATGTCCAATCCTATTTTATTTTAATAGATCGCCGTGAGCGATAAGACCGCCATATGTTGTTTTAATCTTTTTTTTAACTCATTTTATTTAGGGTTTTGTAATATGTATGTAATAAGAATAAAATAATTAAAAAAAATAATAAGATCAATGTGAATATTCTTGATTCTCTCTTGAATATAAATATCTTGTTCTTTTAAGTAAAAATCCCCTTCTTAATATTTTATTCTATTCTATCCAGTGTCGAGGAAGACTATACAGTATACAAGAAAAGGTCGCGGTCATTCAGATTCAAAAGAACAATTTGTAGATCACAAAAAGTGTTGTCTCAAGTAAGGTTACCTTCAACAGTGAATCGAGGAAATATTGTGCTGCGTACACCTACAAGCAACGTTAGATTTACTTAATACCATTTTCTGTTTGGCCGTCTCATCTCCTGCCCCGTATGTGATAAAGTATCGGTTTTTTAAGCTAAATTGTAAAGAGAACAGAAGAACAGAAAAAAACTAAACCTTACGAGAAAAACTGAACTGAAAAAGAGGCGAGAACTGAACTTTTACATACTTTCATATCTATGAAATCATCACCTTCGTAGTCTTTATTGTTCCCGAGATTAATTGAGGTCAACTTCTAGATCAACCGGTTTTACCTGAATATCAGTTTTTACACAGAACGACTGGCATATGATCTCTGCAACCCTGAGGGTGAACTGAATTCGAAGATTGAACTAGTTTTCAGTATATTTGAGGGAACTGACTTCCCAATAACGATTACCGTAGATGTTCATGACAACCGGGACCGATGGCTTAACGTGCTCACCGAGGCAAGAGCGGGAAACGCCGCCATCTTCCATACTCGGGACGGTAATTCAAAATTTCTAGTAAGAAAAACCCAACAGCAGACCGGCCCGGGAATCAAACCCGAGACTTTTTGATCTTCATTCGCTTACGGCTAAACCAACGAGGAATACTATCCTATTCCATATCTATAAAATCGCACCTATACAAAAAATCTAAACCTAATTACTATACAAAACATCGTTAACATAAACAAATCATTATTAAAGGCAAAGTAAAACAAATGTAATTATATTTTACACGCCATTTAAGGTGTAATCACCAACCTTAACACATAAAATATAAATATTCACCGCTAATTGCATTAATCACCACTTATTAATAGAACGTGTCATCAATTACAAAGTACCTAGATAAAATCACTCATAAATTTTAAATGCAGCTGACATGCCGTGACAAGACAATGGATGTACAATATACGAGGAGTAAGAACTAAAGTTTTATACAAACACACCCAGTTTTTGCTGAACCAATCAAAATAATCGCTCTGTTATTACATGCCCTGTTAACCCTATAATTGCTTTAAAAAATAAACTAAGCGTTTGAACTACGTGCAATCTCGCACTATTGCTCTGCAAGATTACGTTTCAAAGTTTAAAACTTAAATGTATTCAATTCTGAACTCTATTGCTTCAGGAATAAGTGGTCGGTACTTTTGAGAAGAGGTTAGCAAGGTGTGCAACGAAGCAAGAAGTCTGATTTTGGTATGGAATGCGTAAGGGCGTCGCCTTCACTATAATTGAAGTGAAAATTTTATACAATTTACACCTAATTTTGTTCATTTTATTGCTTTATTTGAATAATGTGCGCGTTGCTGAAGCTAATTGTTTTATTGTCGTGGATAAACTGTATTGCTGTTACTTCATCGACTAAAGTTGTATGGCATTTAATGTAAATTATTCATGAGGGTTTAACAGTTAGTTAAAATATAAAAGTCGTAGTTAATACCTTTTTGTTTGCAATGAAGGGAATATTTTGTCTTATAGATTTTTTTAATTATAAAACATTGTTCTCTTCTATGACTGCAAGTTTTTTAAGATGACCGCGGTGATAGCGTGGGGATATCTAGTGGCCTATTTATTACTGCGGTCGGCCGTTGGAAGGCGGGATTTTTTTGTGTGGAAATCCCCTACTACCCACCCACCTACTGGTGGCTGTGTCGGCCTCAACATACAATGACAAGACTGATAAGCAGGCCAATAAGAGGTAAGCCCAGGTCTCCCCCAGTATACAGTCTGGTATATGAGACGTCGATTATGTGGGGATAAGTTCTGAAATAACTTGGTTCGGGACCTCCTCAGAAAAGGGCGTCTGAATCGGGGTGATATTTAGTGAAAAAAAAACACATACTCATGACCCCTCAATCCCCAAGGAGACAGAGATCGAAGGAATTTTCCAGCATGTTATCAAAAAAGGAAGGAATAACAAAGAATAACATTATTTTATTATATTTCCTTATACACCTATAGTTGCTGTATACTTTGAGTCGACTGAAAGTTTGCCCCTTGTATATTTTGTAATTGTTAAGTGATTATTTTAACCTCCGTACAAGTACATAGGTAATTACAAGTATTTATTGATTGTGTCATTTCCATTTCTACGCTTAATTCTTGTACTTACAATGATTGTGGAAGTTTATTAGTGTACCCAATGTATGTTTAACTATTACCTGACTGCGAAAGGAGGAGGGTTATGTTTTTCGAGTGTATGTATATATGTATGTATGTGTGTATATTTCTTTGACACGTCCTACAGCCTAAATGGCTTGTCGTTTTTTTATGTGATTAGTGAGAGTTGTCACTTTTATTGTCATGGGTACATAAAAATAAAAAAGAAATTAAACTAATTATGGAGCCAAAAAGAAACCTCAAAAAAAATGTTTACAAATTACATCGAGTGTGGTATCAAAATAAAGAATTTTAACGGTGATTACGAATATATATTTTATATAACTTATGTGTTTAATATTTGATATTGGCGCAGTCGGGTTTTATTTTTTTTAATAACTCATAACTTTTTTACTTATTTCAAAAACAGTTCAACTTAATATTTGGCATATATATTAGCATTAAATATACTTACTTCTGTACTATCGCAAGGCACACCCAAGCTATACCCGTGTCTAGCAATAATGCTCCAAAAACTCTTGAAAAATCAATTCTGCAATTGAAATCACTGTACTTAGGCAAAGGTTAGTCTGAAGGCTGATGATGGGCTCACTACAGGACAGATGATTAGCCGGAGACCCTGCCAATGGAACCTGTTCTAAACGCTAGCCAATATTTCATTATCGATTTAATTCCCTTACACATATTTATATAAATATCGATTGATTGAATAAATCGAATATAAAAGCTTTATTGAAGCATTGTAAATTTTAATGTTTACTATTAAAACAGAATTATTGTAGCGAATGGTAATATTACAATTGGAAATAATTGATAACTGCCATGTTATTACATGTAGTAAAGAAAATTGAAGGCACGCGCTTTCGAGTGCTATACTATATAATTATTATCTATACTACTCATATACATGGTGTTAGTAAAATATACTTTAGGCACGTAAAATATGTTTTTAAAAGTTTGCATATAGCTTTTATGTAATATATACACATCTACGTAGGTATAGAAACAAATGTACCCTTATAATGATAATCATAAATGAAACTGAAATTGTGGTCAATCGATATTAAGGTTAATTTTGAACATAAAGTTGCAGTAACCTTTGTTTTTCCTACTTTTAAGGAGAAACCTATTTCGAGAAATGGATTATTACGTATAATGTGGATATAAAAGTACCTGTTTATACGTCATAAGTATATATTCTGAGTCATCTGATTGGATGTCTAGAATCTGCCGCGAACATTCAGCCTCCAATTTGAGCACATGCCGTATATGACCAATAGATGTTTGAAATCATTTTATTAAGCCCCGAGGTCCGAAATTTACTGTTTTTTATTACACAACTGTGTGTGCAAGCATTTAAATGATAGCATTTCGGATTTTACGCTTCATTTGTTTGATGTTTTATTTTTGCATTTGATTGTTGAATTGTATTGCATTGGTATAAATATTTTTTGTTTTAACTATATTGCTTCCGGCTAGGGATATACCCCATTGATTACATGAACCGTGATGATGTAAAACCCGCCAGGGGAGATTTTTAGAGATTCATTTATGGCCGATAATTTCACTGTCGAATTTTTGGCTGAGTGATCATTTTGTGTAATGCGTACTTAATGTGTCATGACTCTTATTATTACAGATAATAGATAGCCTGAGGAAAAAATGTACCGCTACGCAAAAATTCTTCAAAATCGGTGATTTTAGATAGATAATTATGTGTGCGCGACAAGCAAACCTAGGTTTGTTTGTCCCGCGACTTGGCACATTTATGTCGGTTATCGTTATTAAGAGTAACCTATATCCTTCCTCAAGAATCAAAATACCTCCATGATAAATTTCATTGAAACTGGTACAGCGTTTTAGTTGTGAAAGTCACAGACAGACATAGTTATACGTATAAGTGTATACGTATTAAAATCCTATTACTAGTGGAAACCATTCTGTTTTGTCCATTATAACCTCTAGTAGCATATTTTTAACGTTATCTATCTGGTGTTGTTCTTAATATTCCCTTGTCATTTCTAAATACAAAAAGTCGACTTCAGATAGGACTTGATTTAGCTACAGCGTCATTAAGTTCCAAATAATTTGAAGGTAAGTCCTATCCCACATTCAGTTCACTGCTAATATTGTAAAAAACACTTTGTTTTCATCGCACTTGACATTAGCGGACTTGTTGACATCGGCACAGTTTGTCATTTAATAAGAAAAAGAAAGAAGGTAGTACTGTTTAGTTCAACTATCAGTCTCCTTTCCTTACAGTAACACAAAATATTTTAAAAAGGATCTTAATAGGCCGTCATAGTGTGGTTCACCATGCTGGTTTGCTTTCGACTACCTCGTTGGCGCAGTGGTAGCGTATGCGACTACTGAGCTCTCGGGTTCGATTCCCGAGCGTTTCGGAGTTAGGGTGTTTTCTATTATCATATATATATATATTTACAACAAAAGTATATATGTATTTATATCAGTTGTCTAGTACCCATAACACAAGCTCTGCTTAGCTTGGGACTAGAAGGCGTTGTGTTTTAGTTGTCCGAAATATTTATTTATTATTCCCAATGAGTATAGCGACCATCACTCTTGGATTCTGATAATGATTTCCATCAGGCAGGTGTATGAAAAAGTCCAAAGTATACAAACACACAAACAGAAGTGAATACTACATTTCAACTTCAAGGAACATTTCCTAAGCAATTAGCGGACTACATCCACCAGTTACAAGACGCTACTAACGGCTACCTTAGAATTGAATTCCACTGTCAGGCGGCTATTTGTACCATTTCACAGCTCAGCTAGTTAGTGGCGTCCATTGATCCGTCTGTAAGCCGACCGACAATAGCGAGAGCGGCGCCTGCGCAAACCAATGTGATAGATGATTTTTGTTTCAATATACTGCTGTTTGAATGTATTTTTATTTGTATTTACTAATTAGTAGATAAGTGTTTGTTGGAATTTGATTTGTTCTAAATGGGATTTCATATTTCGTCGGTACCATTATAGGTTTACTAGATAAAATGCAACACAGTGGTAGTACAGCTATTGATTTTCGATTTTGAATAAATGTTGGAGAATCTTACATTTTTTTTAATTGCATGTCAGTGACAAAACGTTAATAAAAGAAGACTGTGATTGAAATAAAACGTTGCGTTATTAGGTCGTACGAATTAATGTTTGTGAAGTGTTGGAGATACGTATTTTTTTATTCCATGTCAATAGAAAAAAGAAGACTTCAATTGAAATAAAATAAAATATATACCTTTGCAAAAAGGATGTAGAGGAACGGGTGTTATGTCCCTTCAACACAAAGGCGATTTTCCGACGGCCCGAGGTAATCATGCCTGGTGGGCAAGTGCCCGACGGTTGACCTTTTATATCGCGATGCATGATTAGTTGCTTCGTAGTTCGGTGAGTCTTCGATAGATGGCACTGTTGTATGTTTCTACTGTGCCGTACGTGAAAATCGCCACAAGGCACACTTATGAGGAGTGATTCAAATACAAGTCAGAAAACAAAGCTTCTATTACCGTTCAGTGAATATATTTGGATGTATAATATGTACTTTAACTTAAACCCGAATATTTTAATATTTTAACAAGCGTCTGTCATGAAGGTTGTTTTTATTATAAATATATTTGTTATGATAATCACACAGAGGACTGTCTCTTGTACTCATTTTTTTAGATATCATCAAATATACATGCAAATTTTTAGACCTTAATTGAAAAACTATACACAATTTGCTATCGACTCTATCTCTCTCTCTTTCTCTTCTTACACACACCAAACCTAATCTAACGCTGTTAACATAATTTCCACCAGAAGCTCTTTCAATTCAGGTGCAATATGTATATTGTAATCTTATAAAAGCCTTATTAAATTCTGTCTGCACTCATTATAATGGTATATTTAGCGGCGTCGTCCATCCGAGGCCTTAATATATGTGCGTTCGACCCCTAATGTGTTTCTTTTTGTTTATCAATTTATATTTGTCTCCACATTATCGGCAGCACACAAGTCGGCTTACTTCAGAAGGTATGTGGAATTATATAGAGTAGTTATGTTGAGATTGTGGGTTTGTAATAATTTTACTCGGTTATGGTGTTAAGCAATAGAACGCTGCTATATGAAGATCGTTTTACTTTTTGTAGTAAGAATAGAAGAATTACACTAAGCAGATTTTCGATTACTATTTTACGGAAATACGTAGTGTACTAGGTCAAAATCTCCTTCAAAGAAAAAGGTTATTTTCAAACTATTATTGCTCAGCTGTCATACATATTGTAATTGATTTGGCCGTATGACTTAATGTATCTTTAACAACAGAAGCAAATTAGAGGCCACTGGATCACCGTAGAAGCCCCACGTTTCGGCATGAATAGGCCTGCTCGACCGGCCTGATACGGCTTCTCAGAAAATCGGTATAAAACAGCGCTTACGCTGTATATTACCGGGTGAGTGGGGATACCTGGGGCTCCCATCACCTTCCTCATCCCCCAAGGGCTAGCAACGCACTTGTGATACGTCTGTCATTGCGAGGGACCATGGGCAGCGGTAATCGCTTACTATCAGGCGATACTTCTGCTCGTTTCTATAAATTCTATAAAAAAGATGTTGATAATTATTTAAGTAAACTACATAACATAAAAGTAACTCTTTTTTTGCTTTTATATTTGTCCCTAAACAAATAATGTAGTCTCTCACTATTGCTAAAGTTATAATTCATAAAATCATCATATTATTTAAGTAAAATTTTTTTTAGAGTGGCATTCCAATAGATTTTATAATATTATTTTCCTTATCTTAAAAATATACAAATATTTTTTTACATTTAGCACGAGAGGTTTTAACAGCTCTATATAAATAACGCTGGACTTGTCCACATTTCTCATATAGGTTACTACCGGGAGTTCATCGTTCTGTTTATTGGTCCACGTTTGTTACCCAGATAAACCTTTGTATTAGCTTTTATAATGCTATCTGTGGACTATATATTGTACCTGCTAAGCACTTTCGTGATTAAAACACGAATATGTTTATGATACTATTAAAATCTACGTATTAATAAATATAATATAATAGAGATATGTACGATTATATATAGTTAAAGATATTTTTTATTCTGAGCTAATGTTTATATTTCAATGTTAGAGTTCCTTTAGCAGTCGTGTTAAGGATTTTGTTAAAGTCAGACATTACATTACAGTTTGACAGGGTTATTGGACTAGTGGTTAATAAGCCTGATTCCTTACCTAAAGGTTTGTGATTAGATTCTTAGCCTAATTAAATAATAATAAGACATAAATATTTCGGACTTCTTACACACAACGCCATCTAGTCCTAAGCTAAACGGAACTCACGTTATTTTATTATATACTATACAAGTGATATAAGTACATATAGACCTTTTTTGTAAAAACAAACATATTATACATAGAAAACACATAAACTTCGAAACACATATTTGCAGGTCATATAAACATTTGGACCGATCGGGGAATTGAACCTTGAATACAATTACGCTACAGAGGCAATCAAAAATAATAATGTCAAAAGTAGGTTGTTTTATGTTTGGAAATAATATATTATATCTAAGTATCGTGTCTCATTATTGGTCACAATATACTTCAAATCTATCTTTTCGACTTCGATTAGCTTCGATTTTTCTCAAAATTTGTATTTTGCACGGAGGCTTATGATAGGACAATTATCTTCATGCTAAGAACGAAAGGAACCGACCATGATTGAAATGAGACAGACAATACGTTGCGTGGATCAGCATTTATGATATCTTTCACACAGCAGGGTGTCTTAGATTGGCAGTTATGATGATTTTAAAGAAATAAAACATACTCTTAGCTCCTGCGTCTCCGAGGAACGGGAGCTCTAAATTTTCTAACCCTATACAAGAATTTTATGCTTAGATTAGATGAAGCCATCTAAAATACTTAATTCAATGTTTCATCTACTTTGACAGCGCTTGCTTTCGACAAACTTGACTTTGGAAAAAATTGTATTACCAAGAAAATTTTATGAAATGTAATAGTTTATAGGTTTCTACTTATTTGCAAAATAACGAAAGAAAGGTTTGATAATTTAATACTTAAGTTATGCTAGCATTATTGCTATGAAATGTGCTCCCACTTGAATTCAGGATGTCCATTTACTATAACACATTTAAAATGCACTAGCTTTTGCTCACGGCTTCACTCGCATAGAAGTAGATAATTTATCCCCTATTTTACCAAACTGTATTATTAAGGTTACCTCTTTTTCACTATTGCATTCTTCTTTAAAAGATACAGTACAATAGCCTTTAGATAAAGTAGTATATTGTAAGTGTTAATATTAGTTCGTTTTTATCCAGTGTCATGTAACGTCGGAACAAACGTGGTAATTAGATGGTTGAACGTATTGCTTTTGAATACAAGAAGATGCTAACAGCCTAGATATTATCAATTTATGACTGAGAATTTATTTCTCAAAATATTATAGGTTTTTGTACTAAAATTATCTCTTCTTTATGCACCATTTTTATGTGAGCCTACCAAATTGATTCTATTCTAACTGATGCAAAGAATGAGAGGAATCCACGAGCGAACTTTTTTATGAATGAGCTTGCCAATGTGACTACATTGCCTGAGAGAAAGCATATGCAGAATCCAAAAGTGGTAGTCACCATACTCATTGTGAATGCGGGCAATGCAACAATGCAGCAAGTCACCATGCATGAATGCCCACACTATGACGACCTAGTGAGATGCTTCTGCATCATTGGTCATCATCATCAATCTATTGCAGACATACTTGTCTGCGATTGCACGCCACAAAACCAAGACAATTCTTGGGCGAATTTTGCGTTCATTTAACAATCTTACATTAAATTCTCGTCAAAGAAAAATAAATGTTTGACACAAATGTGAAAGGCTCTAGTTTTCTGATTCAGAATCTAGTTCTAAATCTCTCTTCCTCGGTCCAAATCTTTTGTGGGGACTCAAGGGCGGGACAACCCTATTTTACACATAGATTACTTCCCCAGATAATCAAATCTATACACAAACATGGATGAATGGATTATCCATCTACGTCCGCATAACAAAATACTCAATGAACATTGACATACAAAAAGTCACAAGCTTAATGAGTCCCAGAGATAAAAACGGCGCGGCGGCACCACAAAGGAGCCGACAGAACAAATAAAAGATCTCGTCCGATGTGGAAAGCTTTGCGTATTGTTTTATATTAAACTGAAATAACAATAGGTAGCCCTTTCAATGGATAACGCCGCCACAATGAGAGGTGTAAGGTTAGGTTTGCATGGCGGTGAGAATTGCATCAGGTGTATTTTGAGCTATGCAATAATGCTCCGCATTAAACATACTAGTACTACCATTCCTCTCCATTTCGTGGGTAATCTGGTTTCTTGATCAGCTTTTACGACAAAAGCTGATTAAAAGATCGAAATACGCAAGATAAAAGCGTTTAAAGAGAAAAAAAAGTTAAAGTATATAACATTCCATCTGGTCAGTGTGATATAATGGACTGAAACCTCCGTTTTAAAGAGACACTTATGTCCAGTAGTAGATTATCAAAGGTCGTTGACAGTGATGAAATGTTTAGCTATCTTAACAATTATCTAATACGAACCACAATTTAATTGCATTTCTTGAGCATAGTTCATGATTTATAGTAAAACTTCAAGGAAAATAAATATTTTAACTAAATCATATCACAGTTGTAAGCTCATTTTGATGAAAAAGCGTCAAGCTACTTTGAACTCGTTTCAATCCATTGATAAAGAACTAAAAATATTTTATTCAATGTATAAAAAAATCTTAATTATGAATTTCAAAGACTGTACTGTTGATTTTTTTATGAAAAATCAGACAAAGCATGTTACACACCTCCATTAATTACTAATACATACATATTAGTTTAGTGCACCCTTACATTAATTTCCGCACCACCTGAAGGTAGTCTGTAAGAGAATGCCTATGGTATTAAGTCCGCCATTGTACTTCTTGTGCATAAAGTACTAAATAAATAAATAAATTACTGAGATAACAGATATCTCATAAATGGAATTGCTCATGATGAACTTCGATACTAACTGTTTTTTACCTGTTTGTTTTGCTGGTGTGCCTAAGTTTGGATAGTTAACATCACACAAGACACATAGATGAACTTGCGTGAATGAGCTATTTATTATGTGGAAAAATAATTACTGCACTTACTAGTGACATCAACGTCCAACATACTTGCGTTTTATTTTTAAAGACAAATTGTTAAAATCAGATTCTTTAAAAGTACAGAGAGATGGAATTGAGATCTACAATAACCGTCAAGTAACAAGTAATCCTTTGGCTGCATAGAAACCAACCCTATCGCGATCCGAACATAAGTGGACAATAGCGGACAACGTTGAGCTTGTGAACATAATGTTAATGTGAAATACAACATCACATTGTACCGTCACCTACACGACGCCGACTGGATGCGCAAACATTTTATTATGTCTATATACCGAGTATTGTTGCGCGGGCGCATACGTTTCGATAATTCTTTGTTTTTTACTGTTGTTAATTGTGTGGGGGCACATATGCACCTGAACTTGGAAGCAGTTCTTTATGACAATTGCAAATGTGAAATAATTCTGTGGAAAAAGTTGTTAGAGAAACTTGGTATAGCTAATTATAGAGGATGCATGATAGACGAAACAAGAAAGTTATTTATAGAATGAAATATGAAAAGGTTGTGCCCAACGAACATTTACCGATCAAATTGGTAATGTTCTGAAGTATGGTCAAGTGAAAAGTATCAGAAACTGACGAGCATGCATGCAGCGATCGATGAATGTGGACGAAGCAAAAGAAGCGTGTTAGAACCGTTGTAAGGTTGAGTTATGCGCCCTTGTATGGCCCATAAAGCAATTACACCTAATTGCTGAAGAAGATGGATCCGATAGAAAAATATTGAAAAAACACAGACATAACTACCTCGCAGCCATTGCATCAGGCAATGAATAAACCACGTACCCATAAATAACAATAGACTTTATAATTATGACAACTTAATCGATTCCATGCAATAATATGAATAAACATATAATTATAGACAAAAATTAAATAGTCTCACGCCTTTTATACTAACATTGTGTTGCTGGCATTAAATATTTACATATTTTTTTTAAATCTACCTTTTTATTGAATAGGGGGCAAACGGTCAGACGTATCGCATGATGATAAACGATTACCGCTGCTCATGGACGCCCGCAATAGCAGAGGCATCACAAGTGCATTGCCAGCCTTCGTGGGATGGGGAGGGGGTTGAGGCGGGGTGTGTTATGGGCCTCCGATATCGTAACTCACTCGGTGAAACACAGCGCAAACGCTGTTTCACACCGGTTTTCGTGAGGCCGTGGTATCACTCGGGTCGAGCTGGCTCATTCATGTCGAAGCGTGGCTTTCCCACGGTAAATCTTCCCTAATGCTAATCCTTAATCCATACTTAATAGTATCAATTTAAAATTAACTCTCTCTGTCTGTCTGTTTCACTAACACAGCTATATTACTGCATCGATTTCAATAAAATTTCACGTGAAGACACTTAAAAAGGAGAGAGAGCCTTTTTTTTTTTTACGTCTTGGAATGCCTTTACGCACTTCTCGCTCCCCCCGCTGCGGGGACAGGGGGTTCGCTTTGTGTGGGACTCCTGACTGACTCCAGCCGAAAAAGGAGAGAGCCTTCTTCAAGGCATCAAGGATCTAAGTGTCTTCTTGTGAAATTTCTTTCTACTCTTTACAGTTAGTATCACTTCAGCAGCCACTTCAGTCCACAGGTGGACATAGGCCTCTCCAATTACACGCCACTTAGTTTGATCCTCAGCTACTCCAATATATAATGTTTACAGTGATAACCTATAATACGCACTTGGGTAAGTCGCCGGATAAAAGCTAGTTACTTATATTTTAGGCTTAAACACACGGCTACATGAACTTTATATATACAAGTACGTGGCTGCAGCACGTCCTTTCTCGAAACTCAAAGTATTTACATTCCAAATTCCATTAAAATCAGTTTAATCATACGAACAACAATCGACCTTTTTTTCTTTTGCCTTTATAATATCAGTTCGAAAATAATAATATACAGAAAAATCTTTGTTTTCGGTTGAAATATTTCCGGTGCTTCCAACTCGCTGCCTCTCGTATCTTCGTCCACACATCGAAGTTCATTTTACAACTGTGATAAGTGACCAGGAGGGGTAATTACCACTAATGGTTTCGATTGCTTGTGACAAATGGACAAAGTGATGTGTCCACTGGACCTTGTTGCGCATTATTACAAGTTTAAATGGTGTTTTATACCGCAAACTTTTGTTGGGTAGCTCTCAATGAGGTTAGCGTTGTTTTGTCAAGCCTTTTTTGCGAGATAAACGTGTGATAAGGAAACTTTGTGTGTGTGTGTGTGAGTATTTTGTTTGGTATTTAATTTTGTAACTTATTTTTATATAGTGACAGTCACAGTATTACAGACGTTTATCCTGCTCCGATCACAAGCGTTGTAGCTTTGACAAAAAATGAACGTCCATGATAATCTATATATATACATATGTATATATAAGGGGTAAGTGACTGATAACCAGAGACATCAACAGACACAGACAAACCGCTATACCTAGAATCCTGAAATTTTGCATGTAGGTTCTTGGCATGTAGGCACTTGGAAATGCCACCCCTAAGGGGGTAAAATAGGGGATGAAAATATCTACTTCGGCGCGAACGAAGCCGCGTGCAAAGCTAGTATATTATAAGCTGCTAGCTGACCCACGCAACTTTGCAACTGAGTATAATCTTTTATTTGTACCATATTATAACTTTGTATGACATTTCTGCTCTGCTCAATAACCATTATCTAAAATAATTTATTGGTAAGCTGGCCTTAATCTCGATAGTTGCTTAGAGATTACACTTGTTTGGTATCCGGATCTACTTGTGAAATCCACGATACAATCTGTGTTACACGAGAATTACTTCCGAATCCGTTCATCAATTATGAAGTTATTGTGTAACAAAAAACAACTTTCACGTTTATGATACTGATAATAATTAATTAAGTCAATGATAAGATTAATTGAAAATAAATATAATATTAATAAAATATGAGGTGTACTTTGTCCTATATTCAGTTTTATATACGGTTCTAAAAAGAAAGATAATTAAATATCTATATTCATATTTTAAGCTAGCTGAGCCCCGCGGTGGAAGTCGCGGTACAACAACAATCGCGGGAAATGCTGCGGGGCAAAGCTAGTTTTAAAAAAAACTGGCCTTAGTTACTCCTTTCAGAGTTACAACTATTTCAGAGATTAGCCAGAACAAACAGACAGACAAATGTTTGTATAGTATTTAAAAATAACTCTGCCATAACTAAACTGCTGATCAGATTAGGAATAAATTTAATATGGAGGTTCTTTGATTGTTGAGGCAGGACATAGGCTACTTTTTACCGCGAAAATTGGCACATACAGCGATAGCTACTGTTAAATAATACATATTATTATATCTCACCGTCGTGCATACATGTTTCAATTGGAAAACCTAAAGAGCAATGTATTACAATAATATTATACATCTTAAAATTTGCATGTTAGAGGAGCTAATAGCCCAGTTGCACTCGGTGATTAGAAACAATCACCGAGGGTAAGCAACGACGGTGCAGTCAGTACCTGGATGGGTGACCGCTGGTGGCATGTTACCATGAGCGTCTCCGTGATTCGGAGGTCACGTTAAGCAGTCGGTCCCGGTTGTTATCATACGATAACAGTCGTGAAGCTTATTTGGAGGCCTTCGGGCGGCTTAAAAACATCCAACGGCAAGATTTATGTAGCCACAACGTATTCTTGCCAGTCCCCAACCCGCACTTGGCCAGCGTGGGGACGAATGGCCTTAACCCTCTCCTGAGAGGAGACCCGAGCTCAGCAGTGGGACATNGCCTTAACCCTCTCCTGAGAGGAGACCCGAGCTCAGCAGTGGGACATTATGGGTTGTTGTTTGTTTTTTTTTAAGCAACGCGGTGCAGTCAGTACCTGGATGGGTGACCGCTGGTGGCATGTTACCATGAGCGTCTCCGTGATTCGGAGGTCACGTTAAGCAGTCGGTCCCGGTCGTTATCATAAGATAACAGTCGTGCAGCTTAGTTGAAGGCCTTTGGGCGGCTTAAAAACATCCAACGGCAAGATTACGTAGCCACAACGTAGTCTTGCTAGTCCCCAACCCGCACTTGGCCAGCGTGGGGACGTATGGCCTTAATCCTCTCCTGAGAGGAGACCCGAGCCCAGCAGTGGGACATTATAGGTTGTTGATGATGATGATAATATTTGCAATGAGTGGGAATAAAACATTCAGAAATCACCTCCGAAATTGCAAGCGAACACTATAAGTATGTAAGGTAAATTTCAAACTTTACTATAATTAATAAGGACATCTATAGTTAAAAAAAACTAAGCCAATAGAATATCGAATTGAAATAAATCGGAACGACAAATATATTTTAAACACAAGCAAATTATAAATACTAATTTCATCCCAAACATTAACAATAATGCCAACCAAACCATTAACATTAAACAAAACAAAACAATAACAATGAATGTCGAGGGTAAAATTTTAATAAAAGTCAATACGTGTCTTGAAATCCCGGAATCCGGGATTATTTTGTACTTTTTTTTCTTTTATTTAGTGGACGGTGAGCGCTGTTGTTCGGACTCAATATGTGGCTGCTCATTTAGTGGCCAGGATTAACAATAAAAACGAAATTTGATCATTGCGCCCGACGCTATGTTGACCGGTGATTTGTTAAGGGTTAGTCGATTTTTACCATTATTTTTTAAATTCAGAACAGGAATAGCGTATGGTTAAGAAACAAATGCGTGTGACACTAAATTGCGATTACAAGTTTTCAATCGAAAAAATAAATTCTCCCTGTTAACATTATATAAAAACTTTACAAGTAAATACGTTTTAACCAATATGAATGCATTGAATTTAAAAAAAATTATACTTGGGACCTATATAAAAAAAAGCGGCCAAGTGCGAGTCGGACTCGCGCACAATGGATTCCGTACACATCTTTAGGTATATTATATGATGTAGCTAAAAATTTATGCTTTTCGCATTCTTTTTTATCTGTGCTATAAGACGTTGCTTCTTACTATATTTCTATTATTATATTTATTATCTTCTCGAGGCAGTTTACCGTTACATATCTTTTACCAATTGAGAAAAAGGCGGTATGACGTTACCGTTTTTTACTTCTTATCAGTCATGTCATTCATGTATTATATATACTACACACTTGATAATATATATGTTTACCTTCGACTAAAAAAGAGGGGTGTAATAAGTTTGATGCATGTGTGTGTCTTTTTGTGGCATCGTAGCTCTCAAACGAATGGACCAATTTCTATGGGTTTTTTTTTAATTTGAAGGCCTTACGGTGGTTCTTAGCCATGTGTGGTTAATTTCAGTGCAGCAGTGTATGAGCATCAGCTCTTTTCCAAAATGATGTAAGGCATTTTTTGTAAGGGGTTTTTAATTATTTTTTTTATTTGCTGTGTATAAGTAAATGTATGTTAATATTTTTACTTTTTACTACTACTGGTAATTTACTTGAATAAATAAATAAATAAAAAAATACTAAGCGTATATTACATACTCCAAAAAAATATGTCGATTTTTTTTTCACGAAACTATTTTTCGCTTCGTATATTCAAATGAAATCTCTTTTATTTCGATTAAATTTTACCACATTTTACCGAAACAAAAGCAGCTTCCCTTTAAATGGACATTTGCCGCGTTATCAGATCATCGTCGGCCCTGTCCTACGTAAATAAATCCAATACTTTACGGCCCAGCCATTGTTATACTCATTAGACCTTTGTCTCATTAGACCCCGACTTCATATTCCACAGTATTTTTGTTACCGATGACAGTTCAGATTAGACACTTTTCGGTTTTCGTTTTTCCCTCCAAAACTTTTGTCCGCCATCTTGTTTTTTTACTTTTTTTTTTCACATATTACATTTCAACCAGTCTTATAATGCTATAGTGTTTATTGCTTTGTTTTTATTTTCATTCTCGTGTTTATTATAAAGCTAAAATTTTATTGTTAAATTGTTTTATCTTTTTACGACTTTGGGGTTATGTTAACAGTTAAAATTTTAATTGTTTACGATAATTGCGATATCTTCATTATTTTTTTTTAATTAGATGTTGAGTTTAATAACTTCATATTTTAATGTTGTAGTAACTTACAATTTATTACTAGCTTTTGTTCTTTTAAAAGTGGCCTATGCCCTTTTCTAACATACAGAGCTACTTTCGAATTAATAATATTAGTATGGGCTAATTGTGTCTGTAGACTTAATAAGTTTAAATCTAAGAGTTAGCTTCGGTTAATTTAATATTTTAATAAATTAATTTTAATTAACCTAGTTAAACTTATGAGGCGCTCATAGCCCACCGAGGGTAAGCAACGATGGCGCGGTCAGTACCTGGATGGGTGACCGCTAGTGGCATGTTACCATGAGCGTCTCCGTGATTCGGAGGTCACGTTAAGCAGTCGGTCCCGGTTGTTATCATACGATAACAGTTGTGAAGCTTAGTTGGAGGCCTTCGGGCGACTTAAAACATCCAACGGCAAGATTTACGTAGCCACAACGTATTCTTGCCAGTCCCCAACCCGCACTTGGCCAGCGTGGGGACGTATGGCCTTAACCCTCTCCTGAGAGGAGACCCGAGCCCAGCAGTGGGACATTATGGGTTGTTGTGGTTGTTGTTAAACTTTATGTTAGTTCACTTCATGTGTTATTGTTTTTAATTTTATGCATTTTTAACATATTCTCCAAAAATAAGTAGATATGAAGTAAGTTTATAAACAAAGACCATGTTGCCACTTACCACTGTGGAAGAGCCACACTTCGGCACAAATGGGCCGGCTCGACCGGTGTGAGACCGCGCTTACGCTGTGTTTCGCCGAGTGATTGAGAATGACGGAGGCCCATACCCCAGCCCCTCCCCATCCCCCAAAGGCCAGAAACGTAATTATGACGCCTCTGGTGTTGCGGGTGTCCACCACCAATTAATGGGGTTATTATATCGGACTCAAACCGACTCAAAATGGCTCTCCATTATGACTACAAGTAGCCAAGGAACCTTGACTACACGGTTGGCCTACTGGTTTCAGTAGTCGCCACTCCACTTCCTACTGCGGCAAGTGTTGTGGGGTTCAAATCCTACATGAGACAATACTTCGTGTGATCAATAAATTGTTGTTCTAAGTCTGGGTGTACTTTGTGTCCGTTTCATGTACGTTTGTAAGGATCCCCGTGACACAGGAATGTATATACATAATGCGGGAGTCGTCTTTTTAAAAAGAAAAAAAAAAGGAACCAGGTGTACCATTGAAAGGAAATCTCTTGTAAAAGTAATTTAACAAACGATGAATTATACTAAGATCGTCATAAAAATGTTTTATTTTAAAAATATATTAATGAAACTTATCATTAGTGAGCTACGACAATTATATTCAACAAATTCCCAAAACAAATTTAAAGAAAACATATTGTTCCCATAAGCTGACCGCTTATAAAGTCTCCTGAACATCCCATTATCCATAAATACTGTCAACATAAAAAACTCGATTAAATGTTAACAAAAGATTAGATAGCGATGCAAGTTAAAGGTCATTCACACTCATCCTTTGTCGCTGGCCGCTCCGGCGATCCGTCAGCGAACAGATATGAATGTCATGTGTTTTATACAGGGTTGCCGCTACGCTTTAATTGATTACTATGACTTGATACAGCCGTGGAGTTGATTTTTATAAATTTATTTTTGGTAAAACGACAGCGCTCTATAGAGTCATCGTTATGACATTTTTATACTAAGAGTTACAGTGGATGGTTCAAAGTTTTTTAAAATTCTACGTATTTACATAAAAAAATGTTGAGATATTAAAAGTTATAATGTCTTGCACATTTTTTTTTTACATATTATAGTTTTGAAGGCATTATTAACCAAAAAGAATTCCGAAAGTCTTCAATGAATGCCACCGAATCCTTAGTTTCTTATTGTAAATTTATGTAGCATAATAAAATTCAATAAATCAATCATAGATTGATTACAGGTTTTAGGTTTATGTCAGAGCTACACTATATCATATATACAGAAATTACGTATACGCAGGCCAATAATAAAATAGTATTTATAATATCGCCCGGTGATCAAATTTATTGTAATTTGAATGTTCTATGATACAGTTTATTCTATTTTATAATTATTATTATATAGATTATCTGTGTTGGCAAGTAAGAACGCAACCCTATTAATCACAAGTTGGCAACACTGTTTTTGACAAGTAAGCTTATAACCTTGCTTCCTGTGTGGAAATATTACATTATACGTCGTTGCATTTTTCTAAAATAATCTTTCATTTATTTCCAGCTAAATATCAACAATCTGCACCATACTATATATAATATGCATGCGTACAACATAATGTGTGTACAATAGATATAATATGTAGATATTTTGACATATTTAACTTTTTTCTAAAATTTGAACAAAATCCCTACCAAATTACTACAAAATCACAAGAAAGGAGTCCCGATTATAGACTTCTATAACATAAAACAAATAAAAATCAGATATCTGTCCACTCTACACCATTTATGTTCAGCGACAAAGTTTGACAATGGCCGCGGCGAACGCAAAGGCTGATGAACAGGTGTAGTCACACAACCCTGTCCTGCGCATGCGCACCGCAAAGCAAGAGATATCATATACTGATATTAATTATTCATTAAATTTTTAAGTTTTACTTTTGAAAGAAATAATATCGGTTACATGTTTGGTGTTCTGGTAAATATAAACGGATGATTTGATAAAAGAACTGCAAATTATGTAGTATATAGTTCTAATGTATGTAGGTATTTGCATTTAATATGTTTTTTATTAAAACCTTTATTATACTAGACCTGTATATTTAACTTACAGTTCTGAATATATGTTCATCGCCAATAGCCCTTAATCCGCTGCTGGACAAAGCCCTCTCCATGGCAACGAATGTTTGGGCCTACCCACTGTCTAGCAGGCTGGTCACACGGGTTAGTATAGGTTTTGTTTCAGGTTTCTGAGTGTGGCCGCGGATGAGCGGGACGGGTTTTCCCCTCCATCCGCTTCACAGGCCAGCCGCGAGGGGACGACGTTATGTATGTGCCGTACGTCGCCTAAATTGAGAGTTTTACCATCAGACGACGGAGCCCGCTTCAGTGCGGGCAGGCGCTGGGAGGAGTCCGGATGGCGTAAGAAAACGGTTCCTGGATCTCTCCCGTCTCAGTCGCAAAGTGGCACACCGTGTGGTTTTAGTCGGTTCGATTCCGACGCACCGCCCCGCCGCAAACCCCGGTGGGGTGAAGTCCCGAGGGGGTTTCCACAAAAAAATAAGGTTTTGTTTCAGGTCCTCGAGTTAAGTTATTTAAAGAACTCAAATATCCATAAAGCTCACTTATACAAAATGTTTATTTCGAAATATAAGGGTAAACGTGAGTAACTCTTACTTGAAAAGGACTAGAATAATGGGTCTCTAAACACGCTTCTGTTTACCCCATTCACGGTTACAGCTTTGATGTTAGAAATAAAAGTTTTAACCGCACTAAGAAAACTTTTGAATACATTTACTCTATTACTTAATTACTGCTTATTCGTTGAAATCGGTTCTGTAGTTTGGGCGATACAGTAGAATATACATCCATACATAGCCTTCCAAAACTATTCCTTTTCTTTTTGATTTCGCTGCAGTCTAGTTAAAATATGGTGGTATATATATGTATGTAGTTGTGTATCACAAAATATACATTACGACATCGATTTGTAGATACCGTACCTGCAATGATTAATTTCATAAAACTTCTACGATTCTACTTCAATAGTTTTTGTCAAACTACAACAATTAAAACAGCGCTCGTACTATGCTTCACCGAGTGAGTGAGGATACCGAAGGTCCATACTCCGACCCCTCCCCATCCNCCCATCCCCCTCCCTATCCCCCAAAGGCCGGCAACGTACTTATGATGCCTCTGGTGTTGCGGGTGTCCATAGGTGGCAGTAATCGCTTACCATCAGGCGATACGTCTGCTAGCTTGCCCCATATCCATGAAAAAACATTTTTATCTATTTATAAGAAAATAATAGAACCTGTTGTGTTTCTGTATCTGAAATCTTGATCACAATTGCCATATTGTTTTACTATTATAAAACCCCTATGGAATGTTATGAAACACAGAAATTATCATAATGTACAAGGATCTTGGTGCTTATCTGTGTCGTTGTAAAAAAATACTTTAGTTTAGTAAGAGTTACTTGATAACTACAGTCTGAATAAATTAATAATTAATGTTAATATCAACATTATTCTCTTGTTTCTACTTTAAAGTTTCAGGGTTCCGTCGGCAAAAGGGACCATGATAGTTTTGTCTTGTACATTCGTCAGACTATCTATGGCTGTCTCAGTATATTATATTGTTTTTAATGTTGTACTTACGTAATCAGTCGTCGTAATTACTCGGGGTTTTAGTTGTACCTTTACAATAACAACCACGGATACGACCAATGGCGTGGCAAGACTGGTTTAGCAAGGTAGTCTAACTTACTTTTTATATATAGCTATTTTCCAATGAGGACTTCATTGGAAAATAGCTTTATATAAAAAGTAAGTTACAGTCCTTCAGTAGACTTTCGAAGCGATCCAGATCCAGAGATAAGCCAGAACAAACAGACAGACAAAACTTTAAAATGGATTTTTGGATGTAAGAATTTGTTAGAAACTTGATGTTACAAACAGTCACTTCAATTTTATTGATTTACATAAATTTTGCATTGTTAAGTGGAGATATATTTCTTTATATCTCATGTGTCACATATACTTAAAGACTGAGTAAAAAAAAAAATTGGGGACATCTATCACACAACGCCATCTAGTCCCAAACTAAGCAGGATACATAGGAAACACCCAAACTCCGTAACAAATATTTGCAGATCATACAAACATTTGATCCGACCCGAGAATCGAACCCGAGATCTTAAGAACAGCAATCGCATACGCTACCATTGCGGCACCGAGGCAGCCAACTAAATGGATTTTCGTTATAGGGATCACAACAACATAACCCTGATTTTATGAAGGTTAAGCAAATTTCCCTTACCACTGTTAGCTGAATTGTATTGAATATATGATTCAAATCAACAGAAGATTTTAAGACAAATTTATAGTATATGCTTACTTTGTATTTAGCTTATGCAACTTACCAAAGTATATTTAAAAATACTTAAAAGATATTTGACAACTACGGAACCTTACACTACACATGACCCAACATGCTCTTAACTGATTTTAAAAGTACGCATCTCATTAGAATTTCTTGAAATTTAAGCTTTTGCATTAATGCTCCCCCATCCCCCAAAGGCTGGCAACGCACTTGTGACCTCTTGTCGCTTGTGGTGTCACGGGTGTCCATATAATCTTTACTATCAGGCGATACGGCTGCTTGTTTGCCCCGTACTCCATAAAAATGTAAATAAAATAAAGCGCAGCACAAAGATTACGATTTACTCTATTTTTTTTGTCATCTCCGCTGTAGCCTTTGCTATTGACCACACCGTTATCGAAGCGGCTTTTCAGTTAAATACTTACGCTGGGCAATAGTGCCAATTTGTTGCATATTATCTACGGCTGGGGACAGATAAACTGACAGATTGGCATGTACTTAGTACACAGTGGGCGGTTGAGAAAAATGTATCTTAGTTGCAAAACTACATAATTGCCTAGCTATTGCTACATCGTTTTGTTTGGTTAGTATAGTTTTTACTGACGAGTGAGAACTTATCGAAATTCTTCTTGTTGCTTTTGTTTAGACCTGAACATAAAAAAACAGTATCCACCTCCTATTTAAGCGTATCTTGTACTATCATTTCAGAACAAAAGAATAAGTAATTATATAAAAAAGAATATTCAGATAAAACCGACATTTATTTCATATAAAATTTCTGTGAATATAGTTCGAAAAATTAAAAAAACAGGATTACGAACGTACAAGAGAAGCTAATAAAAGAATGCTAAAAAACGAAAAATGAAAAAAAGAATGATAAAAGGCGTATAATGAATGTACGTTACGTGTAGAATAATATTACGAACTCACAAAAAATCGGCTTTGCTAACTCTTTCATTGGTTTTCACTGAGAAAGTGAAGTAACCACTGATTCAACATTCCAAACTATTGCGCCTATTGATTTGTAGGCTTACGTTTACACCATGAAAAAAATTCAACACTGAAACAACGAAGAATTATGAAATACTCAATGCGGTATTCAAAGTTATTGACATATCTATTTGCTTACTGAACGAATTCGTTAGGGTCATCTACTGTGAGCTTAGTAATAGTTGATTCAACCAAAATAACGTACGTATCATCTTCCTAGCCTTTATTATTCCTAAGATTTGGGGTCGGCTACTAGTTCAACCGGTTTTACCTGAATATCAGTTTTTACACGTATTTCGCTTAATAATAATCAGTAATGGTAGACATTAGTATTTTATAAATAAATAAATAAATAATTTAAAAAACTCTCGATGTAAAGATCATCCATATCTCCGGAAACGATAACAGCTCCATTAATTAAAACATTAATCTACAAAGTACATAAGTATTAGAGGAAGGCTCTATCTCCAATATACCGTAGATGTTATTAAATTCATGAGTTTATTATGGGTCTGGCTCTCAAATGCAATTACGATGTTAGTCTTAATAGCGGTCGGAAGTCTAGTCACGGCCACCTTCCTTGTACGAGACAAAGTAAAGGTTTAGCTATGTAGGGAGCTTGCAAATTTGTCTGGAAAAGTTTAGCAATAATAAAGGAAGTTCTAAAGGGAAGTAATAATGTGTGGTTCTTAATATCTGGGAATATCTATAATAATTGTAATGGGTATTACTAATTTTACCGTTTGAAATGGTGAATGAATGGGTTGGCTCGTCTGGAATGATACCTCGGCCTCACAGAAAACCGGTGTAAAACAGCGCTTGCGCTGTGTTTCACCGAGTGAGGATACAGGAGGCCCATACCCCAAACACTACCCCTATTTTGCAGCCCTATTTCCCTCCCTATTCCCCAAAGACCGGCAAAGCACTTGTGACGCCTCTTGGTGTTTTGGGTGGGATGGGCGTCGGTAATCGGTTACCATTAGGTGATACGTCTGTTCGTTTGCCCCTAAATTGCCTTCAATATTTTTTTTTTCAACAATTCTAACATAACGTCTCAAAAACCTTTTATATCTCTTTTTGGAAACCATAAACACAAGCGGTATTTAAGGTTTACAAATTTAATAAAATCTTTCTCAATTGTCAGCTGAACGAGTGTAAAATAATTGCAAACAATAAATTGTTTAATAAAATAACAATTTAACAACTCAAACAACAATAAAATGTAATAATGGCCGTTTTTATTTATGGCATTTATGTTTATTTTTGAAACGGCAATAAAATTGGTAATGAAGATTTCAGTTTGAATACAGCTTAGCAACATTGTAAATATTGTTTTGTATACGTACACTAACATATATAAATATACTTAGGTATGTTTCTGTCAGGTCATTCTTTGGAATATTATAAAAATATTCAACCGTAATGATACAAAGCTAAGGTAGCTCGCAGCTCATCCTCGAGTGGGCAGGGCGGCAGCACGGGACCCTTTCCTTCCGACTGACGCAGGTGCTTTCCGGGCACGGTTGCTTCGGGAAGTACCTGCACTCGGTCGCGCGGAGGGAATTGAGTCCCGCCTGCCACCACTGCGACTGCAGTGAGGACTCGGCCCAGCACAAGCTGGCCGCGTGCCCCGCTTGGGCACCGCAGCGTCAGGCCCTCACTGCAGTCATCGGAGAAGATCTCTCGCTGCCGGCCGTCGTACGCTCCATGGCCGGCGGCGAGAGCAGTTTTACCGCGGTCGCGACCTTCTGCGAGGAAGTCATCTCGCAGAAGGAGGCGGCGGAGAAGGCC